>OZ010676.1:36768359-37058359 GCA_963932185.1 Troglohyphantes excavatus
ACTATTCAAAGCCAAACTTGGAAGATCTTGAACGGGAGAGTCTTTTTAACTAAATTCATCAATGATTTTTTTTTAAAGTCCGGTAACAACCCAGGGAGTACTCTTCGAATTAAGTTGTTTCAAGCATCGCCCGGATAAATAAATTTATTTACTTCTGCAGCGCATAAGATCGACTTTTCACGTTCAATGAGAAAGAAAACAAGGAAAAAACTTTTGTATTTCACTCACGTTTTTGTTTACTTATTTCTCTTTTACTCACAGTCAAACTTCGGGAATTTTTTTGTCTCATTTCTTATGGTCGTAGAAAAATAAAACACAAAAACAATGCATGTCGGTCATTGTAAGAGAATAAAAGGGGACTTTTTTGTATTTATATATTTGATTTTTTTTATTTTATCTTAAGGAATAAAAATTCTACGCGTATGTTTATTCATTCGTATTGCTCCTTTGTTGCCTTTATTCAGATTGGGTAAAGCGTTTTTAGTGGATATTTTTCATACGTTCCCTTCTTTTCTGTATGTTTTGGCGCAAAAGGCCTGTTGCGTGCTGTAAATATCACTCCCCCGTGCGTCTTCATGCATTGGGAAAATAGGAAATGCAATGGGAAAATACAATCAATCATTCAACAATATTGTTTTAAGAAGAAAGGTCAAAAGATGGAACGCGATTTAAATTTACGGTTTTACATAAATTTATTTTTGTTTTAAAATGTGCCTGTGTATATAACTTAGCTCATACGAAATAAAAACAATGTACATTTTAAACGTTACAAATGTTTGCATATATAATATTGCGGTTTTGAAAAATGGTTATCATCCCGTATGCCCAATGAATAGATAAAGTGGTTTTTAAAATACGATATTTATTATATTTTACTGTATCGTATACACATTTTATATTGTAGGAGAGGCCCAGCAAAAAAAGTCAGCATGAAACCTTCATCAAAATTGTCAAATTGAAGGTTTTTTTGAAGGTTTTATAAAGGATATTGTAACAAAAAACTGCAGTTTTTTTGAAGTTTTTAATTTTCCTGCATAAAACCTTTAAATTATCTGCAATTTCCCTTCATGATTAAAAATTGAAGGTTTTTTGCAGGTTTTTTACAATTTTTATAAAGGATATATTGAAACAAAAACCTTTAATTTTATAGATCTTCAAAAAACCTGCAGTTTTCCTGCATAAAACCTTCAATTTCAAAATTTTGATGAAGGTTTTATGCTGACTTTTTTTGCTGGGGGGGGGGGGGTCTAAAAGTAATAGGGTTTAGTTGTAAAAAATCCAATAAAATCCAAATGGTGAAAAAGTTGACAACACTTAATAAACAAATAACGTAATTATTCAAAATTTTGAACTTTTCTGTTTTTTTGACGAGGTAAGTAATTTTTGGTTCCTTTAGAACTTTTGAAATTGCATGAAGATATTTAAAATTCATTGCACATCCATTATACCATTTCCAAAGCCCGTTTTTCAATATGACATGTAACGTATTACATGAAACATGGGCTAGTTGTAAAATCTTTCTCTCGAAGAAAACTATACAACTTTTACTGAAATTCTAATCATCAACAATTCTACTCAAATATATTTCCTGACATTTTAATCATCGAAAATTCTACTCAAATATATTTCCTTAAATTATAATCATCGAAAATTCTACTCAAATACATAAGTAGAAAAAGGAGAACTTCACTCTGGTATACGAAACATATCAGAATCAGCTATACTTCTGATGCTACAGTCAAATATATGAAAAATATTACTTCTAGACCCTCTCGGCATCCCTCTACACAAATGTGTTTGAAAGTGAATTTTAATGAACACATGTTATTAAAAAAATCGCTTTGAGATAGAGACGTTTTTCTTATTTTCAAACCATACTAATATTATAAATAAGAATTCATTGTGTGTATTAAATGGTATAAGGAAAATCAAGATCAAAATGAACTTTTCAATGATAATATTAACAGGTAAACAGTGATTTTGTTGTAATGGTCAGACTACGGTAACTCTTCGGAAGAAATTAATACAAATAGTTTGCTATTGTCTGGAAAATTAATCCACCAGAATAAAATAAAATAAAAGAAAAAATTTGTCGAATCAATCTACTAATTTTAAATTAAATCAAATCCAAACGGTTTCCCTCTCGAAATGAATTGAAATCCAAAGTGGTATAAATATGTGTATTGAATGTAATAGTAACTTTCCCTAAAAAATAAATAAGAAACTTTATACAAAACGCTAAATGCACGCTTTGAACGGGCACTTATGAACATGATATATATATATATATATATACGTGATAAAAATATCCATATACATGTTTTTCAAGAAGCCAAGAAAGCTCAAATAGTTTCATTCAGAATTGAATAACTGAGTAGTTGAATGAGTTATTTGACTTGTATATAGTTATTTGTGAAAAATGAGGCTATCAAAGCTCTGCAGCCCCACAATCTTTAGTTGTTGATGCCAATTTATTTTGTATAACTCTTTATTAAAAATAGAATGAAATACATTGTATATGAGAAACATGAGGTACAGCAACTGCATCCGTGTAATAAAAAACGTTGTTAAAAATATGCTATAATAAATTGATACAAATAAGTTATATTCGTTTGATATAAAGTCGCGTTGAACTTTTATCGACATGCCATTGCAAAGGCAATCTAACCGGGAATCAAATATTAAAAATGTTATTTGATATTTCATAAAAACATGTTCATATAATAAAAATTGTTTTATTTAGTTAATAATATGGTTTATAAAGAAATAAACAATGCATAACTTATATATATTTTTAAAAAAAATAAGAAGATTAATGCATTATCTAATGTAAGAATAAGGTTTAATTTTAAACCCCTTTCCTTTTTCACATTCTACGCGGAAGTGACTATGTCATTGTCTATTCTGATAACATTCTATTCATATGCATTAACAAGTTGAAAAACAAGTTCTTAAAATAATATAAGCTTAAAGTTTTAAGATAAATTTCGAGAAAAATTCTTAGAAATAATAAAACGTTATCATGTCATTAACATAATTTTTAAATCAATTATCCCATAAATGGATCTGTGGTGTAACCTAATACACATAAGTATACAGCACTTAAATATTTAAGAAAAGTTTCTTATTTCTGTTTCTGAATTTTCCTAGGAAAATTACGAGGTTTTAAAAGAGTATATATAACTTTTAATAGAATTTTTAAAGCAAGTTTAAATAGTGATGCAAGTTGATAAAAATTTATGTCCTATTTTTTATTCTAGAATAAAGATAATACATACCGATGTATTAGGAATATCAAACTGTCTTTGATATTTAATTTATTATTAAATATTTTTCTGTACCAATTACATTAAAAAATTATATTATAAAGGTAATTTAATTATTATATAAAATAACGATGGAAGTAATTTATAGAATTCGTTAAACATGGGATAAGAAATGGAATATAATGGAAATTATAAGATAATTATAATATAATAACCAAGTATTAACTAGCACAACCCAACTAATATTTGGTTGCCTGGCATTTTTCAACTGATTTTGACTATATTTGGCGTGCTGGTTTCTTATTTGAATAGTTTTTTTTTCTATCAGCTGTACTTTTTGAGATACGGAAATAGGGTTACTTACTTTAACACAGTATATTAAACTTCGGGTATAGGCTTTATTAAAAACCTTTTCCTTAATAAATTTTGTAAAAAATTAGAATTGAAAAAAAACACACACCACACTCCTGTTAATCTATAATAGCTTAATTAAAAATTTAAAAGAGAAATAGAATAGGAAATGAAATAGAAACAAACAAAAAAGTTTGTTTTCCAGGTTTTCCACTCCGAAAGATTCTTTTGCTTGATATTCTTGAGGGAACTTTGTGTACGCAATAGTTTCGCAGATTCCAACAGTAATCTGGCATCACATCCTTATCGGTCCTCCATTGTCTTTATTGCCAGGTGAAATCGTTCACCTTGTTTTCACTACAACAAAGATTTCTGAAGTTGTTAAGCATGTTGTTAACTAATTCAAAATAGTTTTCAGCACAACTCATTGAGTAGTGGTTAAGTTTTTTTATGTGAATTGGTTCCTTCTTTTATCTTTCTTCTCTAAAACGCTATCAGCTGATTGTAAGAAGCCATATTTGTTGATATAACCTATTGTTTAAATACAACATAACTTATAAAGTCCTGTTGGCGGCATGCTATTACGTTTACACAATGACAAAACAAATACGGATCAATACCCATTGATTACTCAACCAAAATAACAGAAGAATATGATGTCATAGCTTTGGTCATAGAGAAAATCAAGTTTCACTAACATCAATGGGTAATGTGTGTGGACTTGCAAATGGTTAACTCTCTCCATGGTCAGCAAGAGGGATACATGATATATCCTTGCTGTTTGTGCCTATGGAGAGCAGAGCCAAACAACTGGATAAAAATAGGAATATAACTGGATAAGAAAAGAGTGGACTACGAGAGATAACATGGTTGTTGGAGAAATAAATATTATTCGTAACACTTAGTTGGCCGAGACAGAATGATCTATCCTCAGTTTCATGTAAATCTCGGGTTAATGAAACAGTTCGTGAAAGATAATGGCCAGGATAGCACTTGCTTTGCATAAATAGGCTAAAAAATGCTTGGAAAAAGTACATAAAAATTAAAAATGTAATTTTTTTATGGTCCACTTATCAGACAGCTTTTAAAGAGATTCTCATTTCGTAGATTCCATGAATGAGACACAGTGAAAAACGTGGATCTGATTTGTTTTTGTTGTCAAAAAATTTCTGAGTAACTACAAGGCTGAAAACTATGATTAATTAGTTAACAGCATGCTTAACAACTTCCACCATGGTTGTAATATAAGCATAAAAGTTCATTACTCGCACAGCCATTTAGACCGTCTACCTGAAAATCTTGGCGATATTAGTGAAGAACAAGGTGAACGATTTTACCAAGAAATAAAGACAATGGATGACCGATATCAGATCAGACGGTATACTCGTATGATGGCTGATTACTGTTAGTATCTGCTAAGACGCTTTAAAGAGAGTTAACTCAAGAGTTTCATATAAAAGAAGCTTTTTATGTGCTAAAAACAAACTTTTTTCTCGTATCTATTTCATTTCTGAAACTAATTGATTTACTGGATACTAATAAATTTATTGGAGTATTGCTGTTTTTTTTTCAATTAATTCAAAATGTTTTACAATTTTTTTTTAATTTAAAGCCTATACCCTAAACTTAATTAAATGTGTTAACGTAAATAAAGCTATTGTCATATCACAAAATGTAGGGCTTATGGAGAAAACTTCTTCTTAATTCAAACAAGCACACCAAATATATATAGTTAATTAAAAAATTCCAGGCAACACAATTTTTTCTGTGTAATTAACTAAATACAAAATTTTCGATTATGAAAATCAATAGTTAAAAAATTACGAGTTTGACCTACACATTAAACGAAATTGTACGCATCGACTTCAAAAAGTTCTGAGGATCAAAGTTCTATATTTTCGTTTATTGTTCCTCCAGCAATGCACATAATTTTTAAATGTTTTAAAAATTCTCTTTAATAAATTTTCAACCCTCAAACCTAATGTATTAAGGTAAAAGTTAAAAACTATCTCTATAAAAAATAATTAAGATTCTAAATAAAAAAAGCATGCATTTTATATTGTGGTCAAAAATTGTTAGGAGAAGGCAATTATTCGGCTGTATCACATTTAACTGTATTGACTTGATAAAATAATATTTTGGCCAAGATATTTCACTTATATTTAAATCAAGGCAGTTAGCTTTAGTAGTTACAAAGCAGTTAAATTATTGTAAAACTGTTTTATGTGTAGTTAAATAACCAAACAGTGACCATCGCATACGAATTTGTGACCACCCAGTATATACACTGTGAAAAATTATTACGACTTTGCACCAAAATTTGGTACCCATTTAGCTGCAACCAACATTTGTTGCTTAGTTTTACTATTTTACGGTGTGACGTTACACCATTTAGTGAAGAAACGTTGCAGCAAAACTCATAACGTTGCACCAAAACTCATAACGTTGCACCAAAACTCATAACGTTGCATAAAACTCAAAATTCGAGCTTTTTTAGTAGTAGTATTCTTGTAGCGAAGATGGCAACCCTCCGATTGCAAGATCACAACTTTTTACTTTTTTTTTGTAAATGTCACCGATCGGGCTCGAACTAGGAATAGATGAACGCCTTCGTCAACTGGGCCACGGAAACTCTTGATCGTCGTTGTCTTTCTTGGAGGGGATTCCTCGGCTTTTTGATGTAGCGGCAATGAAAATTTCGGTTGAAGTTAAAAAGTTGAACCAATTATTAATGAAATCTCCGCTTTTTTCCGATAAAGAATTCTTGGTTCAACCTAGATTTCGCTATAATATGGTGTAATTTGCTGCAGAGCACCAATATTTGGTGCAACGCTGAACTGAAATTTTTAACATGAACTGAAATTTTTAACAGTGTATTCTTCAAAAGTGAAAGCAACTTTCCAATTGCGATATTTCCTTCTTCCTTCTGAAGGTTAAACAATGCTACAATAATAGAATTTAATACAAGATTGCTCTTCGGTACGTTGATATTTTTTAAAGCTCTATGTACAGACATACGGATATATAAAAAAAATCTCCAATAAAAGCTGTACCATTTATTTTCCAATCCTAAAAACAACGGCAAAAGTTTTCTTTATCCCTCTAAAACCTTTCCGAATATAAAATAATACATAGGACGAAGAAGTTAAGTGTATCGTTTTCTTTAAAAAACAATCATAAAAATGGAAAACTTTTGTGTTCAGTTTATTACGGCGAATTATAGTCCGCAGTTCAAACTCGAACATATAAAACCTCCTCTTGGCGACTCATGCTAGCTCAATTATTGGTATAAGTAAGGGTAAACCTTATTACTTCTAAACTTTCTATTTTTTGGGGGAATCTTAGACAAGGAATGATATGAGATTATCCGGCGTTTACAGTGGAACTACTTGTTCGTAAGTAGCTAATGGGGAATTTTTTGACTCGAAGAATTGATCCTTTTGTATTTTGTAAATAAAAATAAAACCACACTCTCGTTACTGAAAAAGTTTGGGAAAAATGGTTTTTTTAGAAGCATAAATGCTATTTATTATTTTTCTTTCTTTCTTGTAGATCTTGGTAATAAATATTGCGGGAGGTTGGTGGAATAAATCATTAAGTCACTTTTTTAGTTATTTGTTTTTAATGCGCTTGTGTATGTACACTGTAAAAATTTTATTTAAAAATGAGTACTTGGACCTACTCGTTTTTCTTTGAGTTCAATTGCATCGTAAATGAGCTATGACGTACTCAAATTTAAGTAACCGTACTTTCACAAAAATGAGCAGTGTGATTTAATAGTGCTAATCTTGGCTTCTGTTCAAACCATTTTAACAAAATGACCTGACAAACGTAAAATAGTTGTTCAGAAGATGGTTTTCCCACATTACTTGATGTCGATTGTTTCAATCGAAACTGAGTTATTGCAATTAAATTATATTACTTCCCATTTTTTTGGCACACTTTTTTAACATTTCTTCTGTTTATAACTTCTTCACGTCGCCCTGGTAGTACAACGGATAAGGCACTGGACTTCAGTACCTGATGATATGGGTTCGATTTCCAGTAAGTCTTGGTTGTAATTGTTGATATTTATTGAAAGTGATTTATGAAGGCAGCCTATGTAGGCAAGCATCTGCCCTTTTTATTAATTTAGACTTATTTTTGAGTATATGTGTGTTTCAAAATTGAAACTAATGTATTCGGAGCTACAATAAGCATCGAATGCACTCAAAAATGAGTGCATTTTACTTATATTTGAGTACCATGTATCATGGTTAATGTACCTTAAATTGCTTTTTTATATTGTGGTTACATTTTTTTAAGTAATAGAGGAGCAGCTAAACGCTGTAGATATTTCTATTTTAATTACAGTAAAAATACTAAAATTTAATAAATTTAATAAAACGTATACAGATTTTTTAACAAATTTAAGCAGAAACATTTAAAGAAATATTAAAAATATTTATTATTGTGTGTTCTACAAATTTATACTTTAAAAGGCATCCTAAATTGTGTAATTGTTTGAATATTTGACATGTCAAATTTAAAATTAATATTATAAGTAGACTTTGAAAGCAAGGAAGCAAGAATCTTAAAAAAATAACTTTTTAAGATAACTTTATTTCGATTAATTTCGAAACTTATTTAAAAGAATAATCTGTTATTCCTAATTGCAAGTAATATTATAATAGGTGTTATCAAAATGGTATTATATAAATTATGACCTCGCTTCAATATTTTAGATGAATTGGATGATTTTTGAGGTAAATGGACTATGTAGTCCAAAACTATGTCATTAGTCTGATATTTGTCTTTTTCATGCTTTGTATAATCTTTCCAAAGTATTAATGGAACTTTAATTAATTTTAACCTTATTTATAATACAAGACAACATGCAAATCAATTAAACATATAAATTTGTTCACCATAAAAAAATTAAATGTGACGGTTTCTATTTTGCCACCGATAACATATGTTTGCGATGAAAAACTTGCGTTAAATATAATTGGAATTTTTTAATAGTTTTTGGGATGCTTATCACTGGAAAAATAATAAAAGAAATACTATCACTTACACTTTTATCGAAAATCACAGGTCTAATGTGTACGAATTTTGTTTAACAGAAGCGTATTGCTATTTGTTTGATTATATTAAATATATTTATAGGTTTTAACTAATAATTTGCTTTAAATGAACAAATTACAGTAAAAAAACAACAAAGAAAGATTTAAGATTTGGGGAAAAAGTGTACTTTGCTAATTTTAGCATGAAATTGGGGTATCAATATAAGCCTTGGTCCCCACACAAAGTTTGTTCAGTTTGTGTAGAAGAATTAAGACTATGGTTTCAAGTTAAAACACAACAATCTTTTAGGTTTGGTATAACAATGGTTTCTGCACCTGTTGGGAATTCAGTTCATTTAAATAAGTGATATAAAAATCTTGAATTGACACTTAATAAAGTTTCGCGTACAGGGCATTATGCGGGGATTTCTATGTTGCTTGGACAGAGGGGTTACACAAAATTCCCGTGTTTTCTTTGCGAATGGGACAGCCGTGGCAGAAAAGAACATTATATAACGAAATAATGGCCAAAAAGGATGACATTGTAACCTGGAGTCAAAAATATTCAAAAAGAAAGTTTGATTAATCCAAAAAGGTTTTACTTCCACTGTTTGATATAAAAGAATTTGTTAAGGCATTATCAAAACAAGGAGAACATTTCAAATACTTAAGTGAACAGTTCATGGGTTTATCCGAAGCAAAGCGGAAATAAGAGGTTTTTGTTGGACCTGCCATCAGAAAATTGATGAAGAATAAAAATTTTGAACTCAAAATGGAAACAAATGAGAGAAAAGCCTGGAAATCTTTCAAACTAATAATAAACAGTTTGTTTGGATACCAGAGATACCCAAACTACAAATCTATTGTAGAATAGATGTTAGCAAATTTCGAGATATTAGGTTGTAATATGAGCTTAAAAGTATTTTCTTAGCCATTCACACCTGGAGAATTTCCCAGAAAATTTAAGTGCAGACAGCGAGGAACAAAGTGAATGATTTTACCAAGACATAAAATAAATGGTAAGGCAAAAATTCAATTTTTATACATAAATATGAATTTTGTAGCTTATAAAGAACAACAATTAACTGCAATGTATTTAACACTGTTTATATATTAATATAATTAAGTTACATACCTTTTTTTTTTAAATAAACTGTCAACAAAAAATATTTCGATACGAAATCGGACGCTTTTTCTTGTTTTATTAGAAGTTAAATATAATGTTTTAAGTGAAATAAAAAATCTTCTGCGGCACAAATTAAAAATAACATTATTGTAACAAAGATTCATGAATCTCAAACAAAAGTTATACTGTCGTATGTTTTATTTTGAAGATAATAAATAATAAAAAAAGTCGATTTTTAAAAATGGAAGATTGCAGAAAAATATTTAGAAAGCCGTAACAAAAACTGTTTAGTAATAATCGAATGTACTGAGTTTTTAAGAGTTGACTGATGTTGTTATTATTCTATTTTATTTAAGTTACTAATTTAACTAAATATTTGTTTTATTAAGCCTTTTACACGATAATTTCTATGAATCCCACAAAAAATCAGTTTACCCCATTTATGGCCAGAGGTAGATTGCATTAGATAAACAATTATGAAAAATATTTAAAAACAAACTAAGAATTAAATAAAAATTTGCGATTATGTTTTCAATAAATGGATGAAAGTTTTATAAGACAAATTTGACTTTGAATGCCAAAAATCGAGTCTTAAAACCAGAATTCCCTCACCTTACCCTATTTATAGACACATCCAATTATTAAGTTTCAGATATATTTTCATGGAGTCGATGTTGTTATATAGATTTAATAATATTAGCTGTACAGGGATACAATTTCCGCGTATCATTAGAAGAATTTCGCAGAATATACAAGTCTTTCCACCCAATAAACGTTGTTTGGAGACTAACTGCAGCCATTAAATTGCTTGTAACTTCATACCTGGCGATAACTTTCTTTTCTCGGGGTTTCTTCTTTCCTAACAACCCTTCATAACTCTACAGAGAATGTAGAGTTTTCCAGCCGAGAAATATAAACTCTAACGAGTGAAAGGATTTGCTATAGATTGTAATTGAAGGCTCCTGCGATCATATTTTGTTCTTCTAAGGAATATATTTGTTTTTTTCTTATCAGAATGAACAGTTGAGGTGTCTAAATATAAGTATTTCGGTAGGAAGACCAATATCTATAAAGTCAGATTTTGAGTATGTTCATAAATATGTGTGGTCAATGAGTTCTTTTGACATGAATACGTCTTTAAAATCGGTTCGGGTACAGCGGTCATCAGCTGAAACTCCTAACCCTGCAACTCCAAAGGGAATCGGCCTATAGATATAAACGACAAACAATCGTATAGAGGAAGATAATACACGTCTACAAGGTTGTCCTTTAATCCACTCCTCATCTGACCTTTATATCGCGTGAGGGGATTAGTCATACTTGGGCATACGTTAAGCTGTTTAACCGCTGCAGCTTAATTCTTGTTTGACAGTGCGTGTTAAATCCATAAAAGATTAAATAGGCGAAACATCCAGTTTTGTGTTGAAGACCTGTATTGGGTTACAATGTAATTCGCATTGTTAAAACTTAAGGCGGTTAGAGTAAGAAGTTGATGTTTGAAATGTTGACGTCAATGCAGTCCAGGGACTGCCACTTATTGCGCTACGCATCGTGATTTGGACATTTCTTGGTTTTGTCATCAAGTTCCGAGTTGAAGATAGAAATTTTGTGCACGAACCAATAAGTTTGTTGGTATTGATTATATTCTACAGTCTACACTTTCCGCTAGTTGCAAAGGTTGTCATGTACTTTGAATCAATCTTTGTATAGTCATATTTTAAGTTGAAGTTCTGTTAGCTTAGTATTTAAAAAATCTATTAAGAGTGTATTTTCTTTGTGCAATAAAATTTTTGTATTGTGCGATTATTATTTGGTAAGATTTAGTGTTTATGTTTCAGATAGCCATTATATGTAAAACATCCGCTTAATTCGTATTATTTCAACGGTCTAACAATTCAATCATGCATGAAGTGCAAAGAGGAAACGCGGGGAAAGCAGATTACTCCGCTAGAATAGGATCCGAGACGCGTCGGAACATGACATAATAAGTGGCGGCCCCTGAATTGCAGTGACGTCACATTACCCATCCTATTACAACCATTTTAAAAGTGGGGATCATTTTATATTTGCTTGAGGACGGGAAGCACAACTTAACTGAAAATAAGTAATTTTGTTTTGGTGAATATTGCACATTTTGAAAGACAACGTCTTATTAAAGTTTAAGGGTCGTTTATTTATTATATCATGCACTGTTTGGGAGAGCAGTGGGTATACCTTGCATGATGGGAGATATGAACTCAGCGATTTCGTAACGCGTCAGAATTTGAGTGAGTTTTTGAATGACTAAAACAATTATGAAATTTCGTTATTTAGCTGAGCCATCAGAAAGCTATTGAACACAATATTTTTTTTTTTTTTTTTTTTTTTTTTAAATACAAGGCAATGAAATTTTATTATTTTGCTTTATCCATTTCGTCTTTAGATATTACGTACGAATCCTACGGCATTACATTATTTATAGATTTAAATTTATAAAATTTTCCGTAAAAACACTAAACGATGTTTTTTATACCATACTAGTAAATGAGAAAAAAATTAAACTGTTCCTTAAAAATAATAAAATTCACGAATTCATTCATAATTAATTACAGTATTTTCCAATTTTATATATTGTTTACTTCTTTAGTGTGCAAGTAAACAAACATTATTACATATCAAATAATGAAATGATACATTTAAATAGTTTTTATTCAAAAACTCGCCCAAATCCTACAACTATTCAATTTGGCGTAATAATGAGTTTAACAAACTCGAGAATAATTAGGAACTCAAATCATCGGCAAATTCAATCTTTTCAAATTCCTTTTAGACGCGAATAACTCATTTCAATTTTGGCTCATGGATATTGAATTCCCGGGCCCTAAAAATGAAATCGAATCCTTCGCCATGTCAGTTGCAAATAAATCTCCTCTCTAAAATCATCTACATTACATTAAAATTCAGCAAACATCTTGCTTGGCAAACAGCCATGGGAATCAACCCGATGTATATATATCTTAAAATTTTGAAAGAAACTCTCAATAAAGCTTGGAATTTCGCCCGTTTCCTTTCTTTTTCGACATGTTTATTATAATGGAATGGTCTCCTAGGGCAGGCACAGATCACACATTTATGGGAAAAGGGAAGTAAGTGAAACCAAAAATCTCAAATTTTTGTTTTTATTTCAATTGCGTTGTAAATGAAAATGATTTGAATCGAGTAACTTCAAATACGTTTTAAAAGGGGAAGGTACTTTTATAGAATCTCATGTTAAATTAATTATTAAAACCCAGGTATTGTGTATGGCTATAAAATTTTTATAAAATTATTTCAGCGTTTTTCCAGTTTGAAAATGCTTAAAATTTGTGTAATTTTAGTTCAATTTATTTTTTAATTAAGTTCGAAAAACGAAATTTATTTCCTGTAATAAAATACTTAATTGAACAAAAACATTTAAAAAAATGCCAAAAATTAAGTAATTATTTTAATTTATAAGATTTAAGAGTTTATAATTAAATTAATTACACTCATTTCAATGAGATTATTTATTTAAGAAGACAAATTGATATTTAATTAATTCACCCTAACTAAATTAATGATTTAAAGCCTTAGCATTTTATATTATAATATTTAGGATAAAAATGCATGCACATTAGAAGCTATTTCGGTACATTAAAAAAATGTTACGTAAAACAGGTCCATTACAAAAATTTCATGATAATAACTTTAGTTAATAATCCAATAAAATTAAGTGATTTCGAAGCATAAAAATGACTCTTTTTCTAAAAAAATAAAACTATTGTTAAATATGAAACTTGATGAAGAGACTTTATTTTTCAGAGTTTTATTATTTTTTTAAAGAATTCCAGAGAAGTAAGTGCAACTTGTTTATTTTTGTTTTAATGTTAATAGGTATGTGATGAAAAAAATACTTAAGTAAGTAGCCAATACTATCAATTAGTATTTAGATTCGAGTTTCATAGTATTCATTCGTTCATTAATAAATAATTTTGTATAAGTGGATAAAAGGATAATAAAACTATATCAAAATTTGACTTTTCTTAAATTAAAATTTTTATTTTGTAATGAAATAACCAAAAATCGTTCTTTACCAGAAATGGTATTCGAACTTTAAAAATTTCAAATAAACTAGTTCTTTTATGTGATGTAAATTTATGTATCGTGCAATGTGTTAAACATTAGTAGTTTAAAAGATATCTTTGACGCATTGGCATCAAATAAACCGAGATTGTCTAAAAAGCAATCTACAAGAAGTTGTATAGTTTACCAGTAATTCAAACCCAGTAGCTATATTATTAGATAGAAAATTGATAACTTTTCAAAAATAGTACGAACATTGCAAACAATTGAATGTACATAAATAATTCTTTATTTATTAAAACAATGAAGTTTTATAAAAAAATTGTAAGTACAAACACGAATTCTGAACTGTTTTAAAATGTATAAAGTAAACTTGAGTAACTATTAGACGTTCTTTCATGAGATAATAATTGAACAAGCACTTTTAATCTTTAAAAATTTTCCAATGTGTTTTCAATAACGTTCTGTGAAAATTTTAGCACTATTGTGTTATTTACAACGTAAGAATAATAAGTATCATAATCTTGACAAATTTTATTTTTCACTAGATTTGTTACTTAACTTAGTTAATTATTATACTCAAAACAAAATTCCGTATTGACACTTCTTCTTTTCTAAATACAGTGCACGTATAGTTATTTTTTATTCTTAAATTGTTTTATTAAATTTTATCTTTTATGCAATGTTATATTATTTATTTAATTTTATCTTTTATGGAAAATGATAATTGCACAGATGTTAGAGTAATTTATAAAAAAAACTCCTGGAGTTTGTCATTAAATTGATTTACACGGCAATATTTACGTTTGTATGGCATATTTAAATATATTTTTTATTTTTTATTTATAGTCATTCAAATAGCACATTAAGGATATATTGCCCTAGAATAAGTAAGTAGTAGTAAATATCTGACATAATTTCGTCATCGAATGTGGAAATTTTATAAAATGTATATATATATAAAATTTTATAAATAGTTTTTTTGCTGTATAGGGAAAGTAAATTGTTTTGGAACTATAATAAAATATAAATATATTTATAAATAGAATACTATACGTTTTAATCTATTTTCAGATCCTTTAAAAACATAATCTAGAGTAACGCTAATTGATGTGAAAAATAACTAAGAATCCTCCGAAAGCATATTTCTTAATATATGTTATTATCATTACAGACAGCTCTATCTAGCACATATTGTGATACAATTAACCTCTGGAATACTTGTAGAAACGATATAAGTAAAATTAATTTAATATTATTGTAATACCAACCGCTTTGGCTATATCATAGAGATCTAAATTAATTTAAGCTTTCTAATGACCTATCACAGGTTTAGCTATGTAACAATTTGTATAAATAAAAACATCAGATAAATTATTATACACTAAATAATAATTAAAAATAAAAAGTTGCTAAATTAAAAACAAATTGTGCATTTAGAGAATACAGCAAAAAAAAAATTCATTTAAATGCCGTCGTAAACATATATTCCTAACAATATACAACAAAACAATGAAGTGTCTTCAGTAAGATCTTACCTACCCTTACATCAATAAAATATGAAGATTACTATACTCATAACTTATTGATTGATAGGTCAAAGAAGATCACATGTTGAAGTGTGTAGGTCAAAGAGTTCAGCATCATTCCTATTTGCGAATCGCGTGTGTAGAAAACATTCAAAAGAATATAAACATCTGTTGAAGCATAGGTGATGGACATTTACAAAAAAAATGGACAAGTGACGACTAATATATAAAGCCTACTGACTTAAAAAGACGGATTGTAGAGACGGACTTATAGAATTGCAAAGTAGATAAAATATAAAGTTTTACTACGGTCGTACAACGGCTTAAAGGTTGGATGTTTGTCTAACCAAACCAAAGGGCTACCAAAGAGATGTCTGTATATGATTAATACTGAATGCAGAATGCATGATAGTGAAGTGAAATAACCATACAGATGAATATTACAATTTGTTTGCTGATGGGGTGATTAATTCATTATTGTGTTGGGCTATTCAGGACATTAGACGGCTAGGAGATAAGTAAAAACAGTCACCGGGTAAGGATTTCTGAAAAAGTTTACTTAAAAAGATCTAAGTATTTTCTGTAGAAAAAACCATGTTAATTAGTCCAAATGAGTTTAATTTTTTTTAAAACGGGTGTGCTTGATGGTAATTGAATTGTTATTTAAAAATCAAAATGAACTCCATATTTTTCAGCACAAAAATGAATACCCAATTTTTAAAATAACTATTATTGCTGGAAATTGCCACTGAAACATTCAAGTGAATAGCTTCCAAAAGAAATTTGTATTTTTAAAACTAAAAAAAATGTCAATAAAACGCTTTATTAAACATCAAACTCGAATGTGTTTAGTAAACAAAATTAAAGAAAATAAAATTGCTAATGTAAATTACATTTGTAAAGTAAAATGAACATACCAATAATTTTCCTCACAATAGATAAAATAAATTTTGCCAATTTAACTCTCATGAAACTGCAAATACAGTTGCATTACATTTGTTAATAATTATATCAATGAAATCCGCTGTTTCTTGTAACATAACACCCTGCGATTAAAAAAACAGCATTCGTGCTATTTTTAATTTTCTTAAGAGTTATTGGTACATCAAAATTGATGAAAATATCAGTTTTTTTATTAGTTTAAAATAATGTTTAAATCCCTTAGCAAGTTTTCGCAACGTTTTAAAACGATTTTAATTAATGTTAGTCATATTGTATACTTCGTTTTTACTCCTTATCATATGTGCCACACATTCCTTTCTGAAATCTTTGAATCTATTTATCACAGATTATTATTATTAATAATTAACTATTATTTTAACAAAAATTAAATTTTTAATTTTTTTTAAGGTATTTTAAGAATTTTTCTTCTAAATGTTCTTTTCTGAATAATTTACATATAACCTCATACAAATATTTATTTTTATCTCAAATTATAAAAAATTCTTTTTGGGGTACCAAGTCCCCTTAAAATAATTCGCATTATTAGGCGTAGTTTATTTTCTTACATTTATCTATAATTCAAAGTAGTTGCTAAAATTTACTCAAAAACCATTTTTAAAAATGTGTTTGTTCACCAGTACCCAGTTACAATAAATTAAAATAAATTTTTTTCGAAGATTTAACATGTGCAACACATACCATTCTCTTTCCGTTTTCTTTTGTATAGCACAAACTCCTTTAACAAGACTTACATTACTATGCTTCTTAGCCTTACTTGAAGCTGTTCCGATCTTGAAACGTCTCAAAAGTGATACGGAAATGTAGCATTGGGAATAAGTATTATTCAACACCAAATCGCTCCTAAATCAGATTTATGTTCAACAAAAAACCAACGCCAAGTGTAGAGATGTATGCATTAAATTGAAATGTGTTGTTCGTAAGCTTCCGATTATGCATGCAGAGGCTGTTTTATTTAAAACGATGTGTCTTATTTACATATTCCGCTTTAAAAGCAGAAAGAGTCTCCGAATTATAGTATTCATGACTTCGAATGAGTTATAGCGTTATTAAAAATTCGTTCCATGGTCGGGAAAGAAAATTACTGCTGCAATGACTTTTTTTTTATTGTTGAGTTATAATAATAATTTTGAAACATGTACTGTACTGAGGGTTCAGGTTTTGTTATTTTTATTCTTCTGAATGTATCGATGGATTAGTGGATTTTTTTAAATGGGAATCTGTATGAATTCAGCTTCTCCATTTCCATCTGTATAATTAAACTAAAGGTATAATTTAATTTCGCAATTTTAAATCCTTTGCTTTTTGTTTATTATCGCGATCCTATTCTTAGTTAATCTTTTAATTTGAAATCACTCGCTGATATGGGTCTTCTGAATGTAGCTGCGCGGTAAAACCTTACCGAAATTAAATTATCAGGATAGAATCTTGTTAAAAATGAATAAAGCGTACAATAGTATTTTTTTCCCTCCATTTTATGTGATTGCGTATGGATTTAGAAACTGTTAATCTAATTATGACTTTAGATTGAAATTGAAATGGGCTTTTCTAAAAATCCTTTTTGTCTTTTCGCTATACAACTTCCAGTTAAGTAATGAATGAGACTATTCACAAACACATTTTGTTTTCTGTAATTATGAGAACAATTACTTTTGTTATTGCTACTTCTTAACCTTGAAGGCGGCGTTCATTCAGTTAAGATTTAATTGTAAGGTTCGTTAAAAGTGCAAGTTTCTATTGTCTAAATGAACTCATTGTTGTGTAGTATATGATTGGCTAAATAAGTTGTTTTTCAATGTAAGATTAGAGCTTTAAAATTAAAAGTTGTTTTTGAGTATTCCTAATTAAATAGATTTTTTAATGAATAAAAGAAATTGTTTACAAAAGGTTTAAAAATATGTAAAAATTAAGTACATTTTATAAAGATTTTTTAAAATATATCCTTTATAAAAATTACAAATTTATTATCGAAATGCTTTGATTTTATATAAAAAAATATTTTCTGTTCTAAACTTTAAAGAATTTGTATTTAATGTTTAGAGATGTGCATTGTATTTTTTTGATAAAATTTAATCAGAACTAAATGAGTATAATTATCCAAATAGCGTGACATTATATATTGCTTTTCAATGGTTACTTATAAATTTGTGAGGATTTATTCACTTAAATGTTTTAAATATTTGCAAAATTTTTTGCGGAATAAAAGTGAATTAATACGGTATTAATACATTAATTTCCATATTTATATCAATCAAAATTAAGAATATGGATTTTTAAATTAAAAAAAATAATATTTTTAAAATGAGAATAATTTTTATAAATCCAAAAATTTGTCGACAGAAGAAAATGTTTAATTTAAAAATTGTTTTGGATGCATCAGAAATGTTATCTTTTCTTTTCTTATTTTTAGCATGTTGACTTCTGGAAATAACGTAGTTTAAATAAAAAAAACTTCACTCAAAAATGTTTAATCTACTTTTCCCACCTTTTGTAGAGATTATATATCCATTAAACTTTTAGCTTTATCAGTATCAAATTTGTTATAGGAAACTTTAACGAGATTTTAAAGTATTTTGTTTTTATATGAAATTTTTTTGCATTTAGTAACTAATTAATATAAAATAACATTTTAAAAACTACTTATCCTCAACACGTTTTAGGATATACGTTTTTTAAATTTAACTTCCTTAACTTATTTTTTAACTAAATTTCAAAATATAGCAATCTTTATTATTTTTATTACGTATTGTGTATTTTAATGTCAAATTCTAGTGCAATCTATATAAATGTCTTTTGATGAAAGTCACACAAAATTGTTTAACCAGGATCATGCGTACACGAATATCAGCGTAGAAACTCCGGTCCCTTTTTTTAGAAAACTTTTTAGACACCTACTTCCATCTTTCACCTGTCTCGGTCTTTTTTAGTAGGTGGACACCTTATAAATGGATTGTTTCCGTAAACGTGAGGTCTCCATTGAACCTAAACTGGTAATCGTCCTAGTTTCCTGGCATTTGAAGGTAGAGGGGTCTTCGCTAAAATTAATGTCTATTCTAC
This sequence comes from Troglohyphantes excavatus, assembly GCA_963932185.1. Taxonomy (NCBI): domain Eukaryota; kingdom Metazoa; phylum Arthropoda; class Arachnida; order Araneae; family Linyphiidae; genus Troglohyphantes; species Troglohyphantes excavatus. Next base: position 36,787,774 of record OZ010676.1, read on the forward strand.
AGGGCCTTTGACATGGAGGAAGTAATGAAGAAAGTTATGGGTAATTTAAAGAGAAAAAATAAACAACATTATTTGAAATATAAAAATGTTTTCTAAAAGTTTAAATGCTGATGTATGTTACATGACAAAATTATTTAAAATGGTTAATCATTGATATAAGATACGCAAGTGATTCAGTTTTGTGTATTGTTAGAATGTGTGATGTGTGATTTTGTAATGTAATTTTTCTTTCTAACTTTAAATTGTTTTTACTGCATGGGAGTTTAAATTATTTTTAAAAGTAATAATTTTAATACATTTTTAAAATTTAAATTTTTAACGAGAGGTATATAAAGTAGAAACCACAGACTAAGCAACAGTAATGTACCAATACCTGTTAACGTTCGTTATAGATGGGGTTCCCGGGGTTACAGTCATAAGATATAAATTTAAAAAAAAATGTATAGTATAACTCCATTTATCAGGATCAAACAAAGCGGATCAATAATTATTCGTATCCGGATCGCTTTAAGAAAAAAAAAGAAATTATTAAAAAAAATATGCACATTTTAAACGTTTCTTATGATATTGTATATACTAAAGCAAAATTCGTTTTTGACTAAGAACCTTTTAGCTTAAGAACCCTTTTTTTTTTTTTTTCGTGAATTTTTCGGATATTTGATTATCCGAATGGGATCGGGTTTCAATTAATCCGGGTAATTGGAGTTCTACAGTATTTTAATAAATTAAAAATATATTAACTGAATAAACTAAAGATCCTAGTATGTGATATCACGTGCATGATTGTAGTTTTATTAAAATAAGGAACTATTACGGAATTTTTAAATTATCAATTATTCATAAAATACTTGGAGCTTCGAATTTTCCTCAATTAGTATCAAGTATATTTTATAAACATATAATTGTAATACGACTCGTTTATTCAAAAACGAATTCGTTTTCGCGAGTATTTATTTAAAATATGTATTTGCTCAAAATATTAAGTATTTATTTAATTAGGTAGTGAGTGCTGAAATTTAGGCGAGTAACGCATTTTTGTAAACATCTTTTTATAACATTTATTTGTTTATAAATTCGTTTGTTCATTTATTCACTTTCGATGACTAACTTTTATAGACATATATTATTTATTTAAAAAAAAATTTAAAGTCTAGTTTAGAAAATCGAGAGTATTATGTTTTAATATCTGTTTAGAAAAATACTTTTTCATGTTATTTATTTTTGAATTCAGTTTGAATGTGTTAACACTATAAAATGGCGTAGAGTTTCTGGCTTCAGGTGTTTATTTAACTTATTTAATATTAAATAGATGAATATATATTGGTAAATGGAATATTATTCCGAGTTATTTCTTTGAAATTTGTGATGTTAAAATATATATTTCTAAATATTTGCTATTTTGAAGTATATTTAGTGTAAATTATTATTTAATTTTCTTAGTTTGTGAAGAGTTTTATTGTAATAAAAATATTTTACCCGCAAAAACTCATAGAAAAATTGAAAAACAATTATTTTAATGAAGAAAATTTATAAATGCAATTATAATGAAATTATATTTAGGTGAATTTTATTTTTCATTTTCTGATTAAGTGAAAAGTTACAATGGAATAGATGTACATATTAAGTTAAATAAATTTAAACAAAAATAACTTAAAAAAATATATATCCCTTGTTTGCTAATTAAAAAAATTCAATTCGAAATATAAACATCCAATACTAAATCGCTGTATTGTATTTAAAAAATAAGCGTGACTGTATTAAAGAGGATGCTGAAGAGGCTGTATGGTCAGTGAGGGTACATAAATGGCGTAACAAATATTAAACTCCCATTTATTCTCGAATTGCAAAGTTTACATGCTTAAATTATGTTATAGTTAGTGGGGTTACCCTATAAGGATGGACATGTTCCGCCGTGGTCACAGGGATTGGGCAAGGATTAGCATCCATTAGTCTTCCAACCCAAGACTCTTCACACCATTTCTGGACCTTACGTGTTCATTGCGTCATGCGTGGCATGACAACGGCTCCATCTGCGCACGCGAAGTTTTAATAACTTCCCCCTAACGTTGATGTTTCATATTGAAATTAATGTACCTCTCAAATGGGACACACCTCCAATAACATCTTGAAGAGTTCTTGTATAAGGTGTTAACTGATTATGTCATTAATGCGCTGTTGTGGTTTGATTTTAAGTATATTCAAAATTATATTTAAAAATTGGATTCCACAACTATAACTACACGGTAAAAAAATGTACTTAAAAGTGAGTACATGAACGCACTCGTTTTTCTTTGAGTACAATTAATCGTAAATGAGCGATGACGTACTCAAATTTAAGTAATCGTACTTTCGCAAAAATGAGCAGTATGCTTTAATATTGCGTGCGTCTTAACAAAGTGACATGACAATCTTAAAATATTTGTTCAGAAGATGGTTTTTCACATTATTGGATGTCGATTGCTTAAATGGAAACTCAGTTATTAAGACTCAAATATCTTGCTTCCCATTCTTTTGGCACACCTTTTAACATTACTTCTACTTATAACTTCATGTTGGTCTGGTAACAGCTCTGGTACTACAACAGATAAGGCCCTGGACATCGGGTCGGGCGATATCAAGTATATGGATTGGGTTCGATTCTCGGTAAGTCCTGATTGAAATTGTTGAAGTTTATGAAGGCAGCCTATGTAGACAAGCAACTGCTCTTTTTATTTATTGAACTCATTTGTGAGTACATGACTTTTTTAAAAATGAAAATTACGTATTCAGAGCTATAATAGGTATCCAATGTAATAAAAAATGAGTACATTTTACTTTTTTTTAAGTACCTAAGTTTAACAGTGCACGAAAATTTGAAAATCTTTAAGACAATTGAATCCAGAATACTTTCATCCGTTGTGGAACGGGTATAACAACGCAAAAAGTGTATTAGATGCAGCTGGTACTTAAAGCCGTAACTTTTACTAAATGTGACTATTCACCTCATATACTTGTATTTCGTCCAATTTTATAATTTGTATCTCATTGTCTCAATAACTGTAGCTGGTGAACTTGCGTCATATAATTTTGATTCCGCGTGGCAAATAATGTGGAAAACCATCTTCTGAACAACTATTTTAAGTTTGTCAGGTTGCTTTGTTAAGATGGCTTGGACAGAAGCTGAGATTAGCAATATTAAAACATACTGCTCATTTTTGAGAAATTACGATTACTTGAAATTGAGTACGTCATCGCTCATTTAAGATGCAATTGTACTTAAAGAAAAACGAGTGTATTCAGGCACTCTTTGCTATTGTAACAGGGTCTGTTTTGGATTCCTGAAACTTTCTTCTTACCCTTTATAACAGTTTCAGTTAGGCATTTAACATTATTGTTGAATATATATTTTTTAAAAATAAAAAAAAATGGTTCAAATTTAATATTTGACAATTTATAGTTTCTTAATGTTATATACCATTTCCAGTATTATAATTATATTATATAGTACCCATCAAGCTCTTTTAAATGACAGCTCACCCAATGTTCTATATTATTGAGTTCTTGAGATATAGTCATTTTTCCGCGCTGAACAACATTACATTTTTACTCATTTCCCTCTTATTTATTACGAGTCTTACTATCAAGCTTTATATTGGTTTTAGTAATAGCTTAATTTCTTTACACGTCGATACCAAATTGAGACACATGAGTATTACGCTTGCGGAGATATAAGCGATTTTTAATATAGTATGTTTTCGTTAAATAGGCTGCCTTCATAAATCAATTTCAATAAATATCGACAATTACAACCAAGACTTACCGAGAATCGAACCCATATTCTCAGGCACCGTAGTCCAGAGCGTTATCCGTTAAGTTACCAGGGCGACGTAAAGAAGCTATAAACAGAAGAAATGGTAAAAAGATGTGTCAAAAGAATGGGAAGCAAGGTAATTGAGTTGTAATAACTCAGTTTCCATTTAAGCAATCGACATCAAATAATGTGGAATCTTCGGAACAACTATTTTAACTTTGTCCGGTCGCTTTGTTAAGATGGTTTGAACAGAAGCTGAGATTAGCAATATTAAATCCAAATGCTCAATTTTTAGGTAGTACGGCCAGAGACTGATTTACGGGAGGGCACTCGGGGCACTTGCCCAGGGCCCCCATTTTAAAGGGTCCCCCAAAAATGATTTAATGCTAAATATATGTGAAAAAGTTAAAAATTTACTACCGAATTTTTTAAAAATCAATTAAATTTATTTTCATCAATTTTTAATTTTTTTAAAAAATTGTTTTGCAAAACTTATATTATTTTACCCAATTAAATCAATTTCACTTTCCAGCACGTTCATGATGTATGTCACCTTTTGCATCGCGTTTTTCAAAGATATGTGCTTTGGATCACTAGTAAAATTAAATTAATGACCAAGGCCCAATACCATAAACAAGCTGTGTTTACTAATCGCACGTAGATTTGACGTTTACGGATACTTTTTTCCTGTACCAAATTTCCTAATATTGTAATCATTAGGGATTTGCTAGCTATAAAATGGGTAGAACATACGAATCTGGCTCAACTAAATATAAGATAAAAAGAAAGAACATAACTAGAAACGTATAAAACTGTTGCAGTATTGATCATTAATGTTAATTCAAGTTCTCAAAAGAAGAAAATTATTAGTTTAAAAATATATATTGTATATATATATATTTGCATTAAAGCTGACTGATTACGTCATTTTGTATTGTGTGCTTGTGCATAAATTTAGCAGTTTTATTTTGAATTACGTTGAGGGGCCCCCTATTGTTCTTTTGCCCTGGACCCCCTAAGCTTGTAAGTCGGTCCCTGAGTACGGCTGCTTAAATTTAAGTACGTCATCGCTCATGTACGATGCAATTGTACTCAAAGAAAAACGAGAATGTTCAGGTATTCATTTTTAAGTAATTTTTTTACAGTGTATAAAAAAATATGGAATAAAAAAAACCTAACGTGTATTTTGTTTGTTTTATTCCGTTTTCCAACCTACATACAAATTGCGCTATAAAACAAGTTGAAAACAATGTTACCCTATTGAGCCCTGTTGCCGAATTGCGCCTAAATTTGAATGTTACAACTCCTAGAATAAATTTGTTCAGTTTCTCCTGGGTTGTATACTGAATACGTAAAATAGCATTGCACACAGTTTCAACTAGAAATAAAAGCTGTATACTTCCAGTTCACCCTCCATAATTTAGTTGTTTTCTTCCCACGAAAGCTGTGCTTCCTTGAAAGCGGAAAGGGAGACAAACCAATAAGAAGAAAGCGAAGAATCGCTAACGAACTTACCAATTCTAAACTACATCGGTTGGGCCCTGAGACCCTACTTTGGAACGGCTGTTTTGGAAGTCTATGGGAAGACACTGATCTTCTGTCTATGTAAAGTGACCTAACACTCGTTTTTGCTACGGGGTAGGGAGCGTCTACAAAAAGTATAGTTGTCCCTGTTTGTTAGTTCGTTTATGAGTTATTTTCCAGAAAACGTGATATTTAAATCACAGGAATTCTACTTAATAAGTTATAATAATTTCGACGTGAAATGTCTAAGTTTGGTAAATAAAAGCCCTTTGCTAAAACTGCAGTTAACGGGAACATGTAACGAAAAAATGCAACACTACATTGTGTTAAAAATAGGTACTTAAAAATAAGTAAAATGTACTCATTTTTGAGTACATTCGATGCATCATAGATCTTAATACATAAGTTTCACTTTTGAAAAAGACATGTACTCAAAAATGAGTACAATGAGAAAAATGAATAAAAAGAGCAGTTGCTTGCCTACATAGGCTGCCTTCATACATAATATTCAATAAATATAAACAATTACAACCAATACTTACCGGGAATCGAACCCAGATCCTCAAGCACCGCAGCCTTATCCACTGTACTACTTGGGCGACGTGAAGAAGTTAGAACCAAAATAGTTGTTAAAAAGGTGTGCCAAAAGTATTGGAAGTAATATAATTGAGTTATAATAATTCTGTTTCCATTTAAGCAATTAACATCAATGGATAACCATCTTCTGAAAACTATTTTAAGTTTGTTAAGTCGCTTTCTTAAGATGGCTTGAACAGAAGCTGAGATTAGCAATATGAACTCACACTGCTCATTTCTGCGAAAGTACGGGTGCTTAAATTTGAGTACGTCATCGCTCATTTACGATGCAGTTGTGTTAAAAGAAAAACGTGTATGTTCAGGTACTTATTTTTAAGAACCTTTTTTTTTTCACTGTGTAAAATCGCTTATATCTCTGCAACAGCACAACACACGCGAATTGTTTTGGTATTGTTGTGTAGAAAAGAAAAATCCATTACTCGATTAATATAAACCTTTTAGATTACATATTCCCAAAAATGAGTGTAAGTGTAAAAATTAACTGATTTTTTGCGCACAAAATTTACTGTATCTCGTGAACGCCAACATTGTGAGAGGTATCGTTTAAAATAGCTTAACACGTATTATAACAAGTCAATAATATTATTAGCTATAGGTTATTATTTGATGCTTAGTTTCTATGTCGAAGAACTCGATTTAACTATATAAAATCAAGAATTGATACTTTGAAATCTCACTTCCGTAAACTCCAAATTTTCATAAGCAACATGACATAAAATAAAAGTTTACCTGTTGCAATATTTATCTTAATATTCTAATTACTTTTATAAAAAAAGAAATAAAGTTCTTACAATAAATGACCACTTAAGCCTATATTTTAAGCTGTTTGTCCCACGTTTTTTTTTATTTAGTGATTACCTTTGCACTAGAACTGCAAATTTAAAAATAATTTAATAATTTACTCACGAAATTCCAAACATTTATAATACAATCATATTACATTTTTATATCCATGTCTTATCCGGTATTCGTACCCTGTCTCAGGGCGTGGCAGCCCAGTATGCTATCACTACACTGTTGGCCCTCAATATTGACAATTGTTGAGAGAGTTTAAGCAAACGAAAAGACCATATAAAGAAATTTGAAACAGCTAACTATAGACATGAAACTTTTGGTTGGAAAAATGGGGTTTTGTCTTTCGAGTTTTCAATCATAAGTCCATTTTCCTATCATCTGGGACATAAGTGAAATATATTTGGATCTCCTCCAAGTAACACATATTGTCATAATTGTTTTACCCATGTTAGTCTTTCTTTAGTGAAGTCAACCTTATTACTGAAAATTATTCAAAAATATTCAATAGAGAAGTGAAAAAGAAAAAAATAAACATTGCGACTTTTCAATGGAATTTTTTAACACAAATTAATTACGAACGATCAACTAATACCCTCGTAGGACTCTAACCCATTATTTTACCAATTAGGAACTAATCATTACAAACGGGAAAGTAATAAATATTATAATAATAAAATATATATCAATAAAAGGGACTAGTTCTTCAAAAAGAAAACTTGATACTGAATTATAAGGTATTGTTTATAATAAAAATTGCGATACTAGATTATATTGTTTTAAAGAAAAGTGTCATTTTCTAAATTAAAGGTTAGCTAAGTAGCTATTAAGGAAAATAGAGTAGAGCGGTGAATATCGTTATGTATGTATTTCTAATTCTTGCACAGGTATATGTGCAATATGTTTGGAATTTATATTCTGGTTTTAGATTTCATGCATATGTGAAAAGTAATTTTATCGAAAATATTTTAAACTGGTGTACTTTCAGTGGATATAAAGAAGTTTGTTTTTACTTTAAATCTAATGTTTTTAAAACTCAATTCAAAGCAAAATATGAAGTCTTGATGAATTATCGTTTGGGTATATGTATTTATTGCTTATCTTAATAAGTTTTTTAAATGAAGATTTTGTTTGTAACGAAATGACACGTTTGTCTCAAATAATACCTTATCTAAATTTAAAATAATTTAAAACTGTATTTTTTCTGAATGTTATTGGTAGTAAAACATTGTATACTGAGATTTAACTTCGTGTATATATGTTCTTCTTCAACAGAACATTTGCTTTGATTTGCTGCTTACATGTTACGCACCAGGTAGGCATGCACGTATTAGATATGGATGTTTTATAAGTACAATGAAATAAAATATATATTTCCTTAAATATTTTATAATACTATTTTAAGTAATTTGAAACACAATTTTTTTTATTGTTATAGTTGGGCGTTGTTATTTAAAAAATTCCTTTTAGTCGTCATTATATTAATGATTAATGGTACTCTATCTTTAATTTACTCTAGCTGATGCAAATAAAAAGCTATACATTTGTGTGTTAAAAAATTTGGGACGATCAGTGGAAGTTGGTAAAAAAATATTTTTCTTGTAAGGATTGGTGATACTGCTGTCTAACGGTTTGGCGTTCCCCCCCCCCCCCCCCCCTCATTTTCTGTTAGGGGAGATTACATCTGATTATGATGTCGTCATAGCAGAACACGTGGTTTCCTCCATTGGAAAAAGTTGTATTTTTTACGTTAAATATGTGTGCTCTAAATAAGTTAAGTGCATAATTATGTTATGTAACAATTAAATTAAAAGTATAATAATGGGCTTTCTTATCTTTTGCTTCTAATTCATATTAAAATCATTTTCCTCACCAATCTCATTCTAGACCGATATTCCATGTTACTTTTCTCTGCTTGTTGAAGTGAAGTAAATATTAGAGTAGTAAAGCAAACCCTAGTATAACCTTTAACGTCATTATATTTAATAGTTATTGAAATAAATGTGTTATATGCTTTGATAAGATGCGTTAGGCCATGTTTTGCCATAAGAGAAAAAAATCCCTTTTAAAATGTGATTATTTAAAAAAATATTGAGTTTTCTATCAATTTACACCTTGCGTATTTTTATTTACCCCGCTGAAATAGGCGAACTAATATTGGTTGAACAAATCAATCCGAATTCACCAAGTGTTATGAAAAAAGATAACCTTAGGAATCTCTTAAATGGTTTTGGTTTTTAAGTTGTTTTTTTGGTAATGGAAATTGACATTTTTTGACAGAAATGATAGAACATTTTGGATGGTTCTGAATAAGAACCAAATGGTTTTCTTTACTCCAATAAAGCTTTACAATTGGAAAAAAGTATAATTTCTGACATTGAGGTAACGTATCCTACTCCCGTTTCCTACTTTACTCTACAGACAAAAAAATTAAATAATAATAGTAAACATCCCAATACACTGTTAAAAATATGTATTTTAAAAATAAGTAAAATGTACTTATTTTTAAGTATATTTGAAGCTTATTATGGCTCCAAATACCTAAGTTTCAATTTTGAAAAAGACATGAACTCAAAAATAGGTACAATGAGTAAAAATTAATAAAAACAGCAGATCCTAGCCTACATAGGCTACATTTATAAATCAATTTCAATAAATATCGACAATTACAACCAAGACTTAACGGGAATCGAACCCAGGTCCTCAAGGATCGCAGCCCAATGCCTTATCCGTCCAAGGCCACGTGATGAATTTATAAACATAATAAATGTTAAAAAGGTGTGCCAAAAGAATGGGAAGTAAAATAATTGAGTTGTAATAACTCAGTTTCCATTTAAGCAATCGACATCAAATACGAAAACCATCTTCTGAACAAATATGTTAAGTTATTCACGTCGCTTTGCTAAGATGGCTTGAACAGAAGCTGATATTAGCAATATTAACCCTTTGCACTCCGTTGGCGCCGCTCAGGCGACAACATAACGACTCGTTCTTTTTGTCCCCTGTTCTTTAAAATAAACGAGAACAGCATGATATAGTGTTTAAAAAACATCGATATTCTTTTCAACTCGTTCTTTTGCAGATCCAAAACAGATTAGGTTTCTTTTTTCTATAAGTATAACAAATTCTAGGGAAAAGAATATTAGGATGAATAACTGTTCCGTAGAAAGAACTGAAAACCCAAAGAGTTCTTGAAGTGCAAAGGGTTAAATCACACTGCTTATTTTTGCGAAAGTACGATTACTTAAATTTGCGTACGTCATCGCTCATTTACGATGCAATTGTACTCAAAGAAAAATGAGTACGTTCATGTAGTCATTTTAAGCATTTTTTTTACAGTGTACATTAAAAAAATAACAGTTTATCGGAATCTGCAGTAATCACGGAATATATATATGACAGGAACACGATCAATTAATACCGGCATTAATTTTACGTTAATTTTAGTTGCACACTGCTCATTTTTGCGAAAGTACGATTACTTAAATTTGCATACGTCATCGCTCATTTACGATGCAATTGTACTCAAAGAAAAATGAGTACGTTCATGTAGTCATTTTCAGCATTTTTTTTACAGTGTACATTAAAAAAATAACAGTTTATCGGAATCTGCAGTAATCACGGAATATATATATGACAGGAACACGATCAATTAATACCGGCATTAATTTTACGTTAATTTTAGTTGCACACTGCTCATTTTTGCGAAAGTACGATTACTTAAATTTGCATACGTCATCGCTCATTTACGATGCAATTGTACTCAAAGAAAAATGAGTACGTTCATGTAGTCATTTTAAGCATTTTTTTTACAGTGTACATTAAAAAAATAACAGTTTATCGGAATCTGCAGTAATCACGGAATATATATATGACAGGAACACGATCAATTAATACCGGCATTAATTTTACGTTAATTTTAGTTGCACACTGCTCATTTTTGCGAAAGTACGATTACTTAAATTTGCATACGTCATCGCTCATTTACGATGCAATTGTACTCAAAGAAAAATGAGTACGTTCATGTAGTCATTTTAAGCATTTTTTTTACAGTGTACATTAAAAAAATAACAGTTTATCGGAATCTGCAGTAATCACGGAATATATATATGACAGGAACACGATCAATTAATACCGGCATTAATTTTACGTTAATTTTAGTTGCACACTGCTCATTTTTGCGAAAGTACGATTACTTAAATTTGCATACGTCATCGCTCATTTACGATGCAATTGTACTCAAAGAAAAATGAGTACGTTCATGTAGTCATTTTAAGCATTTTTTTTACAGTGTACATTAAAAAAATAACAGTTTATCGGAATCTGCAGTAATCACGGAATATATATATGACAGGAACACGATCAATTAATACCGGCATTAATTTTACGTTAATTTTAGTTGCACACTGCTCATTTTTGCGAAAGTACGATTACTTAAATTTGCATACGTCATCGCTCATTTACGATGCAATTGTACTCAAAGAAAAATGAGTACGTTCATGTAGTCATTTACAGCATTTTTTTTTACAGTGTACATTAAAAAAATAATAGTTTATCGGAATCTGCAGTAATCAAGGAATAAATTTATACCAGGAACACGATAAATTAATACCGGCATTAATTTTACGTTAATTTTAGTTGCACTACACGGTACTCAAATATTTCCATAAATTTGGGAAATGCAAAATGATGGAGTAAAGGAACCTCCGTAGACGATATTTCAATATTGATTCTAGGGCTTAAATTGACAGTTGCGAATCTAGAGTAATTTACGATTGAATACGGGGAAGGGGGTGACAAATATATACTTAATCAAAAACGAAATATACATTTAGGAAATTTTACATAAAAATATGTTCTACATAAGACACAAAAAAATTACATTATAGAAAGTTTTAAATTACTTAATCAAAATTCTTTAATTTGAACATGTAATGGGTGTGCTGACACGTATAAAAAGAGCAACGTAGTAATATTTTTACTAAGTATTTTGAAATGTAAAAATATAAAATTAATCAAAATGTGAATAAGCACTTATCCAAATAAGTATTTGAAATCTGTTATTTGTAAACTAATATTTGAAACCTCCACTTAATTAGAAAGTAAAATTTCTTCAAGGTAATATTTACTTTAAAGCATTTATTCCATGAAAATTTGCATATCTTTTTGTTAGTCTCGTTTAGTTAGCTTACTTTTTTACGTTTTCTTCCATGTGTATTAGTTTATATTTCCTTTTAAATAAGTATTTTCATTTATTATAACTTAACACCGGTTTTCATTGCTGCATATATAAGTTTTTTCAGTGCATTGCTTGCAATGAAACGAATGCATTATTAAATAATATTTGTGTGCTGCGTATGCATATATCTATGTAATGAAATGTTATATGTAGGTTTATATAGACACACTAGGAAATGCAGGAATTAATAAAAAAACTACCATTTTTTTGCTCTAATGTTTCCCTATTCATTATATTTGCGATGATATATCAAGATTGTATAAATATTCCAAACACTTTAATATTTAAAAAGTGTTATTATAGGGTCCTACTTGCAAAGGGATTACGTTTTGTAAATTTTGAACTTAATTTATGAAAAATTGTATTTTTCCCATATGTTGCTTTATTCATAACATAACTCGTTTCCTTAAACTTTTTGAGAACAAATTATTTTTCTTTTCAACTTTATATTAGGTGCGCGATGTTCAGGAATACAATAATATAGATTCGTTAAAAAAAATTTGATTTTTAAAGTAGGAAATTTTATTATTTTATTATTAAAACATATTAAAAAAACTTTGTATGGTAGAAAGTGTTTAGAGGTCCATAACATTAAGAATGATACAAAGTAATTTCAACAATAATAATGCTTCTAGACCAATTACAAATTATGTAATCGCGTTTGAAATCACATGCTAATTATCTAATTAGTATATGAGTTTATTAAGAAGTATATATGAATAGGCATGAATATTAAAGTGTCTTCATTAAAAAAAAATCTAGGATTTTAAAAGTATAATTAATAAAATATCGAGTGTATACGTACACCTGAAGTCATATTTTAGTGAAATTATGTAGTATATTATGCCATATTTCTGTATATTGAAAAGCAGGTTTCTTTTGATATACAAACAAACTAACACTTATTCACAATAAATGTAACATAAAACAGGAAATCAACATGAATATTTAAAAAAATTGTAGTTTAGATTCAAAATGTTTTTTTTTCCAAAAATTCGAAAAATGAAATTTTGGTCTTTACTTTCTACTTTCTACTTTCATTTTTACTACATAATGAAGCAGCAAAAACAATTTTTACTTATAAATTTTTTTTAAAAAAAAATTACCACAGCATCAAAATAATGTTATTAAAATTTGGAGTGTTTTCGTGAAATATTCATAACAGTTAAAGATGGATATAACCTTTTTTGAGCCTAGACTACTCATAAAGATATTTTTTAACGCTAATAAGATTTTATATGTAACCATTTTAGACACAATGAATAAAACCCGCTATATATCATAATACACCTTTTAACTCTTTGAGGCACACGATTTTAAAGAAAATAAAAACCCTAGTTGCACAGAATAATGCGTTCAATATCATCTTCAGACACCAATTTTCCCCTCTTCATGTTTGTCATATTGAATATAATGGGCAAATAATTTTATATGAGCAGCAGATAATAAATTTATAAGCTTATAAATTAAAAAAAAATAATTTTAAAGAATTTATAATAATTTATTTTTTAATAACTTGCATGGTGGGATACATACAATCCCACCACTTTACAGCTTCAAAATTATTATAAAACATCAAATAGCATGTTTTTTTTTTCATTATAAAACAGTTTATTCACTCATAATAAATTTTAAGAAAATAAAGAATACATACCGTTATGAACGACAATAATTCACTACATCACATAATGCTAGAACCTTATTCACAGCATCACACACAACTACTACCGCGGTTTGATTTGTATAATTTTTTTTCTCACTTATTTACGCATTTACCGTTGGTGCATAGCATTGTCAACATAATGAAAAACTTTTTTTTAAAAATATTAAACTGTATGACTAAGTTGAGAAACTTCAACTTTTCAAGGTGGGATAAAATATATCCCACCATGCATAAAACGGTAAGCAAAAGGTGGGACAGTTTTTAACCCACTTAGGCCCAAAGAGTTAAGCATTTGAAAAAAATATATTCTCTAATTGTGATTTATTTCACAACTCCACTTCAGAAACATCCACCTTTTAAGAAAACATTGTTGTGTGTATATCTTCAAAGTGATAAGCCCTACCTTATATTGCCGAGGAATCTTCCTTTCGCGTATGAAACAATTTCGAAGGGTTGCAATTTTTGATCTTGTACTTCAAAGCATGGCGGAACAAAAACGCGAAAAATCGAGGGGGTATATGAAAGAATATCTATACAATCCAACACAAAGGGCCCCTTTTTCTCTCTCATTTTCTACTTCTTCTTCGCGCCAATTCTTTATATTTTTATATTTTCGGAGGGGAGGGTGGTCAGAGGGAAAGCAGCAATTTCACGAAGCAAGAGGTTTTAGGGAGCATGTCTACGGAGTCAAATTTCGTCGCGAAATTTATTGCACAGTTTGAAAGAAATGCTCGGCAGTAAAAAGAAATCGTGACCCTGGGGGAAGTAGCTAGAAAATGCCAGTACGGGGGAAAAAGTACTGGCAAAAATGAATGAAAAAATGCGGGGGAAAGGGGGAATGACAGGGCTTCGTAGTACGTCAACTAGTGAAAAATGACGCCTTTGGAGTTGGAAGTGAAAAATTTATTTCGCTGGGAAGCTTATGTAAAAAAGAAGTCGAAGGTTCTGTTTCGATAACTTGATTAAAATAATCTTGCAGGCTGTAAGTTTGCTTAACTGGAAACTACTTGTGAAACAAAAGGTAGCCCCCTGTTTCGTTATGTTGATTAAAATATGTTACCTACATTGAGTTTAGTTAACTGAAAACAACCTATGTGGGGAAAATTTAAGAATATGGTTTTTGTTACTTGCATGTTATTACATATATTGTGTTTTAGTGAAAATACTAAGTCATTTTCGGCTGTTTTGACATTAGGGGTTCTTTTGATATGATGCAATTGATGATTGTGTTAATCAAAATAGTCAAGTGTTTTATTTATATATCCCACCTATATTGACGTGAGGAACATTTATAGACAATAAATTGTTTTAGAAATATGCAGGTACAATAACAATAAATAATTGGAAAAAATTTAGAGGGGAATTTTTACCAATCTTAAGATATATTTTTCTGTTTACTTAATTGAATTTTCTGAAAAATATTTTATGGGTTCGACCTTTTAATATACATTAATTTTTTTAAACTACTTATAAAAAAATAATTTGAGTATTCTCTGATCTAGTTTAGATGATAAGTGGTATAATTAATATAATTCCGAAAATAAAGTGACACTATTTTTTATAATTAGGCAGATGTATCTATCATTTGACCAAAATGTGTGGGCACTAGTTCAATAGGTTGTCTAATAATGAATTCATCATTATTCAATTTAACATTACATCCAATGAGTGTTGAAAACGATCTAGAAATTATGTTTTTAGATTTGTACAAATTGGTTGCTAAACTGTCTATAATATATTCACATTACATTACTGAAATTTTTAACTATAATGAGACAAAAACTACTGATGCAAAAATAAGCTTATTGGCTTTATGTAGTGAAACTGGATGATTTTTACTTTTTTTATAACTAAATATATTTTTATAATTAAAGTAAACTCGATACTTCTGTTTGAAAGTTTGATTAATTTTGTTTACTTATAATATATTTTCATTTGGAGGGTAGTATGACAACATTAATGATGGCTTTTTTATCTAAAAAAATTGGTTCGAAATATTAAGTCGTATAATAGCACGCCCCCTTAAATGACTGTTCTAGTCAAAAACGGTGAATATGTACTAGAATTTCTTTGAAAACTTTTTGCATAAAATTAATTAAAAAAATTATAATCTAACAATTCTATCATATTACCTAGCAACATTTTTTTCGCTGAAAGAGAAAACTCTTTAAGGAGCAGAAAAAAAAGCATATTCTAGTGTTTTACGAAAATCTAATTAATCTTTATTAATTTGTTTATTTATCGAAATCTACCTGTAAGTAAAACGAATACTTTTAAATTAATTAAAATATTTATGGAGAAATTTCTAGGTTATCGAACACTTTGATCAATTTATTTATAAATATTTTACTATTGCTCAATAAAAATAGATAAACAAGTTCTTTAAGAAAAACTCTTTAGTTAGGTTACATATATTTATAGTATTCTGATATAAGAAAAGTGAAGAATTGTATATTATTTAAAAAAAATTACCTGATATGATTTTGTTTGTGAGACTAGTAGTAGTTAAGTACTAAATAGTTAATAATTAGAATACTAGTAGTACCTCCATATACCTTTTTCATAATTTCATGTACATTATCAATTTCTGCAACAAAATTCTGAAATCGATTTTTTATTTCAATTTTTACATTTTTAAAAAAGCTCATTTTTATTTGTCCCATTAATATTTAATTTAGTATGAAAATATAGGTTCACTGCCAAATATTTCTTTGAAATGATTTTAATTTGTAAAAAGTCTAAATACGAGTTTAAAAATAATAAGTTATTAAGTTATTATAATTAAAAAAACACTCTAAACCGCGCGAATAGTAGGCATACTTCATATTGTTATGTATACCGGATGTAGTCTCATGGAAAACTTTATTTAAATGTACAAGAAAAATAAAAGAAACTACGATAGTTGTGAATGTGAAATTACAAAAAGTCAATGCCTGCAATATTTTTACTTTAAATATATTTCGTTGATTACCTAATATGTTCCATTTTTAATTTTAAAAATAGAGATGTACAAATAATTTTAGGGGGATATGATAAAAACAGCAATTTTGGTCACCTGTTGTCTTAAATAAAACATGTTGAGCAAAACGCAGTCAATGACATTAAAAAAGTTACAGGTAAACTATTTATTTTAGGTTATGCAAGAAATGGATCTCGTATAGTAGTAAGCTAATTTATGCCGATTATTATTAATAATTTTCGTTACAAACATAAATTTATTTTTCTACATTTAATGTTACAAGAAAGATTAAATTAGATATTTATGACACTTTTGCAAAAATAATTCAAAAAACGGAGTTAACTTTAAAGAAAAAAAAATGTAAAATGTGTATTTTAAAAATTATATTTTGCAGGAGAAGTTTTTATAGTTTACAATCTTATCTGGAAAATAGTTCTCAAAACTTTGAGAAATAACATAGCTTTTTAAATAACTTAATCTGAATTTTCGGTTATTTTTACTTAATTTATAAATCAAAAGTTCAGTTTTAGCATTTTGACGTGATTTTATTTTCCTTTACTAATACTGCGCTGGATTTATATTACTTTAAAAACTCTTACATAGTAGTTAATTAAATATTTTATTGTATAAATTTTAGGATGATATAGGATTTAATTTTAACGTTAGAATGTAATTTAAATTTTTCTTGCACACAATATACAATAAAAAAATGTGTAAACACAAACTGCCGTTTACAATTTTTGGTTAATAATCAAAACAAACAACGAGATTCAAGCCAAGAAAGGTTTCTATGGTGATAAAAATATCAAATATTTGAATATATTAAGTATGGTAAAGAGTTTGAGTAAACCGCAATATATTTTTGTCGTGTTTTTCTTCGCTGGAAGTTAATAGA
Source organism: Troglohyphantes excavatus (assembly GCA_963932185.1). Lineage (NCBI taxonomy): Eukaryota > Metazoa > Arthropoda > Arachnida > Araneae > Linyphiidae > Troglohyphantes > Troglohyphantes excavatus. Next base: position 36,805,233 of record OZ010676.1, read on the forward strand.
AAAACAAAGCTAAATTGTTACAGATTTATACAATGTTCTCAAGTTTATCCTCCTGTTTTTATTTTTCTCCGTAAATTCAAATGACGTGCTGCATCTTTTAAAAGTAACTTTGTAGAACTAATAAAAATACTATCTAAGAGTTTTAGTGAAAAGGGAAAGGTTCGGAGTTGATATATAACTTTGAATGGAATGGGGTTTACTCTTAAAGAAGTTAAACGTGTAAAAATAATAGTTAAAATGTCTGTTTGATTTTAAATTTTTTATTCCAGTAATGAATACTACATCTGAGGCTTTCTTATATCCACGTCAAAAGCAATACGCTAAACTTTAAATTTCCGAACTGCATGAAGTTAGAGTGAGAATTTGTCAGTTGCATATTTTAAAAAAGGAAAGTGATGTTGTTTTATTTGTCTAGACAGGCAATTTGTTGATTTAACATGACCTTAATTTCAAATGCATGGAAGACGTGGTTTTAAATTGCAATGAGTTGTAGATGTTGGTAATGCGTCTTGTCGGTTCTTAGACAATTGGATTCAGGTGAAGTGGATTTCTTTTTATCTTTATTCAAGTAAATTTAGACATCTATGTTGGATTTTATGAATTTATTAATTAAAATAATTTAATTTCTTAATTAAACGAGTAATCAGATTCCTACACTGAATGTTCTTGAGACATTTCTTCGACTAGTATCAAGTGCAGTTGTTATTACTTTAAAACTCAAATTAGTAGATATTACTCTACAAAGTTTTATACAAAAATGGATATAATATAGAAATGCATTAGACTGTAAAAAGATTTTTCATGGAAGCTTTTGTCGAAAAATAAGAGAAAATGGGCAAAAGTCGACCACAAAGTTTACTTATTGTATTTATTATTCTCTAGATGGCATAAGTAAACTTGTTCTAGGAAATTACAAAGACACAATACGACACATATGGCCCATAATGACAAGAAAATGAAAAGGTCCCATTTTATGCAGTTTTTAAGATATTTAAAGTAAAATCTTTGCTCCACATTTATAGTTTTGTTTAGTGAAATACAAGCGTAGAAGAATTAAACAGTTGTTTTGTAACGTTACATATTGTTAATTTAAAATTGTTAATGTTATTAAATATATGAAATAATTTCTTAGTTTAACTTGTTTTATTTCTACATGATATGCTACGGACTATTTATTGATAGGCACAATAGACCTTTGTATCAACAATGAGCCACACTACGTTTTATACTCAAGTGTCACATCACACATATTATGGATGACACTTTCAAATATCCTATTATTTCTGTAATAAAGATCTCTTTTACGGCCCCTGTATTTAATAGATCTTAACTTATCATGTAAAAAAATAAAGATAATTTTTAGGAGCTGTGACAAATCGTACGTTTATCTCATAAATATCAACGTGTTTTTAACTGCGTTTAAAATAATTTATTTAAACGTGTTTTTTAAATAAACCGATGATAATGCTGCCATCTATGAATGAGCAAAAGCATTAAATTTTTATGATTGTTTGGCTATAAGAAATGCACTAATATATTGTGCGTGGGGGGGGGGTTTATTTTTATATTGACACTAGCATGCCTATGCGATAATTACATGACGGGCATGCTAGTGTCTTAATATTTTATTTTAAAATTTCAATAATAATAAATTTTAATTTTTATTTTGTCAAGTAATAATATTTGTCAAGTTTCCCATTTTGGTTTTATTGTATTGCTTATATGATTAAATATAAGTACAATTTTGTCGTATAAAAAGGATTTCTTTTATATATTTGCTTAAAAAGTTTTATGCTAATTTGTATTATTGTTTAAAAAAATCCTAACAGACTCGGGATTGAAAAGTACATTTGATCTATTACAACATTTTAAAAGTGATTTTTAAGACTTGTGTTGAAAATATAAATTAAACTATCTTACAGAGAAAATAACTTTACAACTTTTTAATATATCGTTAACCCCTCGTTGGTTAAGTAGCCTTTTCGCTTACAGAAACTATTAAGAATAGATTTATTTTTATATTTATTACAAATTTTTTAGAAACGTAGTTGTAAAATAGATATTACGAAAATGTAAACAATTTAGTCAACAATTTTAAAAACATTTGATTTTACTAAAAATTTGTAGTTTATTTTTTCACTTTTTGACACATGGTCAGAATGTTTTCAACCAGTGTTTAGAGGTAATTTTTAAACAGGCCAACTAACTTTTATTGTAATTCAAAAATATTAAACTTGCCAATTTTTGTACTTGTAGTTACAGACGCGCAGACAGGGGCGAATAAAAATACACGGGGACATATTAGTGAGTAGACAGATGGACAAATATGCGCAAACTATAACATGCATACTAAGTTTACTTTGCCTTAAGATACATAAACAAAAAAAAAATGCAAAATAACATATTTTTAAAACTTACTTTGAAATAGATTTTTTATTGTAATAGGTAATTTTTAAATTAATTAATGAATGCTTATCGCTTTGAGATTTTATTGATCTTTTTCAAAATTTTCATGACAGATCCAACAAATAGACATGAAATTTGTTTAAGTAGACTGCTATTTTGACTTTCTAGGCTTACGCATTACCCCGAATCAAACGACCTTATAGTAAATCAATACTCGCCATAATCTTAGCGGCAATTTTACCGGGATCTAAAACCCTGTTCTGTTACATAGATTGAATTTCATGATGGGATCTAGTCAATAAATACTCCCTAAATCCCCCTTCCTCGAAAGAAACAAAGTAAATTCTGAAGCTCGAGTATTTTGCGGTTAAAAGTGTGTAGTTGAAAAGATTCTGGAACGTGTTTGGAAACAAAAATTGGTGTTGTTTATTGAATGCTTAAGACTGAATTTAATTTGAGTTCCTTCAGTAGAGATGGCTTGTAGAACAGTTTGTTACATTTACATTTTGTTTTAATTCTATATATCTTCATAAAAAAAATATTGATTTTACATCAGAATAAATGTTTGGTTTATTTATTTGTGCGTATTTGAATAGTTATAAATGCCCAAATCGCCTATATGTTTATCGACTTTTTTAATCTTCTTAATGTCAAATTGAATATTTACTCTGAGGAAGGGATCAGGACTTGATAAAATGGCTGATAATAATTGTTTTGGCCTTCAACAATAGTCTTTTGTAAAATTTAGGTTTCGTGAGCGAGAAAAACACTGCAAACAATTGTCTTGGAATTATAAAACATTGTTTCACTACTAACACTATTCAGTTCGCTCACTACGAACACTATTCTCCAATCTTCCATGGCCAACATGAGAAATATAAATGCACATGGTTATCAATAATGTATCCATGAATATCAGAATTTAATATAATAAACTTACGTATAAAATATTAAATGATTTGTTAAAAGAGCTTAAGTTTTTATAAGTAAAATTGAAATGCATCTGTAATTTCGTCAATGTTGTAATAGATTGACTCACCTTTAAATTTAGTTTAAAACATATAATTATTAAATAATATAAATAAATTAACTTATTATTAATTAATTTATCAAAATAAATTAACTTATAATTAATTGATTTATTAAAATAAATTAACTTAAGTTAATTTATTTTAATAAATTAACTTATCATTAATTAATTTATTAAAATAAATTAACTTATAATTAAAAAAAAGGCTATTATTAATACATATTTGTCTGGAATAGATATCAATATATGAATTTGGCCGTTGTGTTTTACATTCCTTTCCAAAACATAATTAGTAAAACTGATGTTCGAGTAAGATACAAAAGAGGAATAGAACAATAGGAAAAATAAATTATCAATAACGTAATAAAAAATATAAATAATATATAGGCAGAAATGAGTTACAATAAAAAAAAAGTCATCTGTAAATATACTGTAAAAAGTACTTAAAAATGAGTACCTGTACATACTTGTTTTCCATTGAGTACAATTGCATTGTATATGAGCAACGACGTACTCAAATTTAAGCAACCGTACTTCCTCAAAAATGAGCAGTGTCATTTAATACCCAGCAAAAAAAGTCAGCGTGAAACCTTCATCAAAATTTTGAAATTGAAGGTTTTATGCAGAAAAACTGCAGGTTTTTTGAAGATCTATAAAATAAAAGGTTTTTGTTTCAATATCCTTCATAAAAACTGTAAAAAACCTTCATAAAAACCTGCAAAAAAACATCAATTTTTAATCTTGAAGGGAAAATGCAGATATTTTAAAGGTTTTACGCAGAAAAATTAAAAACTTCAAAAAAACTGCAGTTTTTTGTTTCAATATCCTTTACAATACCTTCAATTTGGCAATTTTGATGAAGGTTTCATGCTGACTTTTTTTGCTGGGTATTGCTAATCTCAGCTTCTGTTAAAGCCATCTTAACCAAAGCGACCTGACAAACTTAATGTAGGTGTTCAGAAGAGGGTTTTCCACATTATTTGATGTCGATTGCTTCAATGGAAACTGAGTTATTACAATTCAATTATCTCAATTCCCATTCTTTTGGCACACCTTTTTAACATTACTTCTGTTTATGACTTTTTTCCGTCGCCCTTGAAGCTTAACGGATAAGGGTATGGACAGCGGTTCCTGCAGATTGGGTTCGATTCCCGGTAAATCTTGGTTGTAACTGTCGATATTTATTGAAAGTGATTTATGAGCGCATCATACAGCATCTGATATTTTTACTCAGTATACTCATTTTTGAGTACATGTCTTTTTCAAAAATAAAACATGTATTCGATGCTATGATAAGCATCGAATGTAATCAAAAATGAGTAAATTTGACTTATTTTTGAGTACCTATTTTTTAATAATGTATACATAAAAATGTTCTTTCTGACACACGAATAGGAATTAATTAAACTTAATCTACATATTTAATTGTACGATACATTCTTATGACTGATATCATGTAGTCTAAATATATTTTATTTTATGCGACATACAAATAATACGATTTTAAAAGTTTTTAAGATTGATATGCCTACGCTCCCTTTCATTGAGCTCACAATGATGCCTACTTTTCTTATAGTCTTTATACTTTTCTTCTTTTATAACAATGTACACATAAAAAATGTTCTTTCTGACACACGAATAGGAATTAAATGAACTTAATCCACATATTTAATTGTACGATACATTATTATGAGTGATACCATGTAGTCTAAATATATTTTATTTTATGCGACACACAAATAATACGATTTTAAAAGTTTTTAAGATTGATATGCCTACGCTCCCTTTCATTGAGCTCACAATGATGCCTACTTTTCTTATAGAGATATAAGAGCAAGTATCTCTGAAATCTTCGTCTTTCCCCGAGGGAAATGTAGCTTCAAAGCGAGACAAGCTACAGTTTCACTTTTCTGTTTTTCATATTCCTCCGCATATCAAATGGAAGGGTCCCACGGATTTTGTTATGCATGCAAAATCATGTGTGAAAAACGAACCACCGTCCGAAAAAGTAAACTCTGAAAGCTTTACAGCGGTGAATGCGAAATCGCTCTCAGGCAATAAGCTATTTTTGTTTTGCTTGTTTGCTTGCTCTTCCACGGACCAGGTCGTGAATAGAATTGGGATGCGACTCCTGGATCCTTACGTGGAAGATTTAAAGTTGATGTTCCAGACATTCAAGGTTGACTTCTCGAAAGCTTTTTTCTTTTCTTTCGTTTCTTCTTTCGTTTTGTATAAATTCCATCTTGGATTTCGAACTCTGGGTAAAAGAGGCATTGTTATTATAAACAGCCATAATACATCTTGAGATGAGCACAATAGTTGTTTATTTGTGTTGGCTGTATACTAATGAATAATAAAGTTTTTTTTTATTTGCAAACACAAAATACGCATTGTATGTTTTGCGTTGCGGTTTGAGTTTTCATCCATTTTTCGTTCATATTGAGATTTTATTTGCTCTAAAAGACATTATTACAGTTTTATATCCACAACATATTCCTAAAAATTATTTGTGTTCGTTTTCTTATGTGACAATCTTTATTTCTTATATTATTGGATTTTGTAAGGCGAGAAAAAGTCTAAACACAATACTAGATTTAATACATTTTATAAATTTATTCCAATTTAGCATTGGAACTTATATATTAAATTACTTATAATTCCCTCATTTACGAATGTCATTACAAGGGATATAAATAGGTGGAATGTTGTTTCTATTTGATAATTAATATAATTTTTTGTAGTATGAAGGATTTGATTATACAGATTTAAGTAACTTTATATCTAGTATTTCAAATTTAAAGTAAGTAAACACGAGTTATAGAAATAACAGTTTAATATGTAAGATGAAACACTACCTTTACAATACATGAATAATAAATGACGCAACTCATTAATAATGTTTATTTTAATAAAATAATTAGATTTTGAAACAATTATGTTTGTATTGGTGAATTAAAAATTTTAATGGACCAATTTGATTAGACCTTGAGCGCCTAGAGTTATGCGTTATTTTGATTATTATTACATTGATTTTATAGAGTTATGCGCTTTTTTGATTATTATAACGTTGATTATTTTAAAGTGATGATCAAAATTTATATCTTTATTATGGGAATCATTTAATTGATATTCATAATATTATGGGATTGGTGGAAAACTCAGTCACAAAAGATTGTTTTGAGATATTAGGGTTCAAAGCGGGGGGGGGGGGGGGAGGGGGATACTTTTAGGAAGCTATATAATACTTTGTTAATCGCAATATATAACAATGTTTTATATCTCAACAACACTCGTTGTTGACGTGGGAAATTTTCCTATTGACAGTTTACTTTAGCATCTTGCAGGTGTATTTAAGAAAATGGTGAATTTTTCCACCAAGCCGACGACAAAGATTTTCACGAAAGTGTGTAGGACAATCTTTTATTCATCTATACATGTATTTCAAAGTTGATATCGGCTACAGGCGTACAAATTTCGAAAAGAGTTCGTTATATTAATGAAAGTCACTAAAATAGCAGTTACTAAGTAGTATGTTTATTAACTAATTAAATTTTTATTAAATATTACAAATTTATTTCGATATTAACATTTTCTTTGATTAATAACATTTTAATTTAATACAATTTTCATTGAATACATTTTTTGTTTATGTAATTTATAAATCCAAAATCCCATAGTATATCATTACTATGTGTATATGCGTTTTTTTTACCTTTGAGATCCTACCTGGTATTTATTTTTGCAATGACAACCAATAAAATACACATAGTGTTTTACTATATTAATAAAACCTCTATTAAATTCTACACGTAAAAATAAATAAAATAAAATTATAATGCACGTATGATTTACTCATGAATAATTCCATACAACTTTTGCTTATCATCCATTATGCATAAAAATGGTTCACTTACTGAAAGTAGTAGAGTACTGACACTCTCAATAGAGAGTGTCCACTATGTCAATCATATTCACTACTCTAATGTCCAGTCACACTTATACTGACATTGATGTCAGTTTTCTCTAAGAATGTACTTCTATTGTTTGGGATGTTATACCAATCTACAGTTTTTGTCATTATTTTTTATTGGGATTATCCGAAGATCATTAAAAAAATTCAGAAGTTTTAAGTTGATTATAGACTAGTCAAACATTAGTATACTTAATAGTTTTTAGAAGAATTTAAGCATATAAAATTTATTAATTTTATCATTGTGTTTATAAAAACGTTTTTGTTGTAATTTTTGGTAAATTATAGGAACAATTTGTGTGTACATATTTAGTTGAAGAACCGTCACATCAATTTTGCTATACTTTAATGCTTTGTTTATTGCTAATAAAGCTAAGCGACTTGTTTAAAATCTAAGCGATATAGTTGGAAAAAATATTTTATTAGGGCAATACAACTAAATAAGATACAGCCAAACAATAACAAACGCTCAACAACTTGTAATCATCCTGATCCAATTTGTGACCATTTGTAACTACCCTGATCCAATTTGTGATCATTTTTGACCATCCCGCTGAGTCAGACTGATATTAAATTTGAAATTTTGTGAAAAATATACGTACTATCAATTTTTACATAATTCTTTAAACATACATAAGTATTTTTGTAAAGTGGTTGAATAACAACATAAACGCTATAAATAAGAAACCCGTGTATCCGAACACAATTTATTCGTTTATTTTTAAATATATATGGTATATTTTATTATTTTAAAATGTGTAGTTATTTATAATTTTTAGTTAAAATACTCATTAAACTAAACTTTTTATGACGTAATGTTGAAAACTAATTCGAATAATATTACAAATTTATGTGTTACTTTGATCATTTATTAACATTTATGCTTATTCATAACATATTTTTAACATGTAATAATTGATTAAGTTAGGCATTGATTTGAAATAAAACCATTTTTTTAAAAACACTAATTTAATTTGCCAACAATTTATTTTGCTTATTATTAAAAAACCCATTTTTGATGGAATGTAAGTAAATTTTTATTTATTCTATTAAGAAGCAATATATATAAAAACTGTTCCCATTTACCTTACAAAAATTCACCTTACAAAAATTCATATATTAACGCGATAGGTTGAATCGGATGGATAACATATTATGTAAAGTAATAATTGATTAAGTTCGCATTTGTTTGAAATAAAACAAAGTTTATTAAAATAACTAATTTGATTTGCCAATAATTTATTTTGATCGTTATTAAAAATCCCAATTATGATGGAATGTAAGTTTTTATTTATTCTAATAAAAAGCAATATAATATATATATATATATATATATATATATATATATATATATTTAGTTCCCATTTTACTGCTACCATACAAAAATTCATATATTAACGTGATAGATTGAATCGGATGGATAACATATACTGTAAAGTAATAATTGATAAGTTCGACATTGATTTGAAATAATTTTTTTTATTAAAAACACTAACTAATTTAATTTGCCAACAATTTACTTTGCTTATTATTTAAAAAAAACAGTTATGATGGAATGTAAGTACATTTTTATTTATTCTATTAAGAAGCAATATATATAAAAACCGTTCCCATTTTACTGCTACCTTACAAAAATTCATATATTAACGCGATAGGTTGAATCGGATGGATAACATATTCTGTAAAGTAATTCTAAAAGTAAAATATTCAATTAATTGATTAAGTTCGCATTTATTTGAAATAAAACAAAAATTATTAAAATAACTAATTTAATTTGCCAACAATTTATTTTGCTCGTTATTAAAAATCCCATTTATGATGGAATGTAAGTTTTTATTTATTCTAATAAAAACCAATATATATAAAAATAGTTCCCATTTTACTGCTACTATACAAAAATTCTTGTATTAACGCGATAGGTTGAATCGGATGGATAACATATTCTGTAAAGTAATAATTGATTAAGTTCGCATTGATTTGAAATAAAACAAAATTTATTAAAAACACTAACTAATTTAATTTGCCAACAATTTATTTTGCTCGTTATAAAAAATCCCATTTATGATGGAATGTAAGTTTTATTTATTCTATTAAGAAGCAATATATATAAAAATCGTTCCCATTTTACTGCTACCTTACAAAAATTCATATATTAACGCGATAGGTTGAATCGGATGGATAACATATTCTGTAAAAAACAGATTCCCGTAATATGCCGGGAGTTTTTATGGTAATCAATAGAAGTTTAGCATCGATTGAACGCAAGAAAAATTGTCCTTAATCGACAAATTGATTTTTTTGGGCGTGATTTGCTGTTACGGGTTGCTTGCGTAAAATTAGCTGCGAAGGTCAGCAGTAACTAGTTATATTTATGGATGCAATTTTGCAGCCTGAAAGTTATAGCCAACACCGGCCGTGTTTAATTTTGTTTCTGGCCGTTGGCTTTTTTTCTGTTTCCGACATATTGTTGTTGCTTCAACTCATTTCGTTGCTCTTGAAATTGTAGACTAGAAATTATATGTCGTGCAGGAGATTTCCTTTTTAGGAAATTTATTTTTCTTAATAAAGTGATTCTACAGTTGTCGGTGACTTGTAGTTGAGTGTGTAGATATCTTATATACTACGGGTTAGACATATTTTTTACAAACATCCTTGAAGTTATATGTTATTTGGGATATATAATGGTCAATTAGTTGTGGTTATGGACACACAAGCGTAATAGATTATATTTTTCATTAAAAGTCATGTTTCTTTTTTAAATACAATTAAAAATAAGTTCATTTTCTTTTTGATGAACTATAAACTCTCATCCATCTTCTCTACAAACATCCTTGATGTTATATGTTATTTGGGATATATAATGGGCAATTAGTTGTGGTTATGGACACACAAGCGTAATAGATTATATTTTTCATTAAAAGTCATGTTTTTTTTTATTTAAATACAATTAAAAATAAATTCATTTTCTTTTTGATGAACTATAAACTCTCATCCATCCTCTCTACAAACATCCTTGATGTTATATGTTATTTGGGATATATAATGGGCAATTAGTTGTGGTTATGAACAAACAAGCGTAATAGATTGTATTTTTAATTAAAAGTCATGTTTCTTTTTTAAATACAATTAAAAATAAATTCATTTTCTTTTTGATGAACTATAAACTCTCATCCATCCTCTCTACAAACATCCTTGATGTTATATGTTATTTAGGATATATAATGGATAATTAGTTGTGGTTATGAACAAACAAGCGTAATAGATTGTATTTTTAATTAAAAGTCATGTTTCTTTTTTAAATACAATTAAAAATAAATTCATTTTCTTTTTGATGAACTATAAACTCTCATCCATCCTCTCTACAAACATCCTTGATGTTATATGTTATTTGGGATATATAATGGATAATTAGTTGTGGTTATGAACAAACAAGCGTAATAGATTGTATTTTTAATTAAAAGTCATGTTTCTTTTTTAAATACAATTAAAAATAAATTCATTTCCTTTTTGATGAACTATAAACTCTCATCCATCCTCTCTACAAACATCCTTCATGTTATATGTTATTTGGGATATATAATGGATAATTAGTTGTGGTTATGAACAAACAAGCGTAATAGATTGTATTTTTAATTAAAAGTCATGTTTCTTTTTTAAATACAATTAAAAATAAATTCATATTATTTTTGATGAACTATAAACTCCCCAGTGCGTACTTTTCGTGTCATGATTTGCGGTCTAGTTTTAAATCCTTTTTGACACTCTATCACTGTTAAAAATATGTACTCAAAAGTAGGTAAAATGTATTCAATTTTGAGAACATTCGATACTTAACATGGCTCCGAATACCTAAGTTTCAAATGTGAAAAAGACATGTACTCAAAAATGAGTTCAATTTGTAGCTGTTTGCCTACATAGGCTGCCTGCATAAACCACTTTCCATAAATACCGACAATTAAAACTAATGCTTACCGGGAATCGAATCCACGTCGTTAGAGATTGAAACCCAATGCCTTATCCCTTGTACTACCAGGGCGACGTGAAGAAGTTATAAACAGAAGAAATGTTAAAAATGTGCTCCAAAAGAATGGGAAGTAAGAAAATTGAGTTGTAATAACTCAGTTTCAATTTAAGCAATCGACGTCAAATAATGTGGAAAACCATCTTGTGAACAAATATTTTAAGTTTGTCAGGTCGCTTTGTTAAGATGGCTTGAAAAGAAGCTGATATTATCAAAATTAAAGCACACTGCTTATTTTTGAGAAAGTACAGTTACTTAAACTTGATTACGTTTTCGGTCATTTACGATACAATTGTACTCAAAGAAAAAACAGTAGGTTCAGGTACTCATTTTTAAGTACAGTTTTTTTTCTAGTGTATGTACAAAAAAGTGTAATAGATTATATTTTTCGTAAAAAGTCACGTTTATTTTTTTAATAAAATTAAAAAAATATTCATTTTCTTTTTGACGAACTATAAACTCACCAGTGCATACTTTTCATCACATAATTTGCTGTCGAATTTTTATTCCTTTTTAACACACTATAAATGAAGACTTTAGTATGAAAAGTGTGTAAGTGCATTTGCTATAACATTGTATACGATTCCACTTAGTAATGTTTTCATTTGCTTCATCTTAGCTTAATTTTTTTTTACTAAAACCAAAATGATAGTCAATGAATATATATGGAAGAAATAGGGGAGGCAAAACTTTATTGAAGAAAAGATGAATACATCGTCAAATGAAACTGAAGAAATACAACAAATGCAGTACTTTTGGCACAAAAGTCTTAAAATGAGGAAAACCCATTCAAAACGTCTTTGAATGTATTTCCTCATTTGTAGTGATTCGTCAAGAAACCGCAAATAACTTTTCCTAAATGCATTAACTAGTATCCAGATTCCAATTTTTCGTGAGTTATTTTCAATGAGAAAAATGCGTTTTGAAATAATAAAATAGTTTATTACGGTAGAAAATCCGGAGGCGATTTCAGTGATGTAATAATAAAATTTTCATAATTTTGAACAAAGGACGTCTTGAATGTTTTCTCCTCAAATACTGTGGATACTATCGTAAGTGTATAAATCGGGAAAATTTAAAATGTGGGTAATTTTAAAGTTGTATGGCCAACTCATTTGTTTGTAACCCAATGACTTTGGTAGATGAACAGAACACACTGGTTAATAGAATTCAATATAGTTATTAACTGTAACATCCTCAAAACATTTTTTATTAAAAAATAAAATATTTATAAAAATAAAGTATTTATAAAAATAAAATATTTATAAAAATAAAATATTTATAAAAATAAAATATTTATAAAAATAAAATATTTATAAAAATAAAATATTTATAAAAATAAAATATTTATAAAAATAAAATATTTATAAAAATAAAATATTTATAAAAATAAAATATTTATAAAAATAAAATATTTATAAAAATAAAATATTTATAAAAATAAAATATTTATAAAAATAAAATATTTATAAAAATAAAATATTTATAAAAATAAAATATTTATAAAAATAAAATATATTTTGGGGACTTAAAAACCCGCTAATTTACCCGTCTTAGACACTAAAACCTGAAAACATGTATTTTTAATCTGTAAAAATTTACGACGCATTTAGACGAAAATACTTATCATCATTAAAATTAAATGCAGTAACATTTTCACCATAATAAAATTTTACAAAAATATATATATTTGTTTTTATTATTACGCAATCTATGTTTTAAAATTCCGGAAGGACTTGACCAGTGAACTTGTAACGTACTCCGAATAACAGATTTAATCTCAAACTCTAAGTCCCCATGTATTTTACCTTTGTCTATCTTTGTAATTTTGTCCAAAATGTGTTTTAATCTGTTTTTTAAAAAATGTATTGTATTATCTTGTACTTTGTTTTCTTTGTATCCGCCTTTGTAAAATTATGTAACCAACCTTTGTAAATGGGGCCGGATAGCCCAGTGGATAAATGCGTCAGCTGGGAATCGAAGGGTTCCCGGTTCGATCCTGTGCGACGGACTTGACTAACAAAAGTAAAAAAGTGTCGATCTTGTGATCGGAGGGCTGCCAGCTTCGCTACAAAATACTAGGAATGTCGTCCAGAACATCTACAAAAATTATCAGCGTGTATACGGGAAAAATCTGATAGGGGTCCAAAGTCCCGACGTCTATTAAAGGCGTTGGGGTGCCTATTGAGGCGTTGGAGTTCAAAAATACGAGGCATTGTTCTCGGGTCTTTCCTTCGAGATAGGCCCCAAACCGTCGCCAATAGCCCACTGTGCAGCTCTAGTGCGACGTTAATTAATAAAACCAAACAAAACCAGCCATTGTAAATGAGCCAAGGGCCACTACAATAAAGACTTATCTATCTTTATAATAATAAAAAACAAATTTCATTTTATTTTGAAAATGTGAGGAAATGTAGCTTTATAGAGATAATTGCGAATAAATAGTAGACGGCCATTTTTAGACAGAAAATGTGAAAAACAGTTTCAAATATCATTACAAAAATTTATTTGGTATTTATGTGCTGGATATGTCGTCTTTAAATTTCCAATACATTTTGAAAAACGAACGAATTTTATTTATAATTCAGGACATAACCATAAATACCTATTCAATTTCCTTTCATTCACGAGTGTGTACCAAATATCTGCATAAGATTACTTTTCGTAGTATAAATGGAAATATAAGTACAAAACGAAAAAAAATACCTCCACACCAAGTTTTGTATGCAACTGTGTTAAGAGTTCCTGGGTAGTATCTCATCAATGCTTTTGACGAAAAATATTCAGTTGCTTTTCGGTACCATTTCTATTAACGTGGTAAAACCTAATGCATTTGGTGGAAAGAAATATTTGAAGTATTTCACTTATGTGGGTATCAGCGTTTGAAAAATATTGCAGCGAGGAGAAAGTACATTTTTTATGCTCTGCTATTTTTCTACGTCAAATGCTGTGTATTCTAAAATGTATCGCTATATATTTCTAAGAATGTGACAGCATATTTTGGAGGTTCAAATGCATGCTTAAGGATTCAGGATTTGCGTCAGAGTTATCACGGTTTTAAGGTTTGAAGTAGGATGCTTTATGTCGATTCGCTTTTTTGTGATATCTTGCGAATAATGGCCAATCTTAATAAGTTTAAACTTGTAGAAAAAAAGAGCCACATACGAAAATGGTTGATTGAAATTTGTTTATATATTATTTATAAATATAGAAGGACGTAAAACATGATTTTTCCTCTTTTGATTTAAATCATTTTTAGTGGGGATATTTTTGGCTTTTAGGAGAGAAAAAATAACATTAATATGAACGTACAGAAATGTTTTCTAAACTCATCCGAATATTCAGTTAATGGTGATGAATTGGCATCGTTTTTATGTATGTCTTTAAATATATTTGTAACAGTACACATTTATTCATTTACTTGTCATTAAATATAGATTTTACTGAGATATAATATGTCATCTTATATCATAGGAGCTGAGTTTGTATACTGAAGTACGCGAGACCTACCGTTAATATGTTGATTTCAGCTTTTATAACAGTTAGAAATAACTATATGGTCGTCGGATGTGCATAAACACTTAACAAATAAGTATTTCAAAGAATATTGATATTCAATTATGATTAACTTTGCAAGTAAAAACATGTTTAAAAAAATGAATTTAATTGCATCCCCTGGAATTTGAGATTGTTTATTGTTGCTCATGTGAATGGTATTGATTAGTTTTCATTTAGTAATAAATTGTATTAATTTCTACCATCTTCCCTTTTTAGTTCCAAAATACAATGTAAATTTACTTAGAAAAATTAATTACCACAAGTATTTCAAAATATTAAAATAAGTTAAAACATTTAATTATTTATACTTTATTATGCGAGAATAAAATATTTTTACCTTTCAATGAATTTGGTATTTGATAAGTACCTGTCTAACTTGAAATAAAAAATATTTTGCATTGTAATATTTTAGTTATTGACATTTATGTACTCAATCCTGTTTGCAACATTCAGCAAACATTAAAGTCATTAAGCATATCAATATCAATTGAGTCTGTATTACAATAGTTCAATTGTTGATGTCCATACTTTTTTAAAACATATTTACAATATAACATATTTACAATATAACATATTTACAATATAACATATTTACAATATAACATATTTACAATATAACATATTTACAATATAACATATTTACAATATAACATATTTACAATATAACATATTTACAATATAACATATTTACAATATAACATATTTACAATATAACATATTTACAATATAACATATTTACAATATAACATATTTACAATATAACATATTTACAATATAACATATTTACAATATAACATATTTACAATATAACATATTTACAATATAACATATTTACAATATAACATATTTACAATATAACATATTTACAATATAACATATTTACAATATAACATATTTACAATATAACATATTTACAATATAACATATTTACAATATAACATATTTACAATATAACATATTTACAATATAACATATTTACAATATAACATATTTACAATATAACATATTTACAATATAACATATTTACAATATAACATATTTACAATATAACATATTTACAATATAACATATTTACAATATAACATATTTACAATATAACATATTTACAATATAACATATTTACAATATAACATATTTACAATATAACATATTTACAATATAACATATTTACAATATAACATATTTACAATATAACATATTCACAATATAACATATTTACAATATAACATATTTACAATATAACATATTTACAATAATAAATACATTTCAGTCAAAATCCATACTAATCGTCTTATCACAGAGACGCTTATAACCAATAAATCAAAACAATTCCCCAACACCGCTCTTCAGTTAAAATTTTAACTGATGGCCTCTACGCAAAAATGAAAAGCCTTAGTAATTATTGCTATCTTAATCGAATATATCAAATTAAATATTTAACATTTCATTGAATGAGGCAATTTTTCAATAAATTAAACAGTTTAAAAGAAAATCCTGGGTAAGGAGTTCAAGTCCCCATCTGCTGAGTTTTCTGCTGGAGAAACGGTTCCCATAAAGAACAGAAGCCTCGAGGGCTTTCAAGCTTTAATCACCTCTGAAAGAGTTTTTCCTGTATTTTCGTGACTTAAAGAGATTTCTCGTGGCTTGCCATTCGCTAAAAATCTTTCTGAATAATCCATCTAGTTTATATTTGAATGGATTTCCAAATGGTTTTATTAATAGGAGTCGAATGTTAAGAAGAATACATGTTTCCCTTGTTGTACAAAGATTAAAGTGCCTTAGTAAACACGGTATTTAGATCAGCTCAACATTTGGATTCGTGCTTTAGTTTTTTTTAAGAATCTATTTTATTGGTATTAGTGAATATTAATGTTTGGCGATACTTATAGAAAAAAAACTTTTTTTTTATAAAGTTTTTTGGTTGCGTACTGTATGAAGTTTAGTTTCTTTTTTTATATTTTGAAATAATTGGATTTACTTAGGCTATGCAATAAAGGATATTATTTGACAATACGGTATTTAGATTAGCTCAACATTTGAATTCGTGCTTTAGTTTTTTTTAAGAATCTATTTTATTGGTATTAGTGACTATTAATTTTTGGCGATATTTATAGAAAAAAAACTTTTTTTTCTGAAGTGGTTTGCGTACTGTATGAAGTTTAGTTTATTTTTTATATTTTGAAATAATTGGATTTACTTAGGCTATGCAATAAAGGATATTATTTGACAATGCGGTATTTAGATTAGCTCAACATTTTAATTCGTGCTTTAGTTTTTTTTTTAAGAATCTATTTTATTGGTATTCGTGAATATTAATGTTTGGCGATATTTATAGAAAAAAAACTTTTTATTTGAAGTGGGTTGCGTACTGTATGAAGTTTAGTTTCCTTTTTAGATTTTGAAGTAATTAGATTTACATTGGGGGTATGCACTAAAGGATATTATTTGACAATAAGATATTACTTTTTGTTTTGACTTGTTTATACTGACCTATTTTTGAATATTTTAAATTTCTTATATATTGTACAATTAAGTATTACTTCTAAGAATGAGATATTTCTTTAATTGTTATCTTCCAAAATTCCAATTTTTTTAATTGAAGTATTTTTAAAATATAATGTTTTTAAGTATCATAATCAGTGTTTTTAATCACAAGAATGCATATTTCAGGTATTATTTCATTGTTAATAAATTTTTTATCTGGTTAAAGTTAAGAGACCGAAACTCTCAATTGAACCCATGTTAAAAGGGCTTTTTTATGTACCTTTTCTAAATTTTTACATGGTTAATATTCAAACTTTTATGCGTACTTTGACATATAATTTAGTAAAAATGTTTATTAATTTTTAATATTCGAATTTTTAATTTTTTCATTAAAAAATTTAAAGTTTTATGCCTAAGAAATTTAATTAAAAAAATTAAATATCTTTAATACGACATGTCTATTTAAGTAAAAGTAAAATGTTGATATGTATAAAACTTTTTAAAGCATAATATTCAGTATATTGTAAGAAAAATACATTAGTTTGAAAACAAAATCGCAGTTTGAGAAAACATTATTTAAAAGTATATTTATACATACATTTATTTGCTAACACATATTTTAAAATAAATACTATACAAACTTCTTATAATCGTACTTTTTTTAAAGGTATATTTCCATAAGTTTTGATAAATAAACTCAAAATTCGTTCTTGCATAATTTTTAGCCCTGGTTCCTCTTAAATTAACAGGATTTCAACAAAAAGAAAAACTATACATATAAAAAGCATTTAAACGGAATAAAATACTAGTTAACCGCTTATAATTTTTTATGAATTCCTATAAAAGTTAAACTAACATTTTATATGATTTTGACATAGAAGTCATGAAACTAAGATTTATAACAATGGCAGAATAGTAAACAATGAAGACAAGTACAGTACAAAAAATTGAAAGCAAGGGGGTTATTAAAAAGATAAGAAATAAGAAAGTTTTTAAACCTATTACTGTCATATTCACAAATATAACTGCCTTCGTCAAAAAAATTTCGACAATCCTCCATTTATTTCTACAAATTTAATATCATAAAGTATTTTATATTTTCTAATATAAATTTCCGAATATACATAATTACTTGAAATTTTTCAATTGATGCAGTTAGTTTAATAATGTTCCAACATCCGTTTTTTTAGAAATGATTTCAATTATTATTATTTTTATTGGCACTTGAGCAAGGGTCATATTTTAACATTCGTTCCACAAACAATTGAAGACATATTTTTCATTTATAGGTTTGATTTTTTTTATCCTTCTTGAAAAATAGATTTAATGCAAACATATTTCTTATTCAAATCCAAAATGCAAATTTAAATACCCATCCATTCCATTTATTTTATTCCACAAACTTTTTAAACTTTCACCGTAAAAGTTTATGGATGAGTAAGGAGGACGTGACATATATTATTAAGAAACGCATCTAAATCTAAACATTTCATCATAAAGGTTAAAACAGTGAATAAATTATATTTTTTAAAATATCTGCCCATGCGATTAGATTAATAAAAAATATATCTGTAAAATTAAAAATAAAGTTAAATGTGTCTCATACCTGTTTAAATTTTATTTGTAATTGGTTTTCTGGTATTAAAGTTAGCTCATAAGAATACATTTTCATCACGCAGAAATATAATTTGTTATTATTATAAAACAATAAAAATCTCAAAGTATAAGTAATTTAAATTACATACTCTATAAAAAGATCAAGATCCCACAATAATAGGGTTGTATTATCAAATATCCCACTTTAAATCTATTGCATATGATATGAACAGAAAATTTAGATTTTTAATGTAAAATTAAGATAATGAAACTTCAATGAATTGTTATTAATTTTAAATTCCATGATAATATTAGAGAAATATATTTTGTTTTGAGAATGAAACCATTTTATTGAATTAAATTTATAGAATAACGATGTTCGCATAATTCATTTCAGATAAATAAAATTGTTATATATATGACAGAGGAGGTTGGTACTTAAACTAGGGATACCCTTGTTCATCGTAAATGCTTTCCTCAAAGATCGTCCAGCTTTCATGGACATTATTGTCGGAGCAATAATTGTACTAATTTCACTTATAAATTAAATTTTAACATAATAAAGTTGTATTTTTAGGATAATTTTAGCCCCTCTACTTGAATTGATGTTTATAATATTGTAGATTGTAAGAAAAACTAGTTAGGTTATTTAAAAAAATGTTTTTATTGTGTATGTGAAGTGCTAAACTAACCTGTTGCCAGGAAAAACTCTCTGTAAATATTACCTGTGATACATAAAAAGGCATTTATATGTTTAGTTTAACACAGTCTTGAATAGATCCGTTAAATGACAAATACAATTACCTCAAAATAACCGTGAATGAGTTTTTTCACAAAGCCCATGATATGTATACCTGTAATGGATTAAGTTTCCTACTTACTTCATATTATTCAAAATTTTATTCCTATTTCATTTTTATTTTATATAGATATATTTCGTGTTTTCCTTTATGAAACAGATTTTTCAATAATCGAATTATTTTTGTATAAATTTAAATGTGGTGTGTATTGCTTGAAAAACTGTCGATGTAGTGAAATTCATGGAACGCCAGTTGAAGTGTAGACATCATTGTTCACGAAATAAATTTAGAAATATGGAGATTTCCCATTTATATTTTTGAAATAGATTCTCTTTTATGAAACTTATAGCTTGTTTACAGATAATTCAATAGATATTTCTACGTATTTTAAAACGAAGTTTTTGGCCAAGTCTTTTGTTAAATACCACAGCAAAGAACTTTTGTTAGCATTTCCTATTTCGTGCACTATTTTCTATTTCCTTTTAAGGATTGTTTTTCACCATTTTTCTTAGCTTAGTTGCCATATCTGTTTAAGGAATTCTAAAAGAATTCGTTTTAAGTAAACAGGTTGCACAATTCATAACATATTCAGGTGTTTTATTTCCCTTTTCAATTTGTGAAACTGATATTCAATAGCGAGTTTACTGTACGTATTTTGTTTTGCATGTTAACATAGATTTTTATAGAAAGTTTTACATTTACTTTAATATTTATATGAAATACATATTGCTTTTAAAATATCGGATTTTCTATGAACTGAAAACTTCTCACATATCTTAAATGCACTGTTTATTAAAATCAATAGATGTAATAAAACAGTGGGGTTATATTTATTAATTAAATGTGATGTTTTTATGTTTTCAATTAAGAATTTAAAAAATATATTTATATTCGTACCAATACAAATAAGTGCTGTTCTTTTTTATTTTATAATGCTTGTTATCGAACTGTCCTTTATTCTTAAATACGTAACTACTTTTGTTGTCGAAAATAAAGTTTTTATTTAGTTTATATCCATTAAAATACAGAAGTAATTTATTAAAATAAAATTTGTATTAAAAGTGAATTAGTGTAGACGAATAAGACATGTAAAAACGTACCTAAATTAAATTAAGTAAATAATTTTGTAAATGAAAGTATAAATCTTACAAAATTATTTTTAACAGAAATTAATAATTTCAATATTATAATATGCAAATAAAAATAATATAATAATCTAAAAACTGGCATATATGCACCAGATAATTATGGAGTATAAAAAATATGTATTTTTAGACAATTAAAATAATAAATTACAGAGTTAATAATATTATCAAATGGTGTTGTGTTTTAGAATTTTGGGAAAAATTTAAAGAAAAATTTTAATTGTTCGTAAGCAAATTCTGCCACATTCGATACCTCTAACTAAAATATATACATTCAATAGTTATTAATCTCCTGCTATCTTAATAAATTTGTTGACAACCTGTTAGAAAGCATTTCGACTCGATTTATAAAAGTTTTTGTTTGTATAATTAACATATTACAATCTTTGTATAATTTACATATTAAATCAATATTTGCATAATTAATATATTAAAGCAATATATGTATATAACTATTCAATTTTAAAAAGGTATATAATCTAAAAGCATGTGTTGTATAATTTAAAATGTAAGCTATATTCAAAATTAAAAAAAAATACTCCTCGTTTCCAAAAGGTTTCAACAATATTTGGCTAAGATAAATTAATACTGTCCAAATACAAACAAAATTATGGTAAGGAAAGAGAAATTGTGGTAAAATAGTTATTTTAAAATTAAATATAAATTACACATTGTTAAACTTGTGCTTTGGTATCGTTTTTTTAAAATGTACTTTGTTTAAAGGAGTAAATTTCAGAAACATTACATTTCTGGGAGATTTAATTCAAGTCCAATGGTCGATATATTGGAGTATACAAAAAAAAACCGCTTGTGCTACTTTGATACATGAAATCTACTATATATCTAATCTAATCTAATACTATTAAACGAGCAATGTCACTATATTTGTTCGTTTGTTTGTTTGCACAATCTCCAAATCCGCTCTAACGATTTTCACGAAAATTGATGTACTACTAATTTTTGGGCTAAAAATTCGATTGGGATAGGTTTCATCTTCGAAAAATTTCATTCAGAGGGTGAAATAAGTAGATTAAAAGTTCCATTTAACTCTTTCCATTGCAAATTATTTATCGCGTATGAGTTAATAGGTTATATGGCAATAACCGTTAAACGTTATTTATTTCGTCATATGTTATTTTAATTTAAAACGTGTAAAATATTTTAATGAGATATTTTTGTTTGAGTTTTTATTCTAAAATAGTGTTATTTTTTTCTCATAAATAAACGAAGTAAACGTTAAATAATTCGTCATATGTTATTTTAATTTAAAACGTGTAAAATATTTTGATGATAAATTTTTATTTTACTAATTATTCTAAAATAAAGTATTTTTTTTCCTCATAAATAAACAAATGAAACATCAGTAAATTAAAATTAGAATTGGAAAATCGTTTGTGTTTTCAAATAAAGAAAAAACATATTCTAATAACGTAACTTTTTCGTCTACTAAATGTCTTTTTCGTCTACTAAATGACTTTTTCGTCTACTAAATGCTATAAGTTTTCTAATAAAACCGAATTTTGAACATATTTAATCTTGTGATTTTTTACTCTGTTCATGCGCGTGACGTCATAAGTTTTTAAAATACCGAATAAGAAAATATCGTTAGGGAAACCATGTAGGTTTTGTTTATGTTCCATGTAAAATGGATTATGTATATCCACAAATAGAACTTGGAATTTTCAATATAAAATATGTTTGATTAGATGCAATTTCGTTTGTTTTGCTAAGTATTTATATTTTAATGGAATCAATTGAATTACGTTTTATTAAATTAATGTTTTACGTGTTATTTATAAAATACATATTTATTTACTTTTAAAATTAAACTTTGTTCTACATTGTTAGTTGATAAATTTTATTTTACCAACTGTTTAAAAATACTTTTTTAAGCTTTTATATTCAAATGGAATTAACTAAAAGAAGTTTTATTAAATTAATTTTGCGCACTATTTATACAGATAAAAAATAATTTTATACATTTAAAAAACGGTTTTGTTCTATACATTATCGGTATTTGATATTTTTTATTTTCCCAATTGTTTATAAATACACTATTATTACTGATAGCATTAAACGAGAAACTGACATTTTTTGTGAGTTTAACAGTTTTGAAGATATGTTTTAGAAATTTTTAAAAATGAAACGTTTCCAAAAATTTGCGTTAGTTTACTGTGGAGAATTTGCACTGTTTTCTGCTATAATTAACATGACGTCTTTAAAGATATAAGAAAGTTCATGCGCATATGTTATTGGTTGATGGATCCCTCTTGGTTTGTTATTCACCAATCACAGAGGCTAATCGACCATGCGTTTTTGTTAATTCGTCAAAATTTTAATCTTGAGACCATGTCATGCATAATGTCTATAAAAATGGTTTGTTATTTATTCTACATTCTAAAGAGTAAATAATTACTGAAAAAGTTAAATAGTTTGAAATGCTAATTTTTTTCTGAAAAAGTGATATCAGTAAATTTGTCACATTCTGAATGTAAAAGCAACATTTCTATTACCTATGACCATTGCGTAGAAAAATTGCGCGAGGTCAATCCTTACCCTATCTAATTTAATATGAAATAGTTCTCGATATTAAATTGTATTAGTTAGTAATAATTTAATAATGAACTGTTTCACGAATTACGTAAGTAAGTTTAGTTTCAAGCAGAGAGGGATTGAAAATAAGTAATGAGATTTTACAATAGAACAACGGAAAAAGAGTTTAAATTTTTCATTAACAAAATTTAAAATCACTTTTAAATATAAATTTGACATTTACTATAAAATTTTAAAATTGATTTACTTTGTTATATCGAATAATTCTTCTTCTTTATTGAAATATTTTTTCGAAAGCACCTGCCTAATTAAATATGAAATTGTTTTCGGCATTTTCTCGCATTCCGTAAGCATGTTTAGTTTCAAGCAGATACTTAGATGAGTAACGAGACTCTACAATTTAACAAAGGAAAAACAGTTTAAAAGATTTCAATTGAAACGTACATAGTAATCTAAACCCTTGAAGGAAAAAGTTTTCATATACACACAGGGAAATTAATTTAATTTAAAACCATTTGTAAAAATAAACTGTAAATGTTTTTTTAATTATTTTAATCATGTTACTTCAAATAAGTATTTTGTTAATAAAAATTTGTTCGGAGTAACTATTTTTTTCAGGGCCCATACTACTAGCCACCTACACAAATTTTATATTATAGAACCTTTTCTTCTGTAACCTCTTCAAAATTATGAAATATTTCTAACAACAGCCACAAATTTAATTTAACAAATTCAACAAATTAAATCAACAAATTTAATTTTTGTAATTGGTAAAATTAAATTATTTTTCACTAAATTAAAGATAAAACTGCTTTCGTCACTACGATGAATTCCGAATAACACATAAAATTACTCAAAATAAGTAAAAATCTTTATTATTGATTAAACGTTTAATAAGAATATAAAATACTGTTTAAAGGTTGAATGAATACAGGTTGAAGATAAAAAAAATTACCGAAATAATTTTGAAGTAGCAAAAAAAAATTTGATATCCGTTATCATAATCTTCTTATTAAAAAAAGAGTACTTTACATCATTTAAAAATCCAGTCAGTTATTCCAAAGTTAGACAAAAGCAAATATCGTTACAAATTTTTCATTAAAATACTGAACAATTATATTGTCAGGGTTTAGCATGCATACGAAAACATCTTTGTGCTACAATTGTGCAAATGGTCGTATTAGCGGCTCAGGATCCTTAAAAATATTAATTTAAATTACCTTTGCAGAATTGTTATGGTATCTTTGCAATCTTGACACTTCTAACCAATCGTATGAGCATTTCAAAGAACTTAACTTATTTCGATAATTAAGACATTATTAGACGATAAAATATATTATGAAATGTCTAACCATTGATATGGACATTTCAAAACATTTGCATTTGATTCGATTCATTAGAAATATTACTAAGTAATAAAATATGCAAACGAGCTGGGCTCGGTCCCCTGGTACTAAAATAGAAAACGTCGAATTATTTACCAATATTCCTGAGTTTTGTATAGAAGAGAAACTTTTTAATAAATTTCAATGAAATTTTTTTTTCTTTTCTTCTTTAATGATTTAGCAAGTGGGAAAAACGGTTAATCGAATTATTAATACTAAAGAATAGGAAATTCGGAAAAATATAACGATATTAGCAAAATGTGATGTATTCTACAAAATTATTAATTTCGAAGCGTCAAAAATTAGCTGCAATTTATTTAATATTGTATGTATGTTAATGTAATTTACACGTGAGTTTTTTTAATAAATTGTAAACAATAAATTTATGTAATTTGCTTGAACCATTAGGAAACAAAGTTTTAAATAGATTAAAAAATCTGCTGTGCAACAAAAAAAATTCAAGTAACGTAAATACAGCGTAGATTCTTGAATCAAAATAAACCACAAATTATTCTAGAAGGTTTTCGTTTTGAAGATAAAAAATAATAAAATATTAAATTTTCAAAGTGGCGGATCACAACTTATAAATCCATTTTTAATCAAATATACTGAGATTTTAGGAGTTAAAATGATTGTTATTTATTTTATTTTATTCATGTTACTAATTGGACTAAAAAGTTTGTTTTAATATTGCTTTTTTACACGAAAAATTTCATGATTTCCATTTCACCTATGAACCGAAGAAGGTTACTTTAGAAATATAAGTATTGAAAATATTTAAATTCAGAATTAAAAAAACATTTAAGATTATATTTCCAATAGATAAATGAATTTTTTTATAAAAAAAAATTCAAATGTTTTTTCATATAGAAATTGGTCTTAAATTCGAAAATTGCATTTTAAACCCATTTCCCCTCCACCCATTCCTATAAAATTCCAACCTCTTTGTTGAAAACACGTAATAAATTATAAGCGTGTATCTATTGAGAAAAAATTATAATATTTAGCTGTAATAAAGTAGTACTTTTCAAATGTTAAACTATTGAAAATATGTAATAAGTTTGCATTCAATGAGAATATTGATAAGTTTTTAGCTTTAGAATAGTAAAGAATCTTTTTAATATACAAGTCATCAGAAAAACAAAAAATATTTAATTATTAAATATTATTAAGAATATATCTAACATTTGAAGTATAATTAAATTTTCAGAATTGTATAGTACAGTTTTGAATTAACTTGTATCATTCTGTTATTGTAAGCATGTATTTCACAAGTTCTGATGTTTAATAAAGGCAGCGACAATCAGTGTTGATATAGTATTTCTATCTTCTCAAGCAGAAAATACTCTAAGTTACGGTTTAAGCATTAAAATTATATCTCAGAGTGTAAATCCCAGGTTTTCAACAAGATATTTAAATAAGCAGCATGCCTTTTCACAATTACAGTTCTCTTAGAAGACATTGTAAAAAAGGAAAATATAATAATATTAAATAAAATGATAACATGTGCGCACTTAAATGCTTGTTTACCTAGAAGCGCCTTGCATTCCGAGTAAATAACACTTATTTAAGTTTAGAATTGATTGTGAAGTTAATTTTAATTAAAATATGTGAATACAGACGTGCAATTATCTAAATATATTTTTGTTAATATTTATGGTATCTGCAGAAGTAATTAAAATATACAATCTAGAATAGATATAAATATTGGCGAGTATTTTTACATTTTAAGAAATACGCAGCATTTAAATTAAGATGGTACTAGTAGCTTTCATAATATTTTAGAAGATGACCAATGATTGAATTATGTTTCTTTTGTATTGTGGCACAATGTAACGAGTCCATATTGGGTCAAACAAAGATATGCTTAACAGATTTACAAAAACCTGAGTAAAACGTTTATAACCTTTATGAAACCTGTACGTTGTTATAAATAACGTAATTTTTAATTTTCCTGTATAAAACTCTTAAAAAACTGCATTTTCCCTTCAATTATTTCAATGCTGAATTTTTCAGCCAGCATTAAGGGGACACAGTACTAAAAAAGTTGTAAAATTCAGGCTATTTTTTATTTGCTAAAATTATAGTCTGTTGTCTTCTATATATGCTTGTAAAATTGTAGAACTGTATCTATGTTTTATAATGAGTTATTTGATATTTTATGCTGGGTGACAGGTAGGGTTTTCAAGGAACAAAATATTTAATTCGTTTTGTTTTCAGTGATTGGTTTCCTTGATATTAAGTTTTTCGAAACGCTAAGGTTTTTTATTACTAAGGGAGTGATATACAAGTTTTTAAGCATATTGTGAAATATGTATGTAATATACAAATACATGTAATATACAAAGTTCCAATCCAATTTGTATGTATTATAGTTCAAAGCATCTGAGATAAAATTTTGTGAAAAAATATAAATATTTATAAAATTCTTAGCGTTTTAAAATTATCTTTAAAAGTTTTTTTTAAAAAGTTTAAATTTTGAAAAAATTACAACTATGGAATTTTTGTGTGAATCATTTTTCTTTTATATAAATTTAAATAGTATATATATTAAAAGTGTGGTTCAAAAAGCCAAAAATTAAAAAAAAAAGTTGAAGTGGTGCCATGTCCTATTTAAACCTGCTAAAGCCTTCTATTTTCGAAACTTTCATGAAGGTTTTATGCGGTTTTATGCGGTTTTTATATTTGAGTTTAAATTTTTTTATTTATTGATTCCAATGAAATATTTCAATTTATCAGTTTGTAAAATATAAAAAAATTAAATGTATACATCATGAGTAATCGTGCGTCACCATGTTCATAAAATGTAATTTTATGTTCTTATTTTATGCTATAAACTCCACGCTAAGCATGTTTTATTAAGAGTAAATTTAAAGATATCCCACGCTCTGAGAAAAATTCTTAATTCACAAAAATCTCAGAGTAGAAAATGTGAGCTCCCCAAAAGTCTTTGTTCTTTGTGTTGTTTGTAGTAAATGCATTTATCCATGGCTATTTCCTCTCCCCTCCTGGCTACTCTTTGACATACTTACAGATAGCGAGTAAAAGCACTATAAGTCCACCCCTGTTTTCAGAGGGGAGGGGGGGGGGGGAAAGGGTAGAAGAGTAGAATCAAAGATAAACCGTGTCAAGCAATTGTATTTTCTTTACTTTTATATCGTTTCATTTTATTCGAACAGGCATTTTAACTTGTTTTTTTTTGCCCTCCCGATGAAAGGTTAGAAACAAAATTTTTTTTTCAGGGTCGGTTTTTAAAAGCACTGATTTTTATATTGAGATTCATTTTTCGAGTGTTCTTTTTTTTTTCGGGGGAAGTATTCTTTTGCTCAACTTTAACGGTTATCTGTCTTCACAGAATAATAGTAGAGGCGGGAGTAATGACATCAAAACAACGTTATTTTTGGGAAATGAATTGTACTTTTTGCTGCACTTAAACATATATGTTGCTTGACAAAGTGTTATGTTTCAATCCGTTTTTTTAAGAAAGTTTTTTTTTCGGGTGTTCCGACGGAAAAGTGTTATCTAGAATTGGGAAGTCATGATTCACATTTCTTTCAAAAATAAAATTTGGATCGATGAAGTAATTAATCATTTTTAATGGAGCAGAAATTTAAACTTTAATTTTTAGCCTGCAATTTTATAAATTTTTTAGACATGCAAAATTATATATTTTACCAAAAGTTTTAAAATAATTTTAACTTCTAAGTGTTGCCTGTGTTCAGAAAGCATCATTTATGTTTTTGTTAAACATAATAATGTTTCAAATGCCAGTAAGTTAAATTTGAACATATTTGATTAACTACTGATTAAATGTTGATTAAATATTGAATATACTAGATTAAATATTGAACATACTAGATTAAATATTGAACATACTAGATTAAATATTGAACATACTAGATTAAATATTGAACATACTAGATTAAATATTGAACATACTAGATTAAATATTGAACATACTAGATTAAATATTGAACATACTAGATTAAATATTGAACATAGCAGATTAAATACTGAACATACTAGAACAAGTATTGAAAATACTAGATTAAATATTGAACATACTACATTAAATATTGAACACACTACATTAAATATTGAAAATACCAGATTAAATATAGAACATACTAGATTAAATATTGAAGACACTAACTTAATTAATTAATATGCATTATGAAATTGAACAATTTATAAATTTTATCTAAATTTAAAATATTTAACTTTTTTGTAAACATTTCAATTACAAATTTTTAAAGAACTTATGTATAAATGAGTTTTTGTTTTTTCACATCTAAAGGATTAAATACTATATTATTTATTATTAATAGTAGTCAGAGTTGTTAATATTTTGTGTTCATTCCTAAAGTGGTGGTTAAATGGACAGAGTTCTATTCTAGTCGGTGACGCTCGGTGCGTGAACTTTCTGTCTTGGCCTATAAATAGCCCTAAAACCTTTTGTTCTATGATTCTCTGATATATTACTGCTTTTAGAAATACACTTACGTTTTCATCTCCTGGCTGATATATACTGTTTTGTCCTTTTTTACTAAATATTGCGTTATATCATATAAACATTGCGTTAGATTATATAAAAATATTACGTAAATAGATAACGGATCGGACGTTTCTTGTGGTTGGTATAACATGTAAACGTCAGATTAAAAGTAATTGTGCATAAATTGGCCATTTAGGGTATAGTCAAGCAACTGATTAATTACGGCAGAAGAGTATATTATTTCTAAAATTGTATCATAAATACTCGAGAATATTACAAGTGAAAAATATAATTAAAAGAGATAAGAATTTGGTTATTTATATGTATAAATTTTTACTGTAAAATTACTGATTGAAAAGGTATAATTAACATTGGGCTAAAGCTACACAATTTTAGAGCTACATTATTGGCGGAGGTTGGAGAGAATTGCCTCGTAATTTCAATTCACGATCAAATGACGCGGCAACACCTGTAATAACTCGTTATAGTTAACATATACTGCAGTTTCTTCTACAGAGTTAGCCTTTGGTTGGCCTTTTTCGGGGAATTAAACTCGAGACCCTTTAGTCCTGATGATGTGTTTAACATGGTACAGCGGTTTCTTAGTGATAATGGTATAAATGATCTATTATTAAGTACAAAGGTACGGCAATAAATAAAGTTCATAAGTTTTTTTCATCAACACGCAGTATTTTAAATTTCATGAAAGTGATTTGTGTTACAGTACATAGAATCCTTTTTTTTACATTATAAAAATGTATTTTATAATTATAGTATTGAATTAAAAATTTCTTACAGTAAACACAAAAAAAACATTCAATATAGGTAATTCATTTCTACTCCGAGTATATAATATTTTTTTTTAATATTAAAGTGACTGATTTCGACAGTTACAAATAAAGGAAAACACACAAATATTCCCATTTGTGATATTCGACGCGTAACAACGCATGGTTTGTTGTCAGCACCATCGATACCCAATGTTTACCATTGAGAAGTAACGCTGCACACGAAGGAAAAATGGTATGGTATGGTATAGATGATCTATTAGTAAGTACAAAGGCACGGCAATAAATAAAGTTCATAAGTTTTTTTCATCAACACGCAGAATTTTAAATTTCATGAAAGTGATTTGTGTTACAGTACATAGAATCTTTTTTTAGATTATAAAAATGAATTTTATAATTATTGTATTGAATTAAAAATCTCTTACTGTAAACAAAAAAAGCATTCAATATAAGTAATCCATTTCCACTCGGAGTATATAATATTTTTTTTAAATATTAAAGTGATTGATTTCGACAATTACAAATTAAAGAAAACACAAAAAAATTCCCATTTGAGATATCCGACGCGTAACAACGCATGGTTTGTTGTCAGCACCATCGATACCCAATGTTTACCATTGAGAAGTAACGCTGCACACGAAGGAAAAATGGTATGGTATGGTATAGATGATCTATTAGTAAGTACAAAGGCACGGCAATAAATAAAGTTCATAAGTTTTTTTCATCAACACGCAGAATTTTAAATTTCATGAAAGTGATTTGTGTTACAGTACATAGAATCTTTTTTTAGATTATAAAAATGAATTTTATAATTATTGTATTGAATTAAAAATCTCTTACTGTAAACAAAAAAAGCATTCAATATAAGTAATCCATTTCCACTCGGAGTATATAATATTTTTTTTAAATATTAAAGTGATTGATTTCGACAATTACAAATTAAAGAAAACACAAAAAATTCCCATTTGAGATATCCGACGCGTAACAACACATGGTTTGTTATCAGCACCATCGATACTCAATGTTCACCTATAAAAATGTATTTTATAATTATTGTATTAAAAATCACTTACAGTAAATTAAAAATCACTTACAGTAAACAGAAAAAAACCATTCAATATAGGTAATTAATTTCCATTCGGAGTATATAATATATTTTTTTAAATATTAAAGTGACTGATTTCGACAATTACAAATAAAAGAAAACACACAAATATTCCCATTTGAGATATCCGACGCGTAACAACACATGGTTTGTTGTCAGCACCATCGATACCCAATGTTTACCATTGAGCTGCACACGACGGAAAAAAGTGATCATAGAAATGATTTTGCGGTTCTCAGTTTTGGCGACCATATTGAGGAGCAACGTGCGGAGGGGGAAGATTACAAAAAAAATAAAATAGTACAAAAATAACCCATCACCAAACTTCACCGCAGTTCGTGCCAGCTTTTGTAAGGCTGGAGCATTACGGGAAAGCTTTTCTCAAATTTGAAATCCCCCGAAACGCTTCGGTAAGCAGGTTTTGTAAGGCAGTTTTCCTACGTAAGTATTGTTCCCGAGGAATGGGACTTTTCTCAAAGCAACGCGTTTTTGTTTGGGTTTTATTTGTTGCTTTTCGAGGAATTGTGGAGGACCCCCCATGCACGCAATGGGAGCGGGAATGATTTGGGAAAAAATATCTTCCAGCAGAGTGACGTGGAATCATGCAAGTCTTGCGATTCTGAAATATATTTCAACTTGGAATGAAAATCTACGAGTTACAATTCAATAATTTGGAACTTCGAGTCGTAAAGATGGGACGTTTTTGCTACTTCAATGTCAAAACTTACATGATTTTAATTAATTCTGTGCGGGTGTTATCGTACACATTTATTTAGAAATATGCTGTTTGGAAATTTGTTTACTAAGAAAATTCCTTTTTGTAAAAAATAGTTTAACAATGTAAGTCAAAGAATATTTTAAAATACATAGCTTTGATTCTAAAACATTTTTTTTGTGTTGTTTGTATTTCGTGTTTGATACTTTTAAAATTTTGAGTGAAAAAAAAACTATTTAAAGCTTTGTTATTAGTATTCGATTTTTAAGTTACTTTAATATTTATTATAAATATTAAAACACATTAAATTTATGATTAAAAAATATTTTTGCGTGAACAAAAGAAATGTTATTTCACTGTTAAAAATAAATAAGCATTTTCAATTACTTTACTATAATTTTGAGTTATTAATAAATCTTAACTAACAGATATAGAATTTTTTTTAACTATTGCGAAAGTAAAAGTTTATTTCTGTAAGAAGATTAAAGGGTCTTATTTTGTATATATCCGCATTCCAACCAATCAGAAATAAAACTATCTCCGACGACTACTGAATATAGCTACTTTTGCTTCTGTGGATTTCTTTTTGAGTTTTTACTACTTAAAAAAAGTTTGTTTTTCCTATACTTTAAAATTGAAGCCAAAATTATAAAGTACCTATTTATACCAGAATCGCATTTTCCGAATTTTTGTAAATAACCTGTTTTGCATGTGGACAATTCATATAATTAAAAGTTTTTTTTTATGATATTTTATTGCCTTTATTTTTTTTTCATTTTTTAATATTACATTGAATATTTTTTTAAACTATAAAAATCTAATCTCGATTGGGTAAGGTTGGGTAAAATGGGTAGGAAAAGTGCCAATTTTTTATTCAAAGCTAGTTTTTACTTTTAAAAAGTTAGAAATATGAAACTTTTTTTGTTGGTGTATTTATCCAATGAGTTCCATGACATCCTCTTTGAATATATTTAATAGTTTTTTTTAATTTTTAAATTATTAATTTTTTAGTTTTTTATATTTTTTTTCAACTATAGGTGGGATAAAACGAGTAGTCAGTGTCAGTCATGGAATTTTTAATGCAAAAGACATTATTAAAACACATTGTTTATTTATTTTAGTAACTTGAATAAACTATAATAAAAACCATCAACTGTTAAAAACTCAGTCTATTTTATTAGTAATGGATTATTATTATTCTAACAGTCTTTATAATAAAAAGTTACAATTCGCCATTTTAAAAATAGTTTTTTTTATTATTTATTGTCTTTTAAAAAATTGTGTGCTACTAATATAATTTGTCATATATTTTGATTTAGGAATCTTTAGTATTTTTACGTTTATTTTAATTTGTTCCGCATTATTCCGTTTAAAATATTCTGTTTATTTCTAATGAATCAATCAAGTGGATACCATTTCTGTTATCAAATTGTTTATTCTTTTTGACAATTGTTTTTAGAAAAACATGTATGTAACTTAATTATATTAACATATGAACACGGTTAGATAAATTGTAGATCATTTGTGTCATTTATAAGCTTCAAAATAATATTTTTGTCTAATACTGCACTTTTTTCGAAGATCGTTAATTTTTTTTAGAATTTACTATTCTTTAGCACTAATAATTCGATTACCCATTTTACCCCACCTCTTAAATAATTGAAAAAAAGCTAAATTAGATTTTCTGTTTTTTTCATTGGAAAATCTATTAAAATGTTTCTTTTCTATACAAAACCCAGGAATATTGGTAAATAGTTGGACTTTTCTCGCTTATACATAAATGTTTTCACACCTCACACTTTCGCAAGTTTTTGTGTAAACTCGAATTTTGGACTTCATTTAATTCACACAGAAATTAAATTTTTTGCTGAAATGTACTGCATTAAACGAAGTACTGTTTTAAAGAATAACGATATCAAAGCATAAGTTTAACAATGTATAATTTATATTTAATTTCAATATACCCATTTTTCCCTCCAGCAAAAAAAGTCAGCATAAAACCTTCATCAAAATTTTGAAATTGAAGGTTTTATGCAGGAAAACTGCAGGTTTTTTGAAGATCTATAAAATTAAAGGTTTTTGTTTCAATGTCCTTCATAAAAACCTGCAAAAAACCTTCAATTTTTAATCATGATGGGAAAATGCAGATATTTGAGAAAGTTTTATGCAGGAAAATTAAAAACTTCAAAAAACTGCAGTTTTTTGTTTCAATATCCTTTATAAAACCTTCAAAAAACCTTCAATTTGACAATTTTGATGAAGGTGTATTGGTGACTTTTTTTGCTGGGCCGCCTTACCCTACCACCTTTTTGCAACCCTATATAATTAAATCCACTACTGAGCCCTTCAAAGCAAATACTCTGCGTCGACCCCCTTTGATATCTTCGTGGGACACGCAACTCCGTTCCCTGGCACTGATTATCCAAGAAATATTCCACCCTATAAGAGAAACTGAGTTACGATTTCAGTAATCTAAACTCAACCTGTTAGACGAGCGTGCCTCCAATGTAATCGCGCCGGTTACAGCCCATCCAGCTGCTTGACGCCATTTAACGGTGAAGTGACGGGGACTGTTTGCACATTCCGGGCTCCTCTACGGAATTCGTGTAATTAAACAAATGCCGTTAAAGGACATTTATTGCACATCTCTCACCGACCAGGTCGACAGACACAGACAGTGAAAGATGGGGAAAGGGTGGCAAATTGAAATTCACCCACTTGCAAAGTGTCAAGTCAGGAGCCGCTCTTTAAGTGGTTAATAATGGGGCCAGATTTGCAGCGTACCGCGCTAACTTCCAACAAAATTATTCGCGCCTCATTTATTTTTAACTCGGGTTCAAATTGGTTTCTGTGGGAAGGGGGATTTTTCAAAAGGCCCCGGTTTTCTTTCTTCTTCCCGCAAATATTACCAGCCGAGCCGTAATTTGTTAGAAGGGAAGGCATTACCCGATTAAAGGAGGGTGATGAATTCCGGGGGAGAATGAAGTGACTTTTTTTGGTGTCTTCTTGTCTTGCCGTGAATGTTACTTAATATAAGAATAGTCAACTTAAGGTTCCACGGTGAAGAAGTAATGAAAGTAGAAAGTGACTCGGGTGCGGGGATAAATCCTGAATTTATAGACAAAAGTTTGGGCTTAAGAACAATTTATTGTCTACTATGTTGTGCGAATCTCAGATTCAAGATTCGGGATATATAATAAAAAAAAGGTAGGATCTTTTATTAATGCAAATGAGTTATTTCAAGAAATTGTGTATTAAGTTATGTCATAAATATTGAAAGGCATACAAATTAGGCTACTGAATGCATTTTGTATGACATAAAGTGAGATAGCAATGAAAAAAGCGAGTAGTAATTAATTTTCAAAGGAAAAGGTGAAATAAATCTTTCTGTTTATTATGAAATGTTAAATGTACGAATAATTTATTTAAGGATCCATTAACAGTAAACAATGAAAACCGAAAGTATGTTCCGTGTCGGAATATTTTTTTTCTGAATGAATGGTTTAACACGTTCTTCTATATTAAGAGCAAGTAATTTGATAAAGGCAAAATTTGTGTTTAGTTTTAAGGAAGTAAATAGAGATAATTATATAATCATTTCAGTAGTAAAGATCCCTTTTGCGGGTCTCACACGCAACGAATCTTAACATACGAGGTATTTAAAAAAAATGAATAATTTGTCGAAGCATGCCGAATCGTGTTTTTGTCTCATGAACATTAACGTGTTTTTTAAATGTGTTGTTTAAAATTGGTTAGTTCCCAGCAGTTTTTAAACAAGCCGTTAGTAGTGCTGCCATCTATGAATATAACCATTAAACTTTTTTTTAATATTTAGCCTATTTTTGAATTATGCTTAATAAAAAACGGATTTATTTACTCCAGCCAAGATTTACTATTGAATTTCCGAAATTAGAGTACAAAATTCCGGCTTCCTGATTTACTCCACGGATAAAAAAAAAAAATAATTGTAGACAAATCTACATTAAAAAAAATGATATATTATCAGAATCTTCAGTTATCACAGATTATATTGATACCCAGAGCATAATTTTAGCTGCACTGCATGGTACTCAAACACTAAAGTTAGGAAATACAAAAAAAAAAATTATTAAAGTAACCCCATTTACTTTATTTAATATACAGTACAGTCAATTACAAGTATGCAATTTTTGAAAAACATTTTGAAAGAATCGCCCGTATTCTCATTTTGTTAGAATTTAAAGCAGTAAATGTCTTCCCATATATTTTGACCTTTTTAAAAACGTTTATTTCCAAAAGAAATATTCTTTCTTTAAAGGCTATTTCCCCGCTTTTCTAAAAAGTGTTTCCTTCCTTCCAAAAAGGATATTTACTTCACATTTCAACCTTTTCTACAAAGTTTGTAATATGAAAAAATGACCTATATACATTTTTAAGGTTTTTTGGCGACACTTCAAATTTTTGTTAAAGGTATAATTACCATTATTTCATTTTTACATGAATATAATTTAAATAAATTGTATTTAATAAAGGACACCCAAAAGCATTTATAGAAGATTTAGGCATTATTACAATGTAAAAAAAATATTTAACTTAAAAATGAGTACTTGAAGCTACTCGTCTTTCTTTGAGTACAATTGCATCGTAAATGATCGATGACGTACTCATATTTAAGTAACCGTACTTTCTCACAAATGAGCAGTGTTTTTTAATACTGCTAATATCAGCTTCTGTTCAAGCCGTCTTAACAAAGTGACCTGGCATACTTAAAATAGGTGTTCAGAAGGCGGTTTCCCACTTTATTTGATGTAGATTGGTTAAATGGAAACTGAGTTATTAAAGCTCAATTATTTTACTTTCCATTCTTTTGGCACACCTTTTTAAAATTTCTTCTATTTATAACTTTTTTACGTCGCCCTGGAAGTACAATGGATACTGCCTTGGGCTGCAATCCCTGAGAACGTGGGCTCGATTCCAGGTAATTGTTAGTTGTAATTGTCGATTTTTATTGAAAGTGATTTATGAAGGCTAACGTCTGCTTTTTTTTTATTCATTGTACTTATTTTTGAATACGTCTTTTTCAAAGTTAAAACTTATGTATTCGGAGCCATGATAAGCATCGAATGTATTCAAAAATGAGTGCATTTTGCTTATTTTTAAATACATA
Organism: Troglohyphantes excavatus; assembly: GCA_963932185.1. Classification (NCBI taxonomy): domain Eukaryota; kingdom Metazoa; phylum Arthropoda; class Arachnida; order Araneae; family Linyphiidae; genus Troglohyphantes; species Troglohyphantes excavatus. The sequence goes on from OZ010676.1 coordinate 36,842,430, forward strand.
TTTTTAACAGTGTATACACTCAAAAATATTGAGTAAAAAATAAAGTAATAAACTAATCGATATATGGAAAGCTGACTATTAAATTATTGTATATATAACCTTAAATCCTGATTGACTATCACTTTCATTTTTGATTTAAATATTTTAATGTGATTTTTAAAAGTATTTATCCAATACAAACACTTCTTCCTTGTTGATTTCAACTAATTTCGAGTTTCTGAATTGAAATAAATAACTAATATTTGATTTAAGCAAAGCTCGCCTGGCCTGTTATATCAGATAAAATTTATGTGAAGTCACGCTTAGTCACTAAGTGCGTCGTGCTTCAACTACACATGTGTGATAGGAGTGCTAAACTAATATACACACATATATTACCAATATTGGTCGCCTAAGGATGAATATTGGTGATTTGTATTCAAACTAATCTAAGAACAAAAGCTAAGTGGACGAATTAGTATGCATACGAATTTAATGGATTTCATTCTTTCTTTGTCTGGTAATCAACATACTTGACCTCTTTATCTTAAATGGGGATTAGTTTTCTTTGCAGAAAGGACTAAGAAATTATGCGGCTTGGCCACCAAGTGGTAAGTATAAATAAGCAAAATCCGATAATGAAATAACAACATTTTCCTTAACTAAGCAACAAGATCTATCATTTGCAAATTCAATAGATTTAAAAAAAAAAATGTCATTTAGCTTAACATTTTAGCCAAGACCAGTTGTAAACTTTAAAACGCTCTTGTCTCAAAGCGCTGTTTTTGGACGACTTGGTGGTCAATCCCAAACATTTCATTACTAATAAAGTCTCTATGTTGGTAATAAATTACGTCTCTGGAAGCAAGCTGTTAAGCCGATTTAACATTTTATTATATGTCTTTTATTTTAGAGATTTTTTATTTGATACAGATAAAAATATTGACGGCCAATAACCCCTTGGAATTTATAACTGTAACTTCTGGAAGGCTCATGGCCAGTTATGTCTATGGGTGCGGTTGAAGTCGTACTGTAAGCAGCCAAACTAAACCCAACTAATTTTTAAAAGTGATTTTTCGATTTTGTTTGGCAAACCGTTATAGAAATGTTAAACATATTTAAATAATTAATTTTTGACATATAGAATCAATTTGTATATCGCCAATAATATATATATATTTGCTGATTATCAATTTAATATTGGTTAAAATGTATTTCATAGAATTGAAATTCAAAATGGGTTTTAATGGAAAATTTTAAAAAAAAATAGCCAAAAGCCCTACAATTCGGCATATTTTAGCATGAACAATATACGAAATATCGAGGTAGAAATGGAAGTGGGGTACAGTGTTTTAACCTTAAATTAGCTTCAAGTCAACAAACTGCATTGCCCAATACATAAGTTACAGTTAGAGATCAGTGTCAATAACTCGCTCGAGGCCCAACAAGGGTGGACTAGTTTAGCATCTCCTAACTATTCCCCAATGAGTATATAATTTTTCTTAAAATCGTTTACTCCTATGAGTGTATAATTAACTATATCCACTGTCAAGTTGTTCCATTTGTAGAATATCTTTCTCAACAATAGCAAAATAAAATAATTTTGTAATATAACACAAATTGTTTAATTACATGAATTTTGCTAATCGCTGCCAAATAAAACAGTATTTGTGATTATTAACATCCGCACAGGCTTAGACAAACACGGATGAAAGAAGTAAATGTTAGAATAAACGGACATGTCCTCCATTGCATTACTTCAGTTACTGGTGTTTACTATTTTTTTATACATTTTAAATATTATTGAACAGTGCATATTAAACTTGTTTACAATTTGAAATATTTGTGATGAAAGGATGCATATAATATTGAAAATATCCTTATCAAGATTTAAAAATCGGTCATGTCACGCTCAGTACTCAAATGGCAGTTTTTAATGCCATTTGTTTTTCAAAGACTGAACTTAATTCCAAGCTTTACTTGGAAGACATTCCTCAGGGACTCTTACTCTCAATTTTAAGCGGATTAACTGCATCTCCCATGTCATCACTGATATAGATTGGCAAAGCATTATACTTGGGCTGTGTTCTTGACACTTTTCGAGCATCAAGAGATTATATTTGAAAAGTGGTAGATGTAATTCTTATTAGTGCAACAGCTTGAGGACGAATATGTTTTACCGTAAATGTATCTGGGTAGCTCGAGATAAACGCTTTTGAGAGTTTTGTTCCAAAAATAGTGTTATTATTGTATTAAAAGATCATGATGAAATATATTCGTTTGTTCAGTTCTCAATTGATCTATTTATTCTGTTTACACAGATATTTTCGTGTATTTTTGTTTCATATAAGTCTGTTAATTTTGATTAGATAACCTTTCGTAGTAAATACGTGTTTTAATGTGTTGCTGATGTAATAAGATTTATATTTTAATGCGTTTCTAATGTATCATTTGTATATTTCATAATGAATGTAAATATATAACGCAATAAATTATCTCAAAATACATTATATAAATTAGTTCGGATAATGTGTCTGTTTGTGGTATATTTATACAAGTAATGATAAAATTTGATAGTTTGATTGCTGAAGTTGAACTAATAATTTAATTTTGCATTTAGAGCTAGATACGCTCTGGTTAAATTTGACAAATATTTTTTTTGGATTACATGGAACTTAGCGATATATTAAAATCATATTATTTCAGTAATAAAGATCCCTTTTGCGGGTCTCACATACGGCGAATCTTAACATGTGAGGTGTCAAAAAAAGGGCAGTGGCGAATCGTACTGTTGTCTCATGAATATTAACTCTCATGTTTTTTTTAAATGCGTTTAAAATAATTCTTTTAAACGTGTGTTTTAAACAAACTGTTGATGATGCTGCCATCTATGAATGAGTATAAGCGTTAAAATTTTATATTTCGGCTATAAGAAATACGTTAATATATTAGCCCTTAAAAGGAATGGAGGTGGGGGTTAAAAACAATATTATTCACCGATAAAAAAAGTTTTAAGATGTGGATATTGCTGATTTTTTTCCCTCAAAGCGATCGGATCAGGATAATTGACGATTCGCTTTATTTGATCAGGATAACTGGAGTTCGGATAATTGGAGTTTTACTGTATAATTTATAAATATATACTATAGTATTTATTTATTTTGACGTTCTCTGTTAAAAAACCGAAAGGATTGAACAGCTGTAACTTGTTTTATAATAAATATTTATTTTGGTCAAAGCTATTTTTTATAGTACAGTTAAATACACTTATAACATTTTGAAATTTATGTTATAACTTCTAGAAAATCGCAATAATATAAAATATTGAATAACCCTTAAATATTAAAAGTGTTTAACATACTTTCATTTTGTTGTTTATTCATTGTTGTGTAAGATGTAGGTTTGTATGCTAAAATAGACTGCTTTTAAATTACTGCAAAGTTTTTTAAACATAACATATATATAAATGTTGCAAAACACTCTAGTGATAAATAAAACAGAATTTAATGTTTTATTTCTGTCGTATAGCATTCACGCTTCTATTTTAATAATTAAAACTGAAAAGTGACGATTTCATCATAATATCCAATACAAAGATAAAACGAAAATAAACAAAACCGAATATTTATGTCGCAGCACATTTTAATTTTGTTGAATGGCTTCCACCTAAGACATAAAGATATCCAAGCTCCAAACTACGCTAACAGAATCTCGAATCTAGTCTTCGGGGAGTCAGCCGTACGTGGCCTGACGACATGCCATGCCCATGAGATTTTGTGGGTTTTGTCAACAATGAAGTTGCGTCTAATGACTTCTTTCAAGTGGTACTTGTCTCTTGGGGAACGACAAGAAAGTGATATCCATTCTGGAAAGACAAATATTAGGTATTGTCTGGTTATAAGCTTCTGAATTTAAATATAGGAATACATTTTGTGTGTTAATAATATTGAATAATTGACATGGATGACAGTTTGTATTTTAGTTTGTATTCAATTTGTTTCGCGCTGTTAATAGGATGTGAAAGGAAAGTATCTATGCATTTATTGTATCGTTATATGGTTCCATTACGGTAAACTATATAACTTTTAAGCGAAAAATTAAGTATAAATGCATATATGAATGTATTAAATGTATTTTATGTTAAATTGCAAAACTAGACATATAAGATATTTTAAAATAAAAACTAATTTATACAATCAAATCGAATTGGTTTAAATGTAAAAGGTAAGTTGTCAAATTGAAAATTGACGAGTTTTTTTTTTCGAGAACAAACGTTTTTTTTCATTTGAATATTGACGTAAAAGTGTTACAATATATATTCTACATTCGGCAAGTCGAGAAGAATATTTAAAACACACTGAGTTTTGATTGCAAAGTATTTATATGGTATCATTAAATAGTTCCATTATGGTAAAATATGTGATTATTAAACGAAACGTCCAGTATAAATTCATATACGAAAGTATTAAATGTATTTTATGTTAAATTGCAAAACTAGACATATAAGATATTTTAAAATAAAAACTAATTTAGACAATCAAATCGAATTGGATTAAAATGTAAAAGGTCAGTTGTCTAATTAAAAATTGAAGAGTTTTTTTTAATAATTTTTTTTTATTTGAATATTGACGGAAAAGTGTTACAATATATGTTCTACACACGGCGAGTCGAGCATAATATTTACAACACACTGAGTTTTGATTGCAAAGTATTTATATGGTATCATTAAATAGTTTCGTTATGGTAAACTATGTGATTATTAAAAGAAACGTTCAGTATAAATGCATATATGAAAGTATTAAGTATTTTATGTTAAATTGCAAAAGTAGACATATAAGATATTTTAAAATAAAAACTAATTTATACAATCAAATCGAATTGGATTAAAATGTAATGGGTAAGTTGTCAAATATAAATATCCGTAATAACCAATCTAAATATTTAAAATGTTTGCCAATCTACGAAAATGACGAATTTTTTTTTTATTTGAATATTGACGTAAAAGTTTTACACAATATATATTCTAAATTCGGAGAGTCCAAAAGAACATTTGCCACACCCTGAGTTCTGATTGTAAAATAATTGGTTATTGAGATTTCTTGATAATTGCGAATCGTCTTTTCCTATATTTCTTATATAGGGATTTCTCTCCAAATCAACAGAGAATGGTATATAATTGTATATTATTTACCTGCGCCCCTGCGATATGTTATACAGTCAAATTCGAATATTTAACAACTTGACAAAAATTGAATATTTGATATTTTGACAAAAGTCGGATAGTTGACAAAAAAAGTCTTTGCAAGAGAAGAATATTTGACAATTTGTTGTGTACCGCATTAAAGTTAAACATAAATAAAAAAAATTGTTAGACGGAGAAACAAAAAGCCACGTATAAGTTTATTTAGTAGAATTGGAAAGAATACTTGAAATAGGGAGTATTTAATTATACGGTACGGAAGAGAAAAAAAATATAAAGTCTGTTTACTAATACCTGATTGAAGAGAAAATAATTAAAGGTTTGTTTATTAGTACTGGATTTGGGATAAAAAAATTGTTTACTACTGCAGCAACAAAAGGTTTTTACAAATAAAAGTTTATTTAGTACAGTGAGAATGGAAAAAAAACATGAGCTTTGTTTTTAGCGTGGTTAGGCTACAGAAAGATCTTCATTTACTAGTGCGGAACGAAAAAAATAATAATATTTTCTAAGCAGTAGGATAAAGAAGGTCTAAGAAATGTTTGTTTAAAAGTACCGCAGGGGACTGACTAACTAAGGAAAAAACAATCTACTAATTAGTTTTCATACTTTCCGAAAAATAGTTTCAGTAGTTTATAATCGAATATCCTGGAGGTAATTAATATTAAAAATACAATTTTATATAAATAGTTTAGAATTAAAAAAAAATAAGTTCAGAAGCATGGTTTAAAGTTATTACGATCGCTGATAAGAGAAATCGAAATTAATGTACTTTGATGAAACTGGGTACATTTAATTAATAAGGATTTGTATCATGTTCATATACAACTTAAAAATGCATTCTTTAGGAAATTCTTGTTTCTTTATAGAAACAAACTTTGTAATTCTCTACATTGAAGAATTTTATTTTTTATCGTCATTTTCTTCAAAGTGGTGAACATTTTAATAAAATTCTTTCTTAGTTTATAAATTTTATTACGAAGAAAATAAATTGAAGTCGTGAGTGCAAGAACAAGGCAGCTCCAGTTTTCAAATTTGTTCAGGAAGGACGAAAAACACTAAACGTTTCTTGCATCGTATAATACAAAAGTACGTCTCATTTTTCTTTATATCACTATAGTCATTGCTTAGAGATGTGTGGTTCTTCGCAATAATCGTTGGAATTTTTTTCTGTATAGAAATAACTGTAAAAGTATTAATCAGAAAAAAGTGGAGTTGCAATGTTCTTGCTCCCACGTCTTTAATTATAAGTCATATTACATTATTTCACTATATTTCCATTTTCCATCAACGTAAGAATTCGTAAGGCTTAAACCAAATATTTTTTATTTAGTTTTAATATTATTTGAATACTTTCTTACAAATAACTATTTTTTAGATACATTCTTGCTTAGATTATTTAAAAAAAATCCTTTTTGAGAAGTTCTCAGGATATTTCTTACTTTAAGGAAAAACATACCTAATACAGAAGTTAAATGTTAAGTAAGTAGATAAAATATTAGAAAAATATAGTTAAGGGATAACAAAATTTTGAGGCATAAACACACATTATTTTGACACCTTGAATGATTAATGTCTAGCTCTTTGATTTTCTTACAATGGAAACTCACGCGTTGTGTATTATTTAGAGAGTTTTGATTCTTTGAAGAACTCAAAAATGAAATAGTAAAATATTTACAATATTGACATTTGCTACTTTTCGGTAAGTTTTTTTTGTATATATTTGATTTATTTAAAGTGTCTCGTATCGAAAAAATGTGTTTCCAAGTTCAAAACTATACTTAATAATGCAAAATATTGATATATTTTGAAAACATTGTGCATCATGTTGTAATAAAAAATAACACTATTTTATGATTTAAAAAAATATTTTTATTCCAGTAATATTTATTAATTTAATTTGATATTATTTCTGTAAATTTCAATAAAAACTGCACCCCTTTGAAATACTACATACATTTAAATACGTTTCATAGATAATACAAAAAAAAATATTTGTCAAAGAAAAAAAAGCGTATAAACGTAATCCACGTATAAATTCAATTTTAAATTACTCTTATTTTACTTGGTTTTTAATTCAAAAGCTTATTTCCTTCCTAAAAGCGAGCGATTACTTTATAAATTTTATTATTTTTATTCCATGTCTCTAATATTCCAAGCCTTCATTTCCCGAAAGTTAAACTAAGTACAATCATGAAGTTGAGGTTAGATTCTTTTTATACAAAACTCAGCAACATCATGATCCGTTTTTTAAAGATTATATTCAGAGTGTTTATTATCTACTATTACGTTATTTTTTTTGCTGCAAAAGCTCGGTTTGAAGAAGGGTCCCTTTTTACAGCGTGGTATCTTTTTTCGCTCTTGTTTGCTTTTCATGTGGTTTTCGCTTTTATTTAATTTTCCACGACCACGTTAAAAAAATATTCGTCGAGAGAACCGTCTTTTTAAAAGCCGTGTATTGTCGTAATTATACGTTCACCCTTTCAGCCTCAAAATTAGCGGGAACATTCCCTTGAGGAAAAAAATGAATGTAGTGAGATATGGATTACTCCGACGTCGCTGCCAACGATTGATGGAGAAAATGTGAAAAACCATAAAGTCTTTCTCTCGCTATAGCTTTTTTTCAAAGTTAAAAGCGTCTACTTTAACGCATTTTCGCTGCAACGCTTGTTGTGCTTTAGATTAAAACCTTTTTTTCGTCTGATAAATGGGGTAGTAGTAGATTTCAATATAGAAGAAATGGCTCAGCGATTTTTAAAATTTTTATGGGATACTAGTGTTAAATTGACCCCTTAAATTCCACCCATTATGACTTGTGACCAACAGAGGTCATAATAAAATACACATTCTACAAAAAATGCTTTTTTGACTGATATATACGAAAGCAGTGTTTATGCGTTTCTTATTTATAAGATTCTTTCAGGAATAGCTCTTCAGTTATTTCGCTAGCTTAGCAACATTTTATAGCATTGTTTTGTACGTCGTGATATTTTATAAATTTATATTTTTAAAAATAAACAATTGGAAAATATCACAATTTTAAAAAGTTTACTTACTTATATAATATACATGTATTAACTTAGTGAATATTTAGATAAGACATAGTATGCTTATAGTAGAAAAATGTGTGTTTAAATTTTTTATGTAAACACTTAAACTATGGATAAACTTAGTGTAACTAAGAAATATAGTGGCAAAACTTCCTTTGTTCACGTCAGTTGGTTTTTAAAAATCAATAAGATAATCATAATTTTGGATATGCACTGCTTATTTAAAAAAATTGTATGCATTTTTAGTCGCCGTTTTTGAAAACAATGGTCTCCGGCATTTTATTTTATAAACAATTGTTGAATTAATTAGCTTTCTATTATTGATGATAAAGGAATTATAGGTTTTGAAATTACAAGCTTTAAAAATGTTCTTCTATATCGTCACCTCAGAGCAACAGTAAGATATCTAAAAAAAAAAACGAAAATGAGTTTTCGGTTTTGCTAATATTATCAAATGTGCCTTTATTTAGTAGAACACTCGGATTTTTATGTCTTCTTTGAAATTCCCGAACTACAGCCTTAGATATTTAGCATTGAAAAAACAGCAAATTTTAAAACCAATTTTATAGGCAACCCAGTTTTTGCTCATATCCTACTGTTGCTTTGAAGCGACGATATAATATATTACGCTGTCTAACTAAACGTATTCTTAAAAATCTCTCAATTTTCACTCAAGTTGTTTGATTAACATTAATATGTCACAGAAAACATTCCGAAAGTAACCAATTGTTATAAATATTTTCATTGTTACTTTGTTTTCAGTAAAGTTGTAGTCAGAGTAACTCAATTGAAGGAAACTAATTTCCTTCCTATTGGATTGAAAAACATCCTTTAATTATTGCCTCTTCTTGTCATTGACAAATACATTTTCTGTGTGTTGACTGTCATTAGGCAAACTGGTTCTTTTTTTTTATTTCTGTAACAGAATGGAAAAAAGGGGTTCGTCAATAATCCCTGATAATAACAACTCTTCATTGAAATTTTAATACGAGATATTAAGAGATTTACAAATTACTGCTTCATTGATACTTTTAAATGATTCTGATAAAACGCAACACTCAGATTTGAAAATTTAATTCATATTTCAGAGAAAATAATACTTTGTTTTATATACTCAATGTAAATTGATTATATTTTAAATAATTTTTCGGTTAATTATCATTAAAGTGTTCGATTTTAAAGTTTTTTTTGTACGTGCGTGTGTGTATATATACACATGTGCATGGACATGTGTATGGACATGTGTATATGTGTGTGGTTGTATGATTGTGTGTATAAGTGTGTGTATATTACAATTAACTGATAGAAAAATTTAATTTAAAAAGTATTGATTTATTGTTTATTTATATAATGAATATCCATTTGATAATTACTATATATTCCTAAATGTACAGTAAATATTTTAAATAATATTAGAAAGATAACATTAATAGTGAGCAACTTGGTATCTGTTAATTATAATTTTTACTCATTTATCTCAATTTATGAGATCTATCTGAATTATCTCAATTTATGAGATCTATCTCAATCATCTCAATTTATGAGATGTATCTCAATTATCTCAATTTATGAGATCTATCTCAATTATCTCAATTTATGAGATTTATATCTATTATCTCAATTTATAAGATCTATCTCAATTATCTCAAATTATTATCTTATTATTATCTCAAATTATGTCTCAATTCATAGAGATCGTACTCAAGTAAGGTTTTATTAGTCATTAATAAAAAAACCTATTCCACTCAAGTAAGGTTTGAATATTTTTTTTGTTCATGAATAAGATTAATTCACGAATAAAAAAAAAACTATTCACACTTTACTTGAGTACGATCTCTATAAATTTGGCGCCTTTAAAAACAAGAGGGAAATAATTGTATTTCTTTTTACACCCTCATAGCGTTAAAAAATAAAACTTTTTTACCATCTTAAATAAAAATTAATAAAAAGAACACAATGTAAGAACGAAACAAAACATCTTGCCGATCTTTGTTATCAAATAATTGATTTCGTATCGAGTAAAGATAAGTATCCGATGAGAATATCCCTGCGTCTTCCAAACAGCTTCAATTGTAACTGCGTCCAACACTTGTAACTTAATGATACTTGAAACAACGACGCAGTTCTGAAGGGGGGACAAGAAAAATACACTTTTAACCGTTGATTGTTCCGCTAAATTTAACTTCATTGTCGACGTGTTTTTGTTAAAGGTTTCCGACATTTTAACACAATGTTTACTTTCTTTTCGGAAGTTGTCACATGATTGTGTTTGTAAACAAGGGAAGAGAAAAAGGAAACATAATCAGAAAGGTTGAAATATATAGGCTCCAATTTCTTTTGAATTTACTCCTACACTCGTAAGACATAATTGTTTACCATAATAAATACAAAAAAAACTTCGCGTAAAGTATTTTTCCACCAATTTATATTTTTTTGAACTTTTTATTTTTTTTTCAGATTGTTTTAAAGAATTGATGCTCATAATTTACATTTCAGGTCTTTGATATATTTTGACTTTTTGGCTAAAAATTAATTCAAGCGGAGTAAAAAGCACTCTTTTATATTTATTAAATTCAAATTTTAACGTTGTTTTTTGACTAAAATTAAAAATAGTCATGGATGTTGTATTAAAGTGAAAACTGTTTCTGTTTAATTATTTACTTTATAAATATATAGAATATTTGCTTTTTCAAGCTATTAGTAATATCTAAATTAACAGCTTTATAATTAAAGTTTCTAATCCTTTACACACTAAAATTTATTGTGATTCAAGGTATCAACACAACAGAAGTTTGCGATAAACTTGAAGGTCATGCCTCCTTTTCTTAAAATTTGCTTGTTAAATATGAATATTTAGAATGTAATGGTATGGAATGTAATGTCGGTAAACTAGTTACATTTTTGTGAAACGTAACAAAAATAATCCATTATCTTATACCTAAACTTGATAAGTTGACAGTGATATATTTGCTTCCATGTTCTATCAGTTTTCTCAAATTATATTTTGAAGTATATTATAATAGAAATTATAATTCAGGAAATTGGTTGTAATATTATATTTGAGATTTTAATCTATGATCTAGCTGAAGTGTCTAGGTTTTTTTACATGCTTATATACCATTTATCATCTACCTACCTACTTCTACCTGCAACATTCGTCATTTACTCAACATATTTTTTTGAATTTTGGTCATGTTTAAAATGTCTAAGGTTTTGTAAACCATTTACTTAAAATTAAACTGTTAATAGTTTTTGATATTGTAATATTTGTTTTATAAAAGTATGAAGAGCTTTTTTAAAAGTATTATAAATTATTTTTTTGAAAAATAATGAACATAAAAATGCGATTATCTTTTAGGTTTTGAACTTAAAAAATGTTTTTGAAGACAACTAAACACAAATTTGCGAAAATCTCTTCATAGGTTTGTAGAATATACTTTAACGTTATTTAACCAACTTACATTTTTTTAATATTAAAAATTTAAGTAGTAGTTTTTTTAAAAAAGCATATTTAGGTTTAAAAAATTCAAAAAAAAAAGAATTTCATACAAAAAATTATATTTTTGAATTCATTATTAAAATATTAGGATTTGAGGCTCGGGTCATAAGGGGACACATTATCACTTTAGCTTTCTTTTATTTGTGACTTTTTGAACAGAACAATATATTTCACAGACACATTCCATAATAATTATGTATGTATACAAACCATTATTGTTTGGATTTTTCAAAATGTAAACTTCTTACATTTTGGATACCTTTCATCGTTATGATAGGTATCTAACAAAGGAAATATCATAAAATAATAAAATCTCAAGTAACTCATTTAAAAACATAAATACAGCTCTGGAACTTTGCAATCACATTTAAATTATCCCAAACTATTATTTTATCAAATAAAAAAAATGTGAATATTACAATTTTTTGGGTACTGTGCCCCTTTAAGCCCAACAAAAAAAGTTAGCACAAACACTTTCTCAAATTTGTAAAATTGAAGGTGTTATGCAGAAACATTGATGCTGTTTTAAAACTTCTAAAAAATTGAAGTTAATAAAGGTTTTTATTCCAAATTCCAGTATAAAACCTCTAAAAATATTTAATGTAGAAGTGTTGAAATTATTGAAGGGGACATTCAGATTTTTTTAAAGCTTTTATGCCGGAAAATTAAAAATTATAGTTTTTTGTTCGAAATACCTTGTCTTTAAAAACATTCAATTTCACAACTTTGATGAAGATTTTATGCTGACGTTTTGGAAGGAGTTGTGAGATACAAAGACAATGTATTTGCTCTAATTTAAAATTATTATTTTTAACTCTGTGTCATAGTAGAAAAAAAAATCCTAATTCTTAAAACCTTTTTACTCTAAAAACGTCTTACATTTACATTCTTTTTACGAATGTTACATTGGTTTCTGTTATTTTAATCAAAGTTTTGGTTGTTCTAAAATAATAAAAAAGTAACCTGTTTTGGAGTTATTGAGAGAACAAGCAACATTCTTTTAAACTCAATAACATGCTGTTCTCATTTATACTGAAGAAGAAGAGAACAAACTAACTTTTAGTTTTGTTTTAATTGAGAGGTGATAACAAAATCCAAATAATTAATACAGACTATCTGACTTTATAGTACTCTACTTCCTGTAAAATCTTCATAAAAAGTAAATATAAAGGTTTTATATAAGTATTTGGAACAAAAGAAAGGTGTAATGAGGAAAAATTCGACAATGAAATTCCGAGAAGAAAAAATGCAGCTTTTTTTATACGTCTTATGCAGGTGAATTAAAATCTTCAACAAAATTTAGGATTCATAAATGTTTTTGGAACTTTTGATAAAGATTTTATGAAAGTTTTGATAAAAGTTTCAGGAAAGTTTTTATAAAGGTTTTATGCCGATTTATTTATTGGATGAACTCCAAGTAATAGCTATTATAACACATACGAGTTCATCTTTCTTTCTTTGACAGCATAGACATTTTCTTCCAATGTACACATTTATAAGATTCAATTGATCAACACTTACTGAATCTTCCTGGTACAGACAATAACCATATTGAAAAATCTATACATTAAACAATACGATAACCTAACACCAGCCCTAAGATGCAACAACTGCAATTCCGTTTTATGAGTTAGTATTTACAATCAATATTGTATTTAGTGTACAAATCCTGTACAAATACCACAAGCGGCATCACATAGCGTGAAAGCACAATTGAATCGTTTATTTTAGAAACCCGCAAACCGACATTTTTATAGAATTTTTTGTTACGGAATCAAAATCTCATATGGTGAGCACATATTTTTGGGCACAATCCCGACAGCTGCAATTCCATTTTATGAGTTAGTATTTACAAAAAATATTGCATTTAGTGTACAAATACCACAAGCGACATCACATAGCGTGAATGCACAATTGAATCGTTTATTTTAGAAATCCGCCAACAGATATTTTATTGGAATTTTTCGTTACGGAATCAGAATCTCATATGGTGAACAAATATTTTTTGTGCACAATTCCGTCAATACAGCTAACCGCCAAATTAAGTTAAAAACGGACGTTTTTCTATAGCAAAATCGTATTTTATTGCAGAAACCACATATATATATATATATATATTAAAAGTAGGGAGTAAGTATTATAATTTATAAGATTCAATTGATTAGCGCAAATTGAATCTTCCTGGTCCAGTCAATAATCATCTTGAGAAATTTATACATTGAGCAGTACGATAGCCTTACACTAGGCCCTAAGACGCGTCCTCGAAAAATCTCTTCCTCGAGGAGGAGGAAATGAATGAGAAATTGGAATCGCTCAACTGGTCTTCTCATGACCTTTCTACTCAGCGACATCGTTGTCCGTACAAATGGCTTTAACTAGCTGAGAAGAACTCCGAGGTGTCGAAAGCCAGTGATTTGGATCCAAGACTGATGACCTCCCAGTCTTAATGGAGAGAGAAAGGATGTGTATAGAAGCACGACTCGAACTTCTGAAGAAAAATACAATTTCACCAGGATTCTTTCTTGGATTTTTCAGGTATTCTAGCACTGTAAATGAAGGGATGTAACTTTACACTTTTACAGCTGTGATAATAAAATGTTTGTTTTTTAAAAATACAAGCTATAATTTGGGCTATTATTTAAAAAATATGTCTGAAGCGTGTTTGTAATTGTTTTTTTTGTAATTATAGTTACGTTTGTGAAGACAAATGAGTTTTGGTTACATTTTTGTATATAATTTTGGCCATTAAGTTTTTTAATTAGCACGACGTATGTTATTTATTAAGTTGTTTTGAGACGTTAATAAAGTTGACAATGAATGTATTTAAATGATAATCTAAACATTTTAATTTGATTTGAAGACTTAAAATTTTTACTTTTAATTATCTAAAATTGAAATTATGCTTCTAGTGCTCTAAAAAGGGGTTTCATCTTTACATCTTTATAGATTAGATTCAAATGTATTTTCAGATTGTTTGTAAAATTCAATGCTTTGTGTTTCTTATTTTAATAACTATCACAAGTGCATGGTTTATCATAATAATTACATATATATCGTTTAATAATTTAGTCAGGCAAAAAAAAAATACTTCATGTGAATTTAAAATATATATATATATACCTTCAAACTACAAAGCTAAAATGAAATAAACTATTTTATAATTTTTGTTCCTTTTTAATTTCACACTACTATATTTTCAATTATTTAACATAAGTTATGTTTAGCAGCTTCAGTACAAAATAGACTAATTTAATTTTCTCTATTTTTGGTTTATTACTTGTTTTTTAGTGCAAAATTCTGTAGAAAGCGGTCTGTTAATTTTCGGTTTTGAAATTAGATTTATTTATTTTATCTGTCAAAGTTCACTGTTGAGACTTTTTGTAGAATTCAATGCCAGCGTCTTTGCTTTTTAGTTTACTAAATATCAAGCGCATGTTTTACCATAACAGTTATAATTGTAACATGCTTAAGAATTTAGTCAAACAAAAAATACTTCATGTTATTTTTAAACATGTTAGGATTTTCCCTCAGACAACAAACTTAAAATTAAATAAACAATTTAATAATTTTTGGTCCCTTTAAATTTCATAATACTATATTTTCAAATATTTAACATAAGTTATGTTTAGCAGCTTTAGTACAAAAGGGGCTAACTTAATTTTCTATATTTTTGGTTTATTACTTGTTTTAATATTCTTATTTGCTAATGCAAAATTCTTTAAGAACGGTCTGCTCATTTTCAGTTGTGAATTTAGATTGATTTATTTCCTCTGCAAACTTAAACATGAAGAATTTATTCACAATTATCCGTAATATCAAGTTTAAAAAAAACCCGCACTGATTTTTCATAAAAGTCATCTTTTATAATAGATAACTTCCAAATTAAGCACTCATTTGCTATCAAGAAACGATAAATAACTATTTTTCATTATTAAAATTAATCCTAAATAAATTGCAATTTAAAAAAAATACGTGTTAATAATTTATTTTAGATTAAACAGAAAATTAAACAGAAGTCACTTTCCCTTAAGTTATATAAAACTTAGCTGGGTATTGAGGTTATTTATTTTATAATATCAGAGTAAATACTAATAAATGATTGCATTTTCTTTCATTTTTAATATATTCAAAAGCATTTACATAAAAGTAAATTCTAAACAAAGCAATAATCAAATGCATTTGACATTCGATGAATCAAAAAATGGGTTCATGTCACGTTATGCATTTATCATAAAATAAGCCATTCACGGTTTTGTCATGCTTCAAAATAAAACATCTCCTACATACGCACCCAATCGCGATCAAATAAAGCTTGAATAACCATTACCCATTTACTCCGGATATTCCAAATGAAAGAATTATCAAGAAGTGATCATCCAATTCGAAGAATTGCGTAACAATCCCCCTCAATCAGGAACGGCCTTTATTGCCTTTTCCTAGAAAAAGCAAAAAAACACGGTAGAAATCGGTTAAAATTGCCTGAGAACTCGCTTTGCAATTCTTCATGAATTTCTGGCGTCAGCTGCATGAATGTGTTTTTCCTTCCATTTTTTGGCTTTCTTTCCCCTTCTCCGAATATTAATAACCTCGTATGGTTCGCATAAAATAAATGATTATGGTCGAAGTGAAAGAAACAACTATTGAATACATGGGACATTTCCTTCATAGGGGAAGAGGCTAAAAGCAACCCCTAGATCATCGATCACAAACAACGTTGTTAGGCCTTCCCTAAACTAAGTTTATTTAATTCTTTACAGATGACACGGCAGCGACAAAAGCCGAGGGGGGATGGGAACGTCTAAACTTACAATAAAAAACGATATAGATTCTGGAATGGAGGGGGGGGGGGGTTACTTGGTGAAGAAGTGCGGGAACTTAATACAAATGAAATTCCGCTTTTTTTCAGGTCGTTTTGTTTTGGATGTAATTCATGTTGTTTGGGGTTGAGGTCGTTGGAACTTTGCACTGATATTTGATTTTGTTGTATTTGAATTGTATTGTGGTATAAGAATACTATGCAAACTTAAGGGGAAGTTGGCACCCTATATACTAGTAATGATAAATTGACACATTTTAGGCAACTTTTTCTCAGAAAGTATTAGACGTCCAAATTTTGTCGGAATTTTGTTCAAAGTATTAAACAGATAGTATAACCAGAATGGGGGGATTCTTGGTGAAGAAGTGCGGGAACTTAATACAAATGAAATTCCGCTTTTTTTTCAGGTCGTTTTGTTTTGGATGTAATTCATGTTGTTTGGGGTTGAGGTCGTTGGAACTTTGCACTGATATTTGATTTTGTTGTATTTGAATTGTTTTGTGGTATAAAAATTATATGCAAACTTAAGGGGGAGTTGGCACCCTATTTACTAGTAATGTTAAATTGACACATTTTAGGTAACTTTTTCTCGTAGTAGACGTCAAAATGTTGTCCGAATATTATTCAGAGTATTAAACAGATATTTGGTAAGCGAATTGAGATTTTTATTTTAAAATCCTTACTTTATTTTTCGTAAAGTTACTTTCAAAGCCACTCACAATTTGTACAAATCTGAAACAAACTAAGCGTTAACAAAATTTGTGCTTAGGAAAATAACAAAATATCATTTGAGTAAATAAGAGTACGTACTTATACGTAAAAGATGGCAAAAAATTCCGAACCATATTTAAGGTAGTTTTAGAAAAAAAAGTACCTGATTTACAAAGATGACGTATTGAGAAAAATGCATTTAAAAATAAAAAAGATGATATATTTAAAATAAAAATCTAATTTCTGTAACATACCAAGTATCTATTGTTTAATGCTCTGAAAAAAATTGGACAGCTACGTTTATTATTTACTGACAAAAAGGTACCTAAAATGTATTAATTTAACATGTCCAGTATATATGAAACAAGCATCACTTAAAACAAATTTCTGATCTAATTAATTTATTATATCTATTTTTTATTCCGAAGTATTCTAACACAATATTTTTCTTAATTTTAAAATGAAACACTTAACGAAAAATACGATACGAAATATAAATATAATATACGAAAATATACTTAACGTGTTAAAACAAATGAAATTTAAATTAATGAAATTATAAATTACTTTGTCTTATAAGTCTTGTAGTCTATACAAAAATTATTATGTTTACTGAAATAGAATATGAATAAATAGCTATGCATATCATTATTTAATAAAATCAATACTTAAAAAACGTGTAATTTGAAAATTTGAAAATTATTGGATGCGTTGTTTAAATGGTCGTCACTGAATCTGACATGTATACCCCAACGGCAAAAGCAAATACTACAAACATTCGAAAAATGAGATTTTGGTATTAATAAGTATTTTATTACTTTAGCTTTAATTTTAAAATATAATATAATAAAGAATCAAAAACTTATTATTTAATATTGATAAAAGAGTCATTCAGAAACAAAAAAAGCTATATCCACACTATCCATGTTTTATACAGATCAGATGCAAAAGCTGTTGCATCCAGTAAGCGTGACCGTCAGCGAATGGGATTTCTGATTGGTTGGAATGTGGATATAGCCTAATTTGAATCTGAATATAAAGATGACGGTGCATACATATGCAAAGCCAGTTAATTTTTTATTACAGTTGAAAAACTAGTTATGTGAAAATTAAAATTTAGATAATAAATTATACAGCAATCTGAGAACTTACATATTTTAGTGAAAGACTGTTTTTGCATCTGAGCAACTCATTACTTCTTTGAATTTAAAGTAATTTTCTTAATAAAAATTCTATTATCGTCGTTTTGAATTTTATTCTTATTTTATTTTAAATTTATTCATTAGATACCTTATTTAAAAAAAAAGGACTGAAAGAAATACAAAACTATTTTCTTTTATTATATTATCAATAAGTATCTATAACTTAAATTTATTTTTATAATATTGTCACTAATATTATAGCTGTTTAAGTTAGATATAATCTTGCCTGAACTGTAATTCTATTCAGGAAAGAACGGATATTGCGAAATTTCTTGCTCAAGATGAACTACTCCAATGGCTTTGTTTAGATCTTTGTACCTATTATCGTAGAAGATATATAGAAGAATGTTCTCAATGAATATAGAGTAGTTGCAACGGCTGGTGTTTTAAGTAGTGACATCTATTACTGAGAATATTTCAGGAAGATTTCTTAGAAAGGGATATATAAGAAAGTTGTGTTGCTTTGAAATATACAATGCTAGAATAGCAATTAAAAAAAATTAAAAAAAATAATTCGTCTATGAAACATAATGTATTTTGATTATTTAAATATAAATATGAATAACTTAATTACAATTTAAAATTTGTTATAATTATAATTTTATTTTATCAATTAAAATGATATAAAGTGTTTATAAAGTTTCAAACAAATGCGTTTAAAACAAAATGTTATTTTAATAATTGAATAAGGAATTAGTAAATGCAAGTAATTTAATAAATAAATAATGTTATATGTTTTTAAATTAAATTGTAAATTATGTATTAAAATCTATCTGTTGAATAATAAAATGCTTCATACATACCGTTAGCTTCTAATTAGTGCACAGTTATGTAAAAATAAAGACATCCCCTTATTCTGAATAGCAATTGATTAGAGAATTACTCAAGTTAAAAAAAAACTCGCTTTGAAGTCCCGATGTTGTAATTTATGAACGAAATGTAATATATTTAACTAATTGGATTCAATTATTCAATATCTTTAATGTATAGAATAATTTATAGCTTATATTATGTTTATGCGATTTAAAATAATGAACATTAACGTTCCAAAATAATAAACATTAACGTTAAGAAACGTTTTGATATTAGGTCACGTAAGAATTTAATGCACAAAGTTTAATAAAGTTTTCAAATAATAACTAGAAATTTGATGAATATTTTTATTCCTGTATTTTTAATATTAAAAAAACTGAAAAATATGTAATATATTATTTATAAAAACTAAAATATTTTTTATAATAAAGTTTATTATATTTATTATAATGTATTGTGTTTATACTGTGTTGTTCTGTAATATATACACTGCGTTTATTTTATGTTATAATAGAACAACTACGGATTGCAAATTGATGTATAAATTCTAATGGTATAAAATTTAAATAATTTTTATAATTTATAAGATTTTTTATTGTTTGGCACAAAGTTGAATAGTATCTTATTTTTTTAATTAAAATCAAAGTACAACGTCCTTCAATAAGGGTGTAGTGTTATATACTAATTAGTTTGTTAATTTTTCATTGTTAAATTGCATTTTTAATGTTTGAAGTATAACTTGACAGCGTATAATGTTTTATATTATTTCATATAGAATTTACGAAATTGTATTAATAATGGGTATTACTTACATAATATTAATTTATTTAATTGTATTAACAATTCCCACTTTAATACGATTTACTTAATGTTTACTTGTACTAAAGTAAACTGAGGAGCAAATATTTATAACATGATCTGATTAAAATTTCTGAAAATTAAATGAATACATCACTAAATTTGTCTCTGAATTTTTTTATTGAACGAACACATATTTTAATTTTCCAATACACATTTTGTCCCATTAAAATAACTTGCAAAAAATGGAATCTGTACGCGAGTTAATATGTTCAGGACAAGTTATTTGCGTTTTCTCAAAAATCCCCTTAACGTGGCCAAACAAGTTAAACATATATTTGTTTATTTTAATTTCTATTTAATATTTTATAAATATACAGTAACATTTTATAAAAAATCTATTAAAATTTTATAAAAAATATATTAACATTTTTATAAAAAATCTAGTTACATTAAAAAAAATCTAGTAAAATTGTATAAATCTAGTAAAATTTTATAAATCTAGTAAAATTTTTAAAAAAATCTAATAAAATTTTATAAAAAATCTAGTTGCATTTTATAAAAATCTAGTAAAATTTTGTAAAAAAATCTAGTAAAATATTATTTAAAAAAAATCTAGTAAAATTTTATAAAAATCTCTAGTAAAATTTTATAAATATATAGTAACATTGTTATAAAAAAATTTAGTTATATTAAAAAAAATCTAGTAAAATTTTTATAAAAAATCTAGTAAAATTTTTATAAAAAATATAGTAAAATTTTTATAAAAAATCTAGTAAATTTTTTATAAAAAATATAGTAACATTTTTATAAAAAATCTAGTTAAATAAAAAAAATCTAGTAACATTTTATAAATCTAGTAAAATTTGTTTAAAAAAAATCTATTAAAATTTGATAAATCTAGTAAAATTTGTTAAAAAAAATCTAGTAAAATTTGTTAAAAAAAATCTAGTAAAATTTTATAAAAAATCTTGCTACATTTTTGTAAAATCTAGTAACATTTTATAAACATGCTAAAGCTAAAAGTGTAAACTATGATGGTATAAAATATATCACGAAATTTTTTAACAGTACACGTCATTAAACGTTACGATATCACAATATCTGTTTCGAAAACATTTGCCAAGTCTTTTATATTCCTTTATACCCAAATTACTCCTGTCAAGTTCCATGGGGTAGAATAAGCGCCCCAAATCGAATAACAACTTGAAGCAGAACGTCAGATTTCAAATGCCAATTGTGTTTACGAGAGAAATTGTAACAAATAGAGCATCCCTCAAGATATATCACGACAGAATTCCCCATCTCCCGCTAGATTGCCTGGGCTTTTTCTTTTTCTCATATTATGTCCAAATCTCGCAGAAAATATTTGGTGTCCCTTTTTCCCCTTGTGTGCTAGTGAATGCCTGGAGGGGCTGGAAGGGGGGGGGGGCGTGTTCGGAGTGACCATTGCAAGGTCATTAGTCTCTTTGGTCAAGATCCAAAAAACCGGATTAAACTGCCCCTCCAAGTATCTCCCGAAGCAGCGGGGCGTCAGGCTGTCTTCTACACACAAATGGGCGTCTTCAAAATTGATTTCATTTCGGGATCTTTCTTTGTGCCCTTCAACTTAATTGGAGTCATATTTCATTATCGTTGGGTTGGTTGCTTTTATTCATGGGAAATTATTTGTTTAGGGGACACCTGTTCCAATTAAACTATCAAAACAAGCGATTTGTTATTTTATTAAGATTAAAGATTTACGAACGATGTTTTAAACAATACGTGTTTACTAATTTTGATTTGCATTGTGTATTGCTAAATATGATAAAACAAATTACTTGTTAACCGTCTTGTGCATGATTTTTTCTTTTTTAATGAAATTTTTGTTGTTGTTATTTTTGCCCCTGGACCGTTGAAAAATATGCAAAAAAATCCTAAATGCCTATTTAATTAAATAATTAATTAAAACCGCAGTGTAGCGTATATGAAACATCATGTGTAATTACAAATTTTTTCAAAAAGTATGAAAATATAGTTAAATACAATCTACATACCTCTGTCATTAGCTTTGATTTTTTGTAGAGCCATATTATACTGATAAGTAATAAAACAATCTTCGAAACATCACCTTCACGAGCCAGTTTTAGAACAACAGACCTCAAAGCAACTGATTGTCCTTATCACAATCATTTTTATAAAGATAAGGGACCTAGCGGCGGATATAAGAACTACGCACATGGTTCCCTACGTGACTATACTATAACAGTTAAACTCAATAGATGCAACTAGATGTAATATTAAAGTTGTGTAGCATATTTGCTACATACTGCACTAAGGATTAAATAACTTTTCCTAACGTTTTAAAATAAACTTTAGCTAAACTATATAAATAGCATCCATAGTTTTCTTTAAAATGAAATGGATCTTAAAATATTAATACACGGTATTGATATTTAAAAAAAAAAATATTGCTATTTTAAAGTATTTTATGAATTTTTATTTAAAATTTGTACAATTAGAGCAATATTTAAAACAAGCATTGTTTTTAAAAGAATATTTTATTTTCCGAGATATAATTTTATAATAAATGTATAAAATAATAGGAATAAATTATATTGGAAAATACAATATACATAGTATCTTTAGTGTTTAGAGTATATGAGGAAATTACACCTAGAAAGTATTTTCCTAAGAGAATAGAATATGCCAAATATAATCTTTTACGGAGGGGCATATATTGTATTAAATATTAATTGAATGCGGTATTTAAATGCTCAGTTTTGTTGACTTTAGGATGCATTCATTTTAATGCAATGTAACCGAAGCAGAAGACAAATGTTACATATGACAAGTATTTTATATATTTTAATGAAATATACTAATATGATGATTGGAATTTTTTGACATTATATATATAATTAACGCACATGAATTGTCATTATAATACTACATGTTATTAGTGATAAGTTACATTTAATGAGGTTTTAATAATAAGTTTATTTTGAATTATTAATATTTTCTATATGAAAATTATTTAAATCTTATTGCATTTATTAGTAAAATTTTAATCTATTTTATACGATAATATTTGTTAATATATCATGGTAATCTATTCTACTTTTTTTAATCTGAATTTTATTAATAAATGATTTATCACAATTAACGGCAACGCATTAATTTTCAAACATCCATTCATTAATTATGAATAATAATAAACGAATTCCTTTTGGTTTTATGTGCATTGTTTTCTTTTTCCCTTCGTTTCTCTGAAGCTTATAAAAAGTTGTAATTTCATTGTAAAATGTACAGCGAGTTAATTTAAATAGTTTTTCAACTGGTTTCAAAGTTAGTTTGTTTTCTGTTTTTTCGTTTTACTTTTTCTTCGTCGATCCGCATTTAGTTCTTTTAGCAAATTACTTTGCTTTCTTGAATTTGACTTGTTTTTGCTGCCTCCTTTTTTCGCTTGTTCATAGCTGTGAAAATTACCTTTGAATTTGGGGCGCTTTTTTCTAAAGCCTACATTCCTGACTCATTTTTCTATTTTCTGCTTGTTTCTTATCATTACATGCTTTCTTTTTCTCCTCCAGTTGTTAGTCCTTTAAAACAAGGCGGTCCTTGTTACTTATAAGCTTCAGAATTTTGTTGTTAGAGCGTAAAGTAACGGCTTAACAATGTCTACTTTGAGCCTCATTTATCAGTTTTTTCAAATTTTCCTTTTCACAACTTGTAAACGGGTAAAAACTGTCAAATTCTTGTTATATAATCATCTTGTTACGTAAGTTATTGTTTTGAAATGCGAAGTAATAATTCAGTTAAAGTTATCTCGAACAATTTCTCATTAGGAAGTTTGTGTCATTTTGATAAAGCACTTATGTCCAAATTGAAGATTGTAATTTTGTTTACTAGTTAATACGAATAAAACAGTTTTCTCAGCTAGAAAAGGGGCTGATCACCAAAACGAAAGACTTATTTGTTGCTCACTTTTAAAAATGAAAATAAAAATATGTTAGCCTTGTATACATTTTAATTAAGAGGCAAGTTAAACAGTTTTAAAAGTAAAAATATATGTGTATCAAGCCAATGTAAAAAAGTAAAAATATTAATGTATCAAGACAATTAATGTATCATTTAAAATTATATGTTTGGTCATTTCATATACAGATTTTTGGAAACTTTTTTTCTATTTCAAACTCATCACTGGTTATTTTTTAGTAATGAAGGATATAATACAATATTTCTGACCATGATACATAAATAATTATAAGACGTTAATTAACTACATATTTGTGAATAAGTATTGTAAAAAAATGAAGGGGAATGCGGATGAAGTAGTTATGTATTGTTTTGCAGTATAATTCAGTATGGTTAAATTAGTTAAGATCATATGAATCGTTTAGTTCAGAAACCCTGTTACAGACATTTTATGGATGTTTTTAGTATAACATTAGAATCTCACATTGAGAATATTTTTTTGCACAATCCCAAAAACTGCTACTCCGTTTTATGAGTTAATATTTACAGTAAATATTGCATTTAGTGCAGAAATACGACAAGCAACATGACAGAGTGAGGACACAGCTTGAAGTTACATTTAAATCGTTTATTTCAGAAACGCATCAACATATATTCTTTTTCTTTGTTACGGAATTGGAATCTCATTAGGGAACACATATTTTTGTTCGCAATCCCGAAAACAGCAATTCCGTTTTATGAGTTAATATTTACAGTAAATATTGCATTTAGTGCAGAAATACGACAAGCAACATGACAGAGTGAGGACACAGCTTGAAGTTACATTTAAATCGTTTATTTCAGAAACGCATCAACATATATTCTTTTTCTTTGTTACGGAATTGGAATCTCATTAGGGAACACATATTTTTGTTCGCAATCCCGAAAACAGCAATTCCGTTTTATGAGTTAATATTTACAGTAAATATTGCATTTAGTGCAGAAATACGACAAGCAACATGACAGAGTGAGGACACAGCTTGAAGTTACATTTAAATCGTTTATTTCAGAAACGCATCAACATATATTCTTTTTCTTTGTTACGGAATTGGAATCTCATTAGGGAACACATATTTTTGTTCGCAATCCCGAAAACAGCAATTCCGTTTTATGAGTTAATATTTACAGTAAATATTGCATTTAGTGCAGAAATACGACAAGCAACATGACAGAGTGAGGACACAGCTTGAAGTTACATTTAAATCGTTTATTTCAGAAACGCATCAACATATATTCTTTTTCTTTGTTACGGAATTGGAATCTCATTAGGGAACACATATTTTTGTTCGCAATCCCGAAAACAGCAATTCCGTTTTATGAGTTAATATTTACAGTAAATATTGCATTTAGTGCAGAAATACGACAAGCAACATGACAGAGTGAGGACACAGCTTGAAGTTACATTTAAATCGTTTATTTCAGAAACGCATCAACATATATTCTTTTTCTTTGTTACGGAATTGGAATCTCATTAGGGAACACATATTTTTGTTCGCAATCCCGAAAACAGCAATTCCGTTTTATGAGTTAATATTTATAGTAAATATTGCATTTAGTGCAGAAATACGACAAGCAACATGACAGAGTGAGGACACAGCTTGAAGTTACATTTAAATCGTTTATTTCAGAAACGCATCAACATATATTCTTTTTCTTTGTTACGGAATTGGAATCTCATTAGGGAACACATATTTTTGTTCGCAATCCCGAAAACAGCAATTCCGTTTTATGAGTTAATATTTACAGTAAATATTGCATTTAGTGTAGAAATACAACAACCGATATCACATAGCGTGTTGCGGGCACATAGCATGAATGGCTTATTTCAGAAACCCTTCAACAGCCATTTTTAAAGATTTTTTAGTACAAAATCAGAATCTCATATTTTTAACACATACTTTGTGCACAATACCGTCAATTCAATACAGTCAACTGTTAAATTCACTTTAAAAATTTAAGTTTTTTTACAGTAAAAACGTATTTTATTGCAGAAACATGCTAATTGGATTTTTTTTAAAGTTGGGAATCAATATTATAATCTAATTACAGGCAACATCCACTTCGAAAATATGTTAACTAATAATTTAAAAAAATGTCAGCCAAAATATTTATTAATATCATAGATAACATTTTTCTTTCTTTCCTGAAGATTTGAATAAGTATACCCAGCAAAAAAGTCAGCATAAAACCTTCATCAATATTTTGAAATTGAAGGTTTTATGCAGGAAAACTGAAGTTTTTGTTTGAAGGTCTATAAAGTTAAAGGTTTTTATTTCAATATCCTTCATAAAAACTGTAAAAAATCTTCATAAAAACCTGCAAAAAACATTTAATTTTTAATCATGAAAGGAAAATTCAGATATTTTAAAGGTTTTATGCAGGAAAATTAAAAACTTAAAAAAACTGCCAATTTTTGTTTCAACACTCTTTAAAAAACCTTCAAAAATTCAATTGATAATTTTGATGAAGGTTTCATGCTGACTTTTTTTCATGGGTACTTTGGTTTCTCAAATAAATGATTTATATTTGCTTTACAATTTTTTACTCTGCTTGCTATATTTAAGTATTGTAAATACCGAACAGTAAAAAGGTCTATTCAAAGTAATTGTAGGTAAAAAAGCTATTTTTCTGTTAAATTGTTTTGTAACATAACCCCTTGATACGCATCCACCTTCAATTGATAATTACTTTTTATCATATAATTTTACACACTTCCATATCATTGTAAAACATCATTGATCTATTCTCAGACAACTCATTTAACGATTTTACAACCTAAATCAATCACGCATTAAATTACCCAAATTTAATTTTTATTTACATATATTAAATACTAATATATAATCTGTTCCTTTAAAAACCGACATCAAT
Source organism: Troglohyphantes excavatus (assembly GCA_963932185.1). Lineage (NCBI taxonomy): Eukaryota > Metazoa > Arthropoda > Arachnida > Araneae > Linyphiidae > Troglohyphantes > Troglohyphantes excavatus. The sequence continues at coordinate 36,869,362 of OZ010676.1, forward strand.
CAATATTAACTGATAATTGTAGTTTTGTGTTCCCACAATACTAGGATTATCATGGAGCCGATTGATAGACTCCTTGCCGAAGGTTGTCACATGTGGATTGTTGGTCTATATATCATGGGAGACATATCTATATGATTACTAGGTGGACGTCTCTATTCTAACTGACGTTTGTCTACATATCACTTGATCAGAGTTTCCTAGTAAGGATATTTACAGCGAAGTGTTAAATTAAATTGGAATTACAGTGAGTAGTTTACTAAACTGGGTAGTGATGGACCACTTGGATTAGTATGGTTATAAGCAATAATGTATGGTTGGACTCAATATTGTAATACAATATTGTAATAATCAATATTGTATCTTTATATCACCATGTTATGGATTGTAGGGTGTTGATATCGACCTTTAAGTAGTTGTCGCTTGATGTATTTAACATAAAGGGATTAAGAAGGTATTTTATATATTCGTAATTTTTAAAATTGATAAACAGAAATCACTGAATTGAATAACTTATTAATAATAAATTACTCTGTCGTCAATCACTGTTATAATAATATAATATACAATGTATCACATAACCTTTTTTCCAAATTATCCAACAAAGAATTTGTGTTACTGGATTTTAACAAATTTATGAAAAAAAACATCACATAATTTTGACTTTCACAAATTATATGCAAGTGCTACATTGTTAGTATGTGATAAAGTAACTTTTAGTAAACTGGTTTAGTTAACTTTGTATAAAACATATTTGATATGTATCTTATTTTTTACATTGGTATGATCTAATGATATAAAATAAATAACTTTTTCATAAAAGATAAAATAAAAACCTTATGCAAACTATTCGATCGCATATATCTCACATTAAAACATTTATATTTTTCTACATTTAAAACTCAAATCCCATTAACTTTATTTAAATTCTAAAAAAAGTTAAAGTAATCTAAGCTTTTATACCTTTTAACGTTTGATTGTTTTTCAGCCCCTAATATTTTATTCAAGATTCCAAAACTCTTCTATATCGCATTTATTTCTTATCCACATACCTCCATTACACTTAATTATACACCAAACTATCCCATTACACTTATCAAATACTCTTCCGCCATTACAGCTAAGTAGTTGTGAATACATCCTCACGCATTTAAACAGACACACTTGTAAGATGATCTATGCTTCTATACCTTAAAAGTTTCCCGAATATGCTTCAAAGGTGGCAAGAAAGTAGCTCGGCCCCTTTTTAGATTTATCAGTGGAAGGAAAATGGATAAAAATACACTTCTCTGAGCAACATAATCGTAAATCAAAAGAGTTCCAAGCACCGAGCATGTCCAAAAAACAAGAAAGACCGTCTAGTAGCCATAACTGTAAACGGCCTTCGCATTTGCGGATAAATGTATGCGGATAAAAGGGGCTTTGCGAAGCCGATACTTTCTCCTTTTCAAAATATGGGATGTAATAGGGGAACATAACCTGGCTGTATCACACATAAATCCATTTGATAGTCTGTAACATGAAAATTATGCCTGGAGCTTGTAGCTACCGTGGAATCCTCCCACCGCGCGGAATCTCCATAAACAAAGACGAGGAAAATTCTAAGAGTGTGAAAAGCAACCCGAGTATTTTTGGGGTATTTTTTTAATATTAAAGAGTAGGAGAGAGTTCTGCAAAATGCAAACTCCTTGTAGAGAAGAGTTTTCGGGGATAATGCCAGCAGCGACGGAGAGCGGCGCGCCCATTTTCTATTGCAGATTAGAGGATTTGGACATTTGGAAGGTTTTTAAATCCTTCTTTACAGTTATTATGCACGTTTTAGAAAGTTTTTAAGTTGCTTTAGGATGGAGTGATGAATTTCAAATGCGTCGTAAAATATTTTTTGTGTGCTGTTTTATGACCAACGGCTGGGGAGATAACGTCGTTTGAACAATAGTTATGGTAATGATGTTGATCTTGATTTTGAACTGCACTCTAAAAATATTGTACTTTGGAAGAAAAGTAGACTGTTTTTATACTTATAAATCCGTTGCATTATAATTTTTTGACAATTTTATTAGATAAGGAGAAAAATGAGAGGGGACACAAAATTCTTTTAAAAAACTTCTTGTTATTCATTTTAAAAGGTAGATTTTAAATATGGTTTAACCAATGTTGAAAGCCGGGATTGAAAAATTGTCATTGTAAATTTATATATTTTTATTTTCTAATCTTTGAACATTTTATTTATATAACTATTAAAATTAAAATTATTTAATATTAAAATGTTATTAAACACCTGGGATCAAACATTTGAATAAATGTACAATTTTGTAATAATTTTTTAATTAAAGTATTCATTCTGTAGTTTTGTACTATATTCAGTTGATTTTTTTCTTGTTAGAAAAACATAATCTTTATCGTAGAGTTTTACTTTCGCTTTAATTTTAATTTTTATATTCTTTGGTGAGGAACGTTATCTTAATACAACCTTTTGTATATTGGGCTATTTTTAAACTATACACAGATATACAGAAAAATTTATATAAGGCCCCTTCTACACGGCCGAGAAAATGCGCACGAGTTTTTGCAGATGGCTCTGTGATTCGATAATACAAACCACGTGGTTGGTATTCTCGAATCACAGATCCATCTGCAAAAGCTCTCGCGCGTTTTTCTAGTCCGTGTAGAAGGGGCCTACATATGAAAAACGATGTTTAGATTTAACTAAAACTAAATATTACAGTTTACATTCTTCAATCGGCATGATTCGTTATCTGAAGAGTATTGAAAACTTGAAAATGAGGCAAAAATGAAAATCGTTTAAAACATTGAAAAAATAAAATTAGATACAACTTTTTAAGTATTAAGTTTTTATTAAAGCTAAATTTTGTTTTTGGATTTGATTAACGCTTCTTAACATTAATTATAAAAAGTCTAATTTCTATAAAAACTCTGTCAATGTGTATTCAACGTACTTTAATATATTTACACCCGATAAAACTTTGTTAACACAATTTGTAAATTTAATTCTGTGTTTTAACTGAAAAAATCCAATTAGATTAATATTACACTTGCACGTGGTAACACGGCTTAAGCGACGATATACTACGTACTTAACTGCAATTTTATCTCAATAAAATGAAATACACTTTATCAATGCTTTTAAATCTGTTTTCATTATCACATTATTTGTAGCATTGTATGCATTCCTTTTTCAATGTTTAAAACATTTTACATGTGTTTCAAATTAAATTACTTTATAAAATATTACGGCAGCCTCAATTTTTTTCTCTTGCAAATTGCTTACTGGCAAGTTAGGAATTTACAAATTCAATCATTAGCAAGCAAGCATAAATATAGATCGGATTTGATACATTTAATTTGAGCTTTCCCATTACAGCCTTCCTTTCGACATCAAGATTAGTTTACGTCTTTTATAGCCTTCGGTAAATGGTCCATACCATTAAATCTCCTAATGCCCGTGGCAATGGTGCAACTTTTCGTCTCTTTGGAATTTGATTTCCTATTTCAACTGAGAAATATTCTCATATTAGAGGTTGCATACACTACTTTTTTTATCAAATCCTTTTATCAATAATTCAATCAATTGTCAGTCTGAATTAATGTATAGTGATATAGTGAATAAGAACATATCTTTTAAAATATACCCCATTTATTTATTTATAATATAGATATTGTCATGGTATATAGGGCAGTCAAGCTCTTCCTTATCTGTTCCATCCTCCCTTTGTAAAAATCTGATGATTTTTTTTAAGTGTGATCAAAAAAGTTTTATGCAGTTTATTACTGAAGTGAAACTGCTTTGGCGAGGATAGTGAATTTGAAAGACCTCGACACGAAAATCAAACATGAAACGGTAGATGAGTAGCTCATGGTTACAATTCAACTACATATTTCAGTCGGCGCTGATGCGTCAACTGTTGTTTTCGGCGTGTTTTTTGTATTTTATAAATTATTATTCATGTTTTTAATAAAATTATCATTATAAAATTCCAGTTAACCAAAAACATTCTTAAAATATCTGAATTACATTCCGTTAATAATAAGTTCATAACTTTATTTATAAAATTAATAAAACATGAATTTTTAAAGAAATAACTTAATTTTAACCACAATAAGGATTATGTTAAAAACGTAAATAGTTAAGATTTAGTTATTGAATTTCAAAAATGTATTTAAAATTTTGTGCTTAAAAATTGAAGTCGTATAAAATTATAGGTTACATATTAAATAAAAGTTTCTACTAAATAAAAGTTTCTATTAAATAAAAGTTTCTGTTAAATAAAAGTTTCTATTAAATAAAAGTTTCTATTAAAAAAAAGTTTCTATTAAATAAAAGTTTCTATTAAATAAAAGTTTCTATTAAATAAAAGTTTCTACTAAATAAAAGTTTCTATTAAATAAAAGTTTCTATTTAATAAAAGTTTCTATTAAATAAAAGTTTCTATTAAATGAAAGTTTCTATTAAATAAAATTTCTATTAAATAAAAGTTTTTATAAAAGTTTCTATTAAATAAAAATTTATATTAAATAAAAGTTTCTACTGAATAAAAGTTTCTACTCAATAAACGTTTCTACTCAATAAACGTTTCTACTCAATAAACGTTACTATTAACTAAAAGTTTCTATTAACTAAAAGTTTCTATTAAATAAAAGTTTCTATTAAATAAAAGTTTCTATTAAATTAAAGTTTCTATTAAATAAAAGTTTCTATTAAATTAAAGTATCTATTAAATAAAAGTTTCTGTTAAATAAAAGTTTCTATTAAATAAAAGTTTCTATTAAATAAAAGTTTCTATTAAATTAAAGTTTCTATTAAATTAAAGTTTCTATTAAATAAAAGTTTCTATTAAATAAAAGTTTCTACATAAAATATTTAATACGAGTTTCTATTAAAATATTTACACATGTAAAATTAAAATTATTTCTCCTACTGAGAAATATTGCGCTTGAAGATTTCATATCAAGACGTAACTTTTCTTTCATGAAATCACTTTACTGATAAGATATCATGCGTTAAATATAATTTTAAACAGTACACGTAAATCAACTATCTTTACAACAGCAATATCTCACATAAATTCAACTAACACCCAAAGCGAAACTGATGAATAGTCGATTGGAGAAGTACAACAAGTCCTCTTTGGGCAGTTCTTCAGGTTAGCATTTTTCACAGAGGAAATATCATATCTCATCACATATGCAGAATATCCAGTGTGAGGTACTGATCCCTAACTGTAACTTCTGGATAGGGCAAGACATTTTATTGACTTGAAGCCGATATGGAGGCCGCCATTATGGGGCACACTTTTCTTGATACCGCAATATTTCGTATAATTTTCATGTTAAAATACGCCGACATATATTATTTTTGGGTAAGTTTTTTTTATTTTATTTTTAAACCCATTTTAAATATAATCTGCTATTAAAATAGAAAGTCATTTGCAAGTCAAAGTAGAAGTAGTTAAAAAGCAAGAGCAAAAACTATCTGTTTGGCAATATAAAAATTAATTCTATAAGAAGAAAATATAATATTTATATATATTTAATACTTCTACAATGCTTTGGTAATAAAAAACACCACTAAATCATTTTTAAAAAAATGTTGGGGCACAGTATGGCAGGTTTCAATTGGTTTCAACGCGCCCGTAAAGGAAACAAGGTTTGAGCCTTCCAGCAGTTACAGTTAGAGTTCAGTGGTTTAAGGTAGTGTTTTTCATATTTCAGCGTTTTTCATATTTTATTTGGAAAACAGAAAATAAATATTCCTTTTGAAATGTGCCATTGTAGGTGGGTCGACTGTTAAATATGAAAGACTTTCATTTAAATTGTAATTTTGTTAGTTCACAGGTAATATTAAATCATGTCTTCTATCGCTATATTCTGTAACATTCGTTTTCTCTTTTCCCCATTTGAAAATTAGTAAGCTAAATTGTACAAGTTGTTATTTTTCCGATGCATAAGAATAGTTTAAAACACTTTGATTAGTTAAGTTTCGAATCGCTTTTACGTATAAAGTAGATGAGAACAGGACATCTACATTGTTGAAAATAAGTGCTTGAAAATAAGTGAAATACACTCATTGTTGATTACATTTTATAGTTATAATAATATATAAATTCCAATTTTGAAATAGTACTCGCAAATTAGTACAATAAATAAATGCTTGCCATCTTACCAACATGTTATTGATATATAATAAAACATATATCAATTTCTAAGAGTACATAAATATTACACGATTACAAACAAGTCTTATAGGGAATCGAACCCAGATCCTCAGCATCGTATTCCAGTGCCTAATCCGTTAATCTATCAGGCTTTATAATCCAAGCACATGTTAAAAAAGTTATGCTAAAAGATTTGGAATTAAGATAATTGTGTTGCAATAACTCAGTTTTTTCTATTTAACCAATCGACATAAACTGATACGGAAAACCTTTTGTTGAATTTCTGTATTAAGTTCAACAAGTTTTATTAAGATTGCTTGAACAGAAGCTGAGATTAGCGATATTTAAAATCATTGATACTTTTTGAGAAAATGTGGTAACTTGGATTTTAATACGTCATCGCTCATTTACAATTCAATTACACTTAAGGAAAAACGAGTAGTTTAGATACTAATTTTTAAGTACCTTTTTTGATATGTTCAAAGATTGTTTCCTTTGGAATTTTAAAGAGCAGTAAAATAAATTTTGTATGTTAAGAATATCTTAATATGTGTTTTCTGTTAATATTACATAATTAGAAAATCATGGAAGCTCTTGATTTAATAAAAAAAAATATTATTTTCTTGTAAATAACTTGTAGAAATATCGGTTCAATTTCAATAAAACGCGAGATGTATACTTTTTTCTCAGGACCTTTCATTATTATCAAATCATATATAAATTATGATGGCAGAAATTATTAATAAAATTTTATTATCTTTTTTAATTCATTAGTATTGTAAAGTTTTAAAGGTGAGCTTCCATTCAATAGATAATGTTAGTTTGAGTCTTATTCTTTTTTTGATTTCTAGCTGTATTATTTTAATTTTAATGAATTTTTTCGTATTTTTTTTTTCAAAATCTGATTGTAATTTAAGTTTGATCGATACATATGTTTAACATTTATATTCTTTGTTCTAATTGTTATTTCCTTTTCTGCCCGTTACCTTGACAGAGAACTAAGAAAAAAAAGTGGGTTCCATTAAAAACATATCAAATTCTCTTATTTTTTTGTTACTTTTCTATTGCATCGATTGAACTTTGGAAAGTTTTTGAGAGTATAAATTGATTTCTGTTTTCCGTATGTAGCCTCTCTGCAGCTGCGAACTAAAGCAACGGATGAGAATAGATTTATGTACAGTTTTCCATTTAAATTTATGAGGGAGAATCATGCGCATTAGTGCGCACTATCTTACTTGGAGCTGTCTTTGAAACCGGGGCACTTTCAATAAGAAATGAAAAAAAACGGTACAATAATCGATGAAATACTATTATTTTACAATATACTTTGTTTAAGGGAAACCCGAGCCCCAAATCCTAAAAAGTTTATTAATGAATTCAGAAATACCATTTTTTTTAGATTATTAGAACATCTTTTTCTGAACAATATTCAAAAACAAAAATATATTTAAAAAGAAAAAAAAATCGTTTTTTAAGCTTAAATAGACTTTTTAAAAAAAACACTGCTCCTCCTTTAATTTTTAATGTTTTAAATTTTTTTAATTGATTAAATAACGTCGAAGTATGTACTACAGACCTATTTATAGACATGAATAGATTTGGGGTTTAATAGTTTAAAAAACTTATTTTAAGTTTAATACCTAAAAAATATTCAAACTTTTATGTTTAATCATTCGTAAAAAATAATTTATAACTTAATTTTAAAAAGTTACTCATACGTTTATAAAACAAATATTAGAGCTTCAAAAACTATTAACATTTTAGTTTTAAATAGTTAATTAGTTACAAAATCTTAGCATTTTAAACGTGACCAAATTGTAAAAAAAAAATATTTTGAGTAAAGGATGATTGTTGCAGTCGAAACGTGTGTAAAAAGATGATAAGTGGTATATAAACATTTAAAACAACATATGTTATGTTTCTTTTATTGATTTGAAATTTTGTACACACCTTCTTAAGTATGTATAGCATCGTTTTATAAAGAAATAAAATTAGCAATTTTTTCAGAGTTTGGGGTTCGGGTCTCCCTTAAAATAACAACATTTAGATACGCTGTTTGTTTTGCAGTTGATAATAATAAGAACTTGCATCGTTGTTGATTATTTAACATCAGCATATAACAAAAGCGGAGTTGGTCACTGCATGATCAGTTTTGTATATACCAAACTAGCAGAAATAATTTGAGACTTTTTCATCAATCCAAACATATTAATAAGCTTGTAGTTTGGTAAATGTTGATCCAATGTCTAAAACTGTTAATATATATATATTTGCAATACATTGATTTAATTGCCTAAATGATTAGATAATGTTTAATCAGATGTTCCTTCACAATGAGTGTTGGTGTGCAAGTTTAATTTGAATATCCTTATTTATAAAAGATGTATATTCACACATTCTGAATAACTGAAAACGACTTAGCATGTTCTTAAATACATTTTTGGTGCATGTTATTATTTTTTTTTCATTAGAATATACATTGTTAATATTTTTAAAAGTTGAAATGGTTTACAGATTTTATCAATATTGACGGTAAAAATACATACTAATAATCAACAATAATTTACGTATTGTAGCAAAATGTATAATTTACTAATGCAAAGCAATTGCAGGAGGATAAAAGTCTGATAGTCGATAGGATTAAGAACTGTATTTTCTAAAATAATATGTTATTTCACATAAATCTGTTTATACTTCTGCTTTATTAAATTCAAACTAATCTACAAATGCATTAAAAACTGAATAACATACAGTTTAGAATTAAATAATATTTATTACAGCTTACGAACAATTTAGTTTTAAATCAAATACAATGTTATTAATACCGTGATTCATGTAATACATTCTTTTTAGAAATCCATAATCATATCATTAGGATAATATACGAGGTTATTGTTAGAAAAATATTATTGTGTTTCTAACAGCGATATCTTCCCTAAATCAGATTCCGGCAAATTCTTTCGGTTTCAGACCCTTCCCGATTTCTTAGCCTAATTGTCCTTTTCCCTTATAAGCAGCTTAGCAGTTCTCTATGAGAGATCACATAGCGGCATATGTCGTGGGGATTTAGGATTTTCTGCTTCATGGTGCTTCAAATTAGATCGTAGAAGATCCTGAATGACTTATAAAGTTATTTTTTTGTAAAAATAAATATTTGTATGTCAGGATATATTTTTATAAATTAAAAATGCCGTCGCAATTATATAAAGGACTAACTTATAGTATTTTTATTATAATTTACATTCAAGAGTTATAATTTTGAACTTAAATATTTTTAGCAATTACGATCTTGAATTAATATTCGTATACTTTTAATGAATTTTATTTGCCTCTAATAATCTAATGAATCTAATGAATAATCAAATGAATCTAATGAATAATCAAATAAATCCAATGAATAATCAAATGAATCTAATGAATAATCAAATGAATCTAATGAATAAACAAATGAATCTAATGAATAATCAAATGAATCTAATGAATAATCAAATGAATCTAATGAATAATCAAATGAATCTAATGAATAATCAAATGAATCTAATGAATAATCAAATGAATCTAACGAATAACCAAATGAATCTAATGAATAATCAAATGAATCTAATGAATAATCAAATGAATCTAATGAGAAATATATGCTTCTATACAAATAATACTTAAATAGCGTATTCTACCAGCACAACATGTATATTAATAAATTTCCCTAGTATACTGACCTTCTACCACAATAATTATAAATTTTACATAAGACATACCAAGTAAAAAATTGGGTAAGTACAGTTTCCACTGTACAGTAAAGTTTTTTTGATGAATACTTCGTATAAGCTGCTTCGCTTACTCCTTTTTGCTTCTTCTGCTAGATCTCGCGAAACTTGGTATATGTTTATACTTCTTGGTATCATTTTGTTTGTCTTGAACCACTCTTCCCATCTGTTTAAGTTTATAATGCTGCAATTTAATTCCATTATGGTGTTTTGGATTCATAGAGAAATATTTGACAAATCGACAATTTTACACTCAATACAGTTTTTACACAAATGATGGTATATAATTAATTCGTTAATCTCTTTATTTTAATCACTTACTCGCTACGACACGTCAATTAGACCTGAAGCTACAGTGGTTATACAGGTCAGTACATGTCCCTTAATAGAAATAATTTTCCCAATCGATATAAATGTCAGCAGGGGAGTGACTTAGTATCAACCGGATGGACGCGTCCTATTTCCCTTTAAACGATAGTAGGTCATTTATCCCCATAAGGAGATTTCCCCATACGTTATAAGGCTTTGAAATAACTTTTTATATTAAACAGAAACTTTCTGTAGACGACCGCTGTACCCGGGCCGAGTTTATAGACTTATTTAACTCAAGATACACATTTACAATTAAATCGCCATTACTTCTTAACTCGTAGAGTATAATTTCTTCAACTACAAATCTATTTCCTCATCTACCTCACTTATTATATTCAATTAGCCTTTTCACATGGGTTCCATAATAGAAAAGTTTCACTGCCTGTGGACCAACTCCTAAAAGTGTTAAGTAGGGGAGGGATTTCGTTTTGTTTGACAGCAGTTTTTGTTCGACAGCAGTTTAAAAACCTTTGTATGCCTGTTATGCCGCACACAAAATACTTCAGACCACACGCGTTTTAAAAAAATTCTTCCCATATACAATGGTTCGAAAGTATCCCAAGCCCACCACTAGATCTCTTCACTCTATGGGATACACGTTGTCCTTGCCCACACGTAAAGATTAAAATTTCGCAAATATCCGGCTCCTAAAATGTAGGAGGTAGTGCTGTAAAAGAAATCAATCGTTTGATATTCCGTAATTGGATTAAGTAATCTCTGTATCCCTTTACAAGGATCGATTGGAAATACACACTATTAGTTTTGGTATACAAGTTATTAAATAGCAAATATAATAGTTCACGAAGTAAATGGATTAATGTCAAATATTTAAGTTTTCCAAGCTCGAAATCAGAATAAATAAATTGCCATTTCTCCATTCCAACAATCAAAATCGAACAAAATAATTTTACTCCGGTTAATTGTTCTTCCGATTGATTGAATTCTGAATAAGCAAGCTTTTATCATTTTCTTTGAAAAAATATACATTCAGTATTGGATTTATTTTAAATCGGAAAAAATTTAGTCCGACTAGTCGATATTTCCGGTTAATAGATTTTTGTTTTCGGACAAATAAATGCCGTATAACTAAAGATTTACTATATATTTTTTTAATGAAGACATTCCCTATATAATTAACAGATCCATCCGGATAATCGAAATTAATTCAGGAAACAAAGATTTTTTTCTTAGTAAAAAAGCAAATTTTGTATTAGTATATAACGTAATTTAATGACTATTAAAAACTATATCAGTCACTGATAAGAAACTTTTAAAATGTGGATTTTTCTGATTTTTTCCCTCAAAGCGATCCGGATACGAATAATTGGCAATCCGCTTTGTTTGATCCGGATAACTGGAGTTCGGATAATTGGTGTTCTACTGTATTTTCAATTTTTGTTATTTTAATAAATATAGCGTTCAAGAAACACCCCAATCCTGTAGATTCAAAATATGTTTTAACATCAAATATTTTTATGAATTTAAAGTTTGTGTACTGCCAGAAAAACTGGAAATCCCAGAATAGTGTTTCTGCTCCGTTAGAGGATTAAAAAAAAAGTCCGTATAATATATATATATACGATTAATTGAATGAATGATATACAGTTTTTTTAAATAAATTTTATTTTAACTGGTATAATTCCTAGTTCAATAAAAACTATAGAAATTGAATAGTATTTTAAGAAAATTCAGTCGTATTGAATTATTTTTAAGATTGAATCCCAGAAAACCGGACTATTATTTCAATTGGCTCCTAAGGGAGGGGGGCAATACCCATAAAGTATTATTCAAATATGTGAATTACAACGGAAATTAAGTGTGAATGTACATAAAATATATATATATATATACAAGTCGCATTGATAACATTTTCCTTTTTTAAGGCTGGTAGGTGCTTTGAAGTTTTCACTACGTATTGAATCATGAGCACCACGACTTATATGGTGATTTTTGGGGGTATTTTATATGGGGTCTACAAGTATATAGTGTGTAATAGTCTCTTCTGTATGATGTATCTTCTGCTATATTGTTCAGCGTATCAAATCACGAATCCATTTCCGTATCAACCTTTAAAACCCTACGAGTAGAAGCCCAGAAAAGTATTTTTTTAAGAAATAAAATCCGGTTACATGACGGGTTTGGACGTTATTTTCAACAAATCTTCAATTCGTCGAATATAGAATACTGTCAAAATGTCAAATGCAATTTTCTGCCTACAATACAGCTTAGTGTGTATATTCATAGTCTGCTGTTTATGGATGCAAATTGCAATTCATATTATTGGTATGTAATTTTCAAAAAGTAAATTTTCGGAATTTAGAATTTATTAGCAAGGTACATGTAGTTATATTTTTTTCACCTGTAAACTTAATTGTAAACTTAATTGTAAACTTAATTTTGTAAACTTAATTTTTTTCTTTCCTGGCTAGTGTTAATGTAAATATTATGATGGTAATATTATACCTATTACGCAACCCATTAAAAATAATTTTTTCTTCATATACATTATTTTGGTAAAAAAATGTAAATATTCAAATACAATCAAATATTCCGTAATAAGCAAATATAGACAAATATAGGCATATATAGTTTGTGTGCCGTTACATAATTAGTTGTGTTACATAATTATATTAATTAATATTCCAACTCTCATTTTTAAATTAGCACACAGTGAATAATAGGTATTTGATAATAAATAAAATATACTCATTTTTAATTACATTCAATTCTTATCAAAGCTTTGAGTATTTATACTTAAAGAAAAATGTGTAGGTTCAGATTCTTTTTTTAAGTACGTTTTTTACAGTGAATAAAATACATGAATATTGCTAGTTTAACAAGTTTTAAAGACTATCTGATGGATATCTTCTTATATTATATTAAAAAAATAATTAATAATTATATTAAAATATTATATTATTAAAAAAAATATCTGGATCTGGTTCCCATTGAATGCATATATCTCTTTGTACAAAATATAATAATATTTAGGTATAAACTTAAAAAAAACACAGGCTAAGTTCAGATTCTAATTTTAAACATAGTTTTTAATAACTGATATTCCCAGAATCCCCTTATTTAAAACTACTGAAAATTTAAGTTTATACCAATAACATTAATCAAATTGCAGTTTGACAATCCTCAAACTTTTCTTCTCACATGGTAAGGTCCAGGACTTTGGGTCATGGGGTGATTTTGTTTTTTGAAATTAAATAGTAAATTACACAGCTAAATTACTCGTTATTTTTTTTAAAAACTACTTCTGTTAATAGCTTTTTTTCCGTTTATAACTTTAGCAAAAAAATTACATTTTATTTCAAAGGAAATAAATGATAAAATAGTTGATTTTTCACAATAGCGAATGGAGAATTACAGCTTGCGTTTAGGCAAAAAAAAAAACCCAGTTCATTATAATAAAACGTATTGAGTTTTTAATATTTGAAGGTTGTCATTGATTCATTTTGAATTTAAATTGACTTAAAAGTTTGTTTTAATACCTTTTTATACAAAAAATTCCATAATTCAAAATTAGACCAATTTGACCAGTTTTCCCTATCAATAAATCGTATAAGTAGTTAACCGAACCTTATACAAATAACTATTAAAAATATTTATATACCTCTGAATTAAATAAAAATATACGATTATGTTTAAAATAAATAAGTGAATGTTCTTGTAAAACAATTGTAAAATTAAATTTTTTTTCAGGAAAGAAATTAAACTTTGAACGTCAAAAATCGAGTTTTAAGACCCAAATTCTCCTACCTTATCCAATTTCTTAAACTACTAATTTCAGGGCGTGCTTCTCCGATGTGACAATGCTTTAGCTTAGGGATATGTCAAGTTTCATCTTTCTTAATTTTTTTGGATGCAAAGTTTTTGCCGACAAAACTTTAATTTACCTACTCCCTGAAGATACTACCAATTAGGTATGTAATCAAGAGGATGGAGAGTTAATATTAATACTCTCCGTCTTACTGACGAAATACTCAGCTGTGTGTATTTAATGTCGAATATTTAACATCACATTTTTGCAAATGTCATGCTGCTTTTATCATCATATATACGATTTATATAGTAAATATCATTTCCGTGTCTTTTAGACGTAACGAATCTTAACACATAAGGTCTCAAAAGAGAATTTCATGAACCAGTCATTAACTTTATTTCATATTATAAACTTTCGGGTATAAATAACAACTTTTTTTTTAATGCGTTTAAAATAATTCATTTTAAAGGATATTTTTTAAACAAGCCGTCGATAATGCTGCCATCTATCAGCTGACCGTTAAAGTTTTTGTATTTTGTGTATAGGCGTAACGGATTTCAACACATGAGGTGTCAAAAGAAAGATAATTTGATGGACCAGTGACAAATCGTACTTTCATCATAAATATGGATGTTTTTTTTTTATTATTTAAAAAAAATTAATTTTAACTTTTTTTTTAAACAAACGTGACGAATCGTACTTTCATCTCATAAATATCAACGGTTTTTTTTAAATTAAAAAAAATATATATTTAAACTTTTTTTTTAAACAAGCCGTTGACAATCTATCAGCAGACCATTACACTTTTTTTTTATCTTTTACCCGAATGGGTGTGTTTTGTGTGTGTGGTGGTGATGTGGGGGTGGGGGTGTTTATGCGGTAATTATCGCATGGGCCTGGTAGTATTTTTATATTTTAGCAACTGTTATAAGTGTAA
Source organism: Troglohyphantes excavatus (assembly GCA_963932185.1). Lineage (NCBI taxonomy): Eukaryota > Metazoa > Arthropoda > Arachnida > Araneae > Linyphiidae > Troglohyphantes > Troglohyphantes excavatus. The sequence goes on from OZ010676.1 coordinate 36,884,374, forward strand.
TTTTTTTTTATTCTACGCCATTTAAACCGGTCAACCAAATAAAAAAATGCGCTTAAAGTGGATAGTTAATGGTTTCTAAAGTATATCTATTCGTTTGAATGAATAATCGATCCACGAGGACACAATATTTACAGAATAGTTATATAGGGCTTTAATGGATATTACTGTTGTATATAGTCATTATAAATTATTATGAATTCTTGCTTTAAAAAGTAATAAAGGGTTACAAAATAAAAATAAATTATTACAAAATAAAAATAAAATTATTACAAAATAAAAATAAAATTATTACAAAATAAAAATAAAATTATTACAAAATAAAAATAAAATTATTACAAAATAAAAATAAAATTATTACAAAATAAAAATAAAATTATTACAAAATAAAAATAAAATTATTACAAAATAAAAATAAAATTATTACAAAATAAAAATAAAATTATTACAAAATAAAAATAAAATTATTACAAAATAAAAATAAAATTATTACAAAATAAAAATAAAATTATTACAAAATAAAAATAAAAGTAATGGATTGTATTTTGTTATGAATTTACTGTAGACCTCGCAGATTATGTTGAATGACAATTTTTTTCTATTTATTATCATAATTATAAGTAAAGTATTAACATATTAAAGAAATAATTATTTATAATTTATATTAGTATAATTTATACCTCTTATAAAATATTTTTTTTTAAGTCTGTTTCTTTTTAAAACCTAACACCCCAGCTTTTTTAACCGTCTCAGAAGTTTTAACAACATAATATATAAGACATTTGCCCATCAGTTTATTAAAACAATAAAAGTTGTAAACAAAAAAAAAATGCTGAACTCATAACTTTACAAAAAAGTCCCCCGAAACAAAGATCGATCAAATTTTTTATACAAATAGACCTCGACTGTTTCACAAAGAAATTGGATACTTTAAAAGGACACCAAGTTCTCCCAAACTATAGTCTCCAACTCTTCTACGAAAAGTCCTATTAAGAGCTATAATTAAGAATCAAGTTATTCTTCCCTCCCTTTCAGTGGCCCGCTCCCTGCGAGGTTTGTTAGTGCCCATGCGCCCCATGAGCGCCGCCCCCCTTTAGCCCTACCGCCACCAGGGCGATAGATGAATCTCGTCCCTTGCTTCAGCCAGATAGGCGCAACGTTCTCTCTACTCTAGTTCTTCAAAACTTTGCCTGTACTGGTGTTGGATCAAAGTTGGGCTCAAGTGTTTATCACGCGCTGCCGGGGCGCAAAATCTTTGCGCTCTGGGTGATTAAGAAGCCCCGGAAGAATATATTGGATTTTGTTTTGATTGTGAGAAGGAAACTTGGACATTTTATGGTGCTGTTAACTTTTAAAAGCATTGAGTAGTTTCCCGTATTTAGTTTCCGATAGTTCGGGGATTGATTGTAGACTTCTTGAAAAAGTTTTTTGTTTGGACTCTTTCGTTAACTGACTTTTGTGTGAGATAAGATGCATTGATTGATTGGACGGAAAAAAAAACTTTTTATAAGGATTTTTCGATCGAGTTGAATTGTTGCGGAAAACTTTTTGTAACTCTTTGTTGATGCGAATTTCGGAGTTGAATTGATAAAAATCCACGAGGTATTGATTTCTGATCGAAGTGATTGATAGAAAAAGGTTAGAGGTAGTCTGCATAGGAAGACAAAAAAAAACCGGCAAAGATAATCTTTTTTAAAAGCGGAGAACGACATTTATTTTTGAAGATAAACTTTGAACTAAATCGGTAGATTTTTAACGAGAGAAAGTCAAATATATAAAAGTATTCTTCATTGATATGGTGCTGAATTGAAATAATTAAAATGTTTACGGTACGAAAATTCGGATTGAGCCTGATCCTCCGCATCACCTTACTGATATGTGTCACCCAAGTATCAGGAGGGCCGGAACCGAAAAAACTTTCTTCTCGAATTATAACAACAAAATACGGATCTTTGAGAGGTTTTGTAACAACCCTTCCCAATCGCCAATGGAGACCAGTGGAAATATATTTAGGCATTCCGTACGCCAGGCCCCCAGTGGGGTCACTGAGGTTTATGTTTCCCGTGACCCCCGCCAATTGGCGTGGGGTGAAAAGCGTGGAACACTTCAGCGCTGTTTGTCCCCAGAGGCTTCCAGAAGTCAAGAATGAGACCGAGGCTCTCAAGGTGATGCCTATAGGAAGATACGAGTATCTCAAAAGGCTGGTGCCGCTGTTGAAGAACCAGAGCGAAGATTGTTTGTACCTCAACATCTATGCTCCGGCCTTAGGTAAGGAATTTTGTATTTTAGTCGGTTTTTTTTCTGCGGAGTACTAGAAATGTTAACTTTAGACTAAATGCAGTCAGTATTCGTTATAAATTTATAAAATAAAAAAAATTCCGATTTAAAAAAAAATTAATTCGTCCGAGGTTGGACGGTTTTGTTAAAAAAAATTTAAATGAAAGTAAATGTTTAAAATGATATAACGACAATTATAAAATGTTTCTAAAAATGCACAAATATTTGTCATTTATTAATTATTTTCAATCCAATGTTTTACTCTGGAATACCTGCGAAAATTCGCTGAAAAATATCACTGAATTAAATATAATTTGTTTAAAAGTGAAACTCTCTAACGTCGGTGACCGATGCGACGGTAGGATTAACGTCAAAAGTTATAACGACTATTGACTGCATTATTAAAGCGTGAATCGTTTAATGTGATAATGCTTTATTATTAATTTTGAGTAACGATATTTTTTATAAATATTGTAACCAAAACTTTTTAAATTGTATATTGTGGTGTCATACAAGTTGACAATGCGTCGTAGATCATTACACCAGAATAATGCGCACAAAAAATGGTATGGGCAAGTAAGTAGTTCAAACTTTGAAATTTTGGCAAATTTGTGATGGTAAGTTATTAAAATGTCTTAAATAAGGAAAAGCAAAACCAAGCTCGAGTATTTTACGGTGATTAATTTTTAAAAAAAATAATATATATTGTTTAACACTATAACGGTACATATTCGTCTAAGATGCGTAGTTCATTGGAAAATGACTATGGGACCATTCCTTAGGTACTATTCTAAGGCTAAATAAATTGTGTTCCATATAAACTTTAATCTTGTTATGAAAGTGGTATACCCTTCCGCCTACTCTTTGGTGGATGCCTACTTTATCCTACTTGATCACAGGTCTTTTTTATCAAAGTGTATGTGCATGCTTATTAATGTGTGTGTATTATTAAAACTATTTTATATATACTCTTTTCATGAGGTATTTAGATTAGAAAATAGTTGCCTAAAATTGATTGAAGTTTTAGAGTAAAGGTGATTATTTTTATCATTTATAAACTGATGGCCAAAATATTATCACCAAATGATGTTTTTAGGTAAATGAACTATGACGTCACTCTAATTTCGTCAAAGGGTGAGAGAGGTATTAAAAAAAAAGGAAAAGTACTTTCTTAAAACGTTAGCAAAAGCGTTTTGTTCCAAATGGTATGGGTAAAAAACATGATTTGACGGACTTTGAATGTGGGATGATTTTGTGTGCTGGAGTAAAGGTGTGCGTATTAGTATTTTTTTTGTAAGTGATGTCTTAAAAGTGAGGCTGCGCGTAGTGTTACAACCGCTCGAAAGTATTTGGGGGTCAGAAGAATTGGTTGGATTAACGTCGCAGTAGAGCTGCTCAATATGCTATTGACGACGAAGGGTTTGAAAGAAAACATCTAATTATTATTTCCAATTATCGGAAGGGCCTCAAGTTGCCCAGTGGATAAAGGCGTTCAACTGGTAATCAGAGGATTGCTCGTTCTAGCCCGCGCGATGGACTTGCAAAGAAAAGTAAAAAAGTAGCGATCTTGCGATCGGAGGGTTGCTAGCTTCGCTACAAAAATACTAGAAAGTCGTCCATAACATTCAACACATTATACTGGCGTGTATACGGTACTGGTGCACGGTAAATATGATGGCTGTCCAATGTCCTGATGCCTATTGAGGTTGCATTTTGTGCCAGCCCATGTGTTGACCTCGTCATATGACCATAGTTCAAAAATACGAGGCATCGTTTCCTGTATTTCCTTCGAGATAGGCCCGAACTGTTGCCAATAGCCAACTATTCAGCTCTAGTGCGACGTTTATTAACGAAACCAAACAAATTATTCGCCGAAATTTACTATTTAAATCTCTAGAAATAATTCCTATGGAACATAATTTTTTTATATAGCCCTACAAATCTCTTATATTTTTGAACTCTTTACTGGTTGGTTAATTAACGTTGCACTAGAGCTGCAAAGGGGGTATTGGCGACGGTTTGGGGTCAATCTGGAAGGAAAGGCCGGGGAACTCAAGACACGATGACGATGACAACAGACGACAATAGGCATTATGACATTGGATTTTGATCAGATGTAACTTTTACCTGTCCCGTATACACGCTGTTGGAATTGGGGGTGGGGGGGTAGTTCAGACGACTTTTTGTTATTTCGTTACGAATCAGGCAACCCTCATATCGCAAAATCACTACACTTTAACTGTTTTTTGTCAAGTCTCTCGCAGTCGTATTCGAACTCGTAATCCTCCGATTGATTGCAGATGGAGGTACCCCCTAGGGTCATCCGGACCCCTTTACTGGTTGGCATAACTTGTCATATTTTACGCATCATTGTGCCCGTAAATTGACTTTATGAGGCCGAATATTATATGCGACGAAAATATGTATTGCGTTGCGATATATTTCGTTGGTAGTTCCACATATCGTTATTTTCCAATATAATACATAATATATATTTGTGCCTGGACAGTGACTTCCTCGTTTGGCATAGTAATGGACCCGTGATCGAAGGATTGCGAGTACTGCGTAAGGATAATTAAATATTTGATATGCATAGGCATTTGACCGAGCTTTAATGAGGTCCTGTTTTAACTCTACGTTCCTGCATTTCATCCGTTTGTCTGTAAATATTTGTTTGGTACGCAATTACAAAAATATTTGCGCATTGTTCGATTTTCTTCAAATTAGGCATAAATGTTGCTTTAAGTCATAAAAACGACGTAATGTTTAAAATTAAATGTATTTCATTTTTGTCGCGAGGTCTACTGTTCCCAGAACTACTCGTTATTGATCAAAATAACTTAATGTTGCTCTAAGCTAAAATTGGTTAAAGTTTGTAATACTGTGGAGCAGTTAATGTGTTAATTGTATGATAAGGACATTTTTTGAAGAAAATATTCACATTTTACCCTATAACAAATTTTACCTTGGCTTACACTCAAAGCTGGCCGAGTCGTTTTCTACCCAATTGACAGGTTTTCTACGCGTGTACGCAAGCCCATACGACACAAGTAATTTTATAGTTCCGTTACTATTTCCGTTACGATCTTCTTCGCCCTACAAGTATTTCTTTCCCGAAACCAATGTTAAAGACGTTACATTAAAAAGTTACGAGAATTATTCTTCCTGATTTTTCTTTGGGTAGACCACAAGCTTTCCCAAAGGTTCTTTTTGCATTGTACGTTGTTATTCTATCATTCTCTATTCGCTCGCGTATTCTTGAATCTCGTTGGTATTCAAACATTTCATTATATTTCACCATAATGGGTTTGCCTGGGTAGCGAGAAGGGGAGGGGAGGATTGGGTGACAGTTATGGATCTGTGATATGAGAGTTGGAATTTATACACTGGATAGGTCCAATTAAATACTCGATGTATGTGAGTCAACTGATGCGCGTAGTGCAAGTATTTTAATGTTAGTCGCGATGTTGAAGCTTAGAAAATAATCGGATGGATTAGGTGTATTCCTTGTAATTTAACTGTTTTAACTACCCGAACCATCAGCAATAATTATTTTTAATTGCTCTAGAAAAACGTTAATCCAAACGTATTTCTATTTTTTTTCTAAGAAATATTTACTATTATTACTACTCGTCAACTGACCATGGTTCTAAAAAATAACGAGGTGCAGGTATGAATGAATGTGTATGTGTTCCTGGGTCTTTCTTTCGAGATTGACCCCGAACCGTCGCCAATTGCCCACTGTGAAGCTCTAGTGCGACGTAAATTAACCAAACCTATTATTTCTACTTTTTCATTCTGGGGCCCTTGGTGGTCTGGTCGGAAGAGGTTTGGTTTGTAAATTAACGTCGCACTAGAGCTGCACAGTGGGCTATTGGCGACGGTTCGGGGGTCAATCTCGAAGGAAAGACCCGGGGACACATACACATTCACACACACATTCATACATGCACCTCGTTATTTTAGAACCATGGTCAGATGACGAAGAAACACTTGAACTGGCACCCAACGCCTTCAATAGACGTCGGGACTTTGGACCCCGATCAGATTTATCGTGCACCAGTCCCGTATACACGCCAGTATAATTTGTTGGATATTCTGGACGATTTTCTAGTATTTTTGTAGCGAAGCTGGCAACCCTCTGATCGCAAGATCACTACTTTTTTACTTTTCAATGTCAAGTCCATTGCACGGATTCGAACCACCAATCCTCTGATTAGTAGCTGAACACCTTACCAACTAAGCAACTGGGGCTCCTGGTCGGAAGAATACGAGTATAATAAGAATATTATGGTTTCCATCATTGCTTTTCAAGAGCAGATAGGTCTTAGGCGGATAGTTGTTGTTGTAGTCTAAACGTCCTCGCGTTGATCATGGTGGGAAGTTTAGAGAGTGGGGTGCCAGATTCTTTGTTATCTACCCATGGTTAAAAATTACGAGGCCTTTCCAAGCATTCCCTTCAGGATAGATCCCGAACCGTCGCTAATAGCGATTAGTGCTACACTAATTCAACCCCAACCATATCCCCATGTACTTGTATTTTGCCGAAGATGCGACTCATACTTCGTTGACGAGCGTTAGTGATGTCTCTGCTCGACTTTTCAGCATTTCATCTGTAAACGCGTTTGTTTGTTACGCATTTACGAAGAAACGCTTTGTTCGATTTTCTTCAAATTTGGCATGAATATTGCTTGAAGTAATTAAAATCGATGTATATATGTCTTTAAAATTTTTTTTGGTCGCGAGATCTACTGTTCACAGAATTACTAGTATTTACGATTGGATTTATCACAGATCGAACTCAAAATTATCTGTCGCTTTAACAGCCGGCTATCGTGAGCCACAATTTTAGAAAAAAAATTATATAAAAAATGTATATAATTTTATTGCGGTTTTACAAATGGGCTATAGATAACGGTTCGGGATTTAAAAGCCTCTTAGACATCAGGTTTTTTAGTATACTGATGCTTTATTTTTAAGTAACTGTATTTAATTTGTTCATTGAACAACAATTTCATTTGATTATTTTTTCATATCATATTTGGTAAAACTATAGACATCTTGAGAAATGTACATGTATTAAACTCCAAACAAAATTGTGATCGGAGGGTTGTCAAATTATCTGCGAAGTATTAATACGTCGTCCGAACTTATCCTCCAATTTCTACAACGTGTGTACGGGACTAGTGTACGTTAAATCTGATTGTGGGCCAATGTCCTGACGCATATTGGCTGTGTCGGGTGCCAGTTTAAGTGCTGTCCTCGTCATCTGACCATGGTAAAAAAAAATACGAGACATTGTGCTAGCGTTGTGCGAACGTTGACAATAGACTACTGTGCAGCTCTAGTGCGACGTTATTAACTAAACCAAACTAACGATAACTTTAGCAAATTTTCCCCGGATGTTTTTAGTGTTCATAGGCCGTTAAATATATATTTGTCCTTCTGGGATAAATTAGTGTTTAATATTACATTTGCCGTTATACATTAAAATCTCTATCGCTTATTTTTGAGACTGCACTTATAAGATCCTTTGGAATCGTCTAACTATTCTCACTTAGCAAATCTAGGAAACAAATATATTTTATTGTGCCATTTAACGACAGCACTGTGTTGTTAGGATAAATGTTTGGTAGTGCAATGCAGCAAAGCAGAAGTTATGCATTTTGGACGACATTGTAACATTTTATTTCCCCTTTCAATTGCCATGCCTTTTAGCGAGCAATTTTGAAATTTGTCGTATCTACGAAGGCATTTTTCCTTTTTGAATTTTAGGGTCGTTTTAAGTCTTTGCATTTATCTAGTAATTGATTGTTAGACTTTGAAATCTTCTTATTAAGTTTAACTTTTCTGAAATTGTGTTGTTAATTGGAATTTTATATTTCGGTTATACAAAATAATTGTTGACGTATAATATATTAGTCATGCGTATTTTTTAAAGTGAGTGTTCATACATATATAATTTTTCATACAAAAATTTCAATTAAGTTATATTTATTTATACATACAAATATATACAAATAACCACTATTGCACACCTGGTTAAGACAGGAGTTGTAAATTTTAAAATATCTTAATACATCACCCTAATGAATTTAATAATCTCATATATCCTTCTGATTCTAAGAAGTTCAGTTTATAAAAAAAATATCCTGTTAGAAACTAGAAATCTTATTTGATCTTTATAAGATTATAACTTCAAAAGTTCTCAAACTTTTGTGTCTCTCGGGCCTTTTAAACTACTGATTATTGGCTGAAGTTCTCCGATACGACACTTTTTTATTAGAGTCGTCGGTGAAAAGTTTACATTTTTTTCTTCTTGGAATTAAAGCTTTTGCACATTATACTTATGAAATTTACTTCGCTTAAAGACATTGTAAATTACTCTTTAGTTAAGTGTATCCACAATACCTTACTTTTCTTTTAACTAACTATAGAATTTGCGCTGTCTTCCCAATTTATTTCGAAAAACCTCTTTTTTGATATTTTTATGGTATAGCGCCATCAATGGGCGAAATTTGAAACTATTTTTTTATTTGCTACCTTTAACAAAACCTTTAATCTTTTATAGCGAGGAGCATTTTAGTCCCAAACGCACTTTCTTCCGCAAATGACTTGATTTTATATTAATTTTTAAAATATATGAGACGAATATAATAAATTTAAATGTTTTTAAATGCATTTTAAAATATATGTAATTAAATTTCGACAAAAACTGTCCAATGAAAATTAAGTCAAAAATTCAAATCCACTTATTGGACACTTGCGTTAGTTAATAAGTTGTAAATAACAATGTTTTGAAAATTATTACTTTAATAAATGGTCAGTTACTTATGCTTAAGCCTTTTGCATTTATTATTAGTAGAAACTACAAAAAGCGTTCGATAAGAATACTTCAACAATATAACATACTATTGCAATAAATGTCGGTTAAAATTTTATTTTAAAAATAGATAAATCATTGTACTCCCTCATCATTTACAAAAATAATTCGTTATTTCCTAAGCACTTTGATATAAAAGTCTTAGTCTTTCGAAACAATTATTTACTTAAACATTTTATTTTCTAAAGAAGAAATGAAACGTAAACGCAAAGTTTAAGAACTTAAAACTACTCAAATAAACAATCGATAACCTTTGTCAATGAATTTATAAATAAATAATGAAATGAAGTTTTTGTTGTCCATCTACTTCTGAAAACACTTCACTTTTCGAAATGGGATGTTCCTTAAATCGCGCAAATTCTATACTTTAACTTGCAATTAAACATTTATATCCATCTTTTTTTAATTCTAAATACTAAATATAACTAGAATCAACCATTCTAGATAACGATACATTTTGTCTAATGTAAATACTTAACGTTTCGTTTATTTATAACAAATTAAGAAATCTTATCCAGAAATGTATCCTTCTACATTCTATTGTTAAATCAGACTATTATCAGCCATCCTATCATCTAATTATCGTCAGTGAGGAATATTTAAATGCATTTTTATTTATTTTCGTAAGTGTAGTATTTTTATATTTTCTGCGTTTGAAGAACGAAACTTAAGTATAATGTGCGTTCTTGACTGTGTTGTAAGTGATCATGATTGATGGTAGGTTCTTGGCAATGGAAATGTATGGCATTGATTCATTGCACCTTTGTGTTGCAGCTTTGAACATACTTTTGCGTATTTTATTTTATTCTCGAAACTCTTACGGAATGTGCGGGCAATTTTTCGGATATATTTTAACTTATAAAATTGATTTTTATAAATGAAATGTTTAATGAGATTTGGCTTAGGTTCAATAACATAATAACACAAATCTTAATAACAAATATATATTGGATCTGTGTTCTTCCACGTTAACATTGCATTGTTAAAAATAAGTACTCAAATATAAGTAAAATGTACTCTTGTTTTATTACTTTCAATGTTTATTAAAACCCCGAATACATAAGTTTAATTTGAAAAAGGCATGTACTTTAAAATGAATAAAAAGAGCAAATGCTAGCCTACATAGGCTGCCTTCATGAATCACTTTCAATAAATATCGACAATTACAACCAAGACTTACCGGGAATCGAACCCTTATCCTCAGACACTGTAGTGCAGTATCTTATCCGCTGTACTACCAGGTCGATGTGAAGAAGTTATAAACATAAGAAAAGTTAAAAAAGTCTGACAAAAGAAATAATTGAATTGTAGTAACTCAATTTCCATTTAAGCAATCGACATCAAATAACGTGAAAAACATCTGAACACCTATTTTAAGTTTGCCAGGTTGCTTTGTTAAAATGGCTTGAACAGAAGCTGAAATTAGCAATAAAAAATTATGTTGCTATTTTTTTAGAAAGTTCGGTTGCTTAAATTTGAGTACGACATAGCACGTTTACAATGGAATTGTATTCAAAGAAAAACGAGTATGCTCGGTTCTCATTTTTGAGTACTTTATTTTACAGTGTACACACTGATTATAAGATTTAAATGTGAATTGATAGAATCCGCTTGATAATTTACACTTGAAAGAAGGTTTTAGATATATCTTAATTATAAAATGTTTTTCTACTATATTCCATTGCTTACTATTACTTGCGAATAGCATGCGATAATAAATGTCAAATCAACATCAAATTATGATTATATTTGCCTTCTAAATAATCAACATTATATTATAGTATGCTTTTATGTCAGTGGTGTTTCAACCTAATTCTATATTGCAATGCCCACTGTGATGTCGCGAAATATTCGCAATTTAGTTGCCCCTATTTACTACAAAACATTATTTACATTTGCACACATAAATATAACTTTACGCATTAATAAGGTATATTCAATTATTGCAATATGCGCAAGATTGTTTTGAATTATTTTAATACAAAATTGCATTTAACAGAATTCAGTTTTGTAACTTAACAAAATATGAATTACGAAGAATTAATATTTATTACTAACGTTATAATACGGATGTTAGATAAATAAATAATAACTTGCAGTTTTACTTAATTGAGTTATTCTCAGAAAAGCCTAAAACATTTTTTCCTTATAAATAAAGTGCATATTATGTATTATGTACTATATTTAGATTTAGATCGTCAACTTAATTAATGACATCGCAAGTAGGGAGTGAAGAATATAATAAAAGCATACATTTAACTTTTTTAATTTATTATTAAAATTCTGACAATTTTTAAGGTGGTATTTTTATAAACTGAGTTGTTAGAATTAAACTAAATTATTCGGCTAATACTGAATAATAAGCAAATAAACTGTTATACTTCAAACTAATAATTCTGAATATTGAAAAACGTATAATGTATTTATTCTGTATTATTAATTTATAATTTTTAAAAACACATTTCTTGTAACTAAGATTTAATCGGAGAGATACGTGCATTGGATAAAAAATTAACACTATCTTCAATTTTTAAATGATACATAGATGATATATATACACACACACACAACGGTAAAATATGCAATAAAAATCCATGAAATCCGGATACATCTCCCTTCATCAGCAGGAGATGAAAAGTCTGTGTGTAATAAAATATAAATACACCCAGATATTAAAAGTGTTGCCAAAGAACAAAAAACAAAAAAAACCATTTCAATCGGTTGGAGTTAACTATTGTGTGCCAACAAGCGGGAAATACTGGGACTGCAAATGTTTCATTGACAGTCAAATCAACATTGCTAAAAATATGAAACGCCTCCAGGAAGTCGAAATATGTCCGGATATAATGGATTTATATTGCGTATTTTAACGTTGTATTTGTATTTTAATTTTCTTGTTCGCAATGTTCTATAAGACGAGTTTTTATCTTATATATATATTGTATTTATAATTTTTAATATTTAAATATTAACTCAATGTTTCTTTACACTAGGCAAAAGAGTTTAGACCATAAAGTAATAAATATAAAACAAAACTTGCATTGTACAGGAAAAAATCTATTATATAATTATTAAAAATTAATGCCCACAAATTTGCTCGAATATGTTACACTACAAATAATTGTGTAATATAACAAAAATTGAAAACATTTCAAATGCGTCATTGTATGCGAAACAACCATACAAACACGTTGTTTTTAAAACAAAACCTTATTATGAAAAAAAAGCATATTAATTAAAGACATAATTTTAATAAAAATTATTAATATGTACACTTTTAAATAAAATGTATTCACTTTTTAAAAATAAAACTAAATGAATGCATAACTACAAATTGCCTTTTTTCTAATCTAGAACAGTAACAACTCTAATGCGAGGGCATTTTTTCTAGCTACAACCCAACCAACGTTTTTGTCACCGCGTTAATTGTTATTTTTATTACCCCCAACATCAATTGCTCCATTTAGACAAAAAAAGTCATTCATGTCACGAAACCGCAGCATTCAAACTGAACTCCATTTAGGAAATTGGGAGTTGTATTCGGCAATTGCAATGGCTCAGTAATATTTCAATTTATCGCTTTGTACAATGAATCAAAACAACGGTTCATAATGATGGCGGATTTCTGTAGTTGTAAGAACGGGAGGCAATTTCCTAATGTATGTCATTAATTACTCTCTCAGCACTTTTAGTTATTGCGAAGAATGAGATTATATTACAGGGTGCTATCCGCAAGCGTTACAAACGCTGGCGGATTTTTTTGAGTTCGTAGATATATGATAGGTTCAGATTGTAGTTGTGAAGAGGAAGAAAGTAGAGATGGATTTATGAGATTTCGCTTAGTTGAGTGAACTAACTCTCCATATATATATTTTATTATTATTGATTTATCTGGATATATAGTTTTAGTGGTTGGTACATATGGTACACATGGTGTTTTCTGTGTGAATTTTTTATTATATGAAAAATTATTATTATTATTTTTCATAGTATTTTATTGATGTTAAAGATCTTAATCAAAACTTGCATTACAATCCCGTATTGGTGTAAAATAATATACCCATTAATGATTAAACGATGTTTGCAATTTTTTTTTTCTGCTGGGATGTATAAGTAATTTTTCTTTTGTACGCACTTTTTTTTATTATTTACCGAAATTTCAATTCATTGTAAAGAGATAGTTTTTATATTCTACTTCAAACAATTAAATTAAAAATATCGCAAAAATGAATATTTTTAAGAATTTAAAAATTGGGCGCATTGTTTCAAACCTTGGAAAACACAGGGCGTAATATCACGTCAATGAGGTCAGGAAGTCATAATATAGATACTCAACCCTCTGAAATAACGACTTATAGCAATCTGCAAATACTACTCCCCATATAATAAAAAGTACCTTAAAAAACCCGTTATAGCCTAATGGACATGTCATCTGACTCGGTATTAAAGCGTATTGACTTCGAGACTGGTTTTGGTTAAGGGGGTCCGATACCCAAAATTCGCAAAAAAAGTCATTTTTTTTTATATTTAAAAAATAATATTCAAACTTATCTTAATAACTCACAAAAAACTGCTTCAAAAAATTCCTATTACTTTTTTAGTTATGAATGTTTTAATGATGTGTTCCTATAACATAGTTGTATCATATGTAAACTTTAAAAGCAAATATCTCTGTTCGTGGTTTTGAAATTTAATGAACACTAAAAATGCTAAGGCTTTTTTACTATTATAGTTAAAATCATAATTTTTGTGTGTATAGCAAGATAAATATATTTTAAATAGATGTATGCATTCAGATTTCCTATTTTTACCATAATTTGTTTTTTAAAACCACTTAAAATGGAATTTTATTTTTTTTCGTCAATTTTTTTTCCAAAATTTCTAATATATTTGATTTGTTTAAAGTGATGTATCTTAATCAAAATTTGAATGCATACATCTATTTACATATTATTCAAGATCTTAAATAAAAAAAATTGCTTCAAAATATTATAAAACAAAAACGGAGTAGGAATTCTAAAATTGTTAAAAAATTTACTAAAATTTTAATTTAAAAATAAATGTGCAATTTAAAAAAAAAATTGAGCATCTTAAAATGGTTTTTTATGCATATTTAGAAAGAGAAAAAAAATTGGATTGTACAAGTATAAAAATAAAGAAAAAAATGTCGAAGGTATCGGACCCCCTTAACCGAAGACCCACCGTGTAGAAGCGATTGGTGTGCGTTAAATCTGTCGTAGTTCGAATGTTCTCGTGTTGTTCGTGGTATGAAAATTTTGAGGGTGGAGTACTAGATCAGAAACCCCAATCGTGGATCAAAAATACGAGTTCCCTGTTTCCTTTCTGGATATGTACCAAACAATAGCTTATTGTTTAACTTGAGTGCTTCATTAATTCAACAACCAACTGTACAGGGTGGTCATAAATTATTGGGCGATGGTTATATATTGCTGAGTTTTTAACTCCGAACAATAAATTATTCTTTTTTGCTATAATATGACTACTTTGTTGCAACTAAGGCTAAGCGATTTGTTTAAAATAAAAGGAAAGTAAATGGTCAAAAAATATGTTTTATTACGCCAAAACAGTAAAAATTTGATACAACCAAACAATGACCATCGCCTAAAAATTTGTGACCACTCTGTTATTTCCCAATCAATTACGCGAGTTGTTGTTTTTCATTACTAGAAGACTTTGATGAATACTAACAATTAATCCAAGTTTTGGCGATTATTTAAACTATTATTCCATACTTTTTATTCAATACTTTTTATTCCATATACTTTTTATTTAACGTCATTAAAAACAACAAATATAGATTGATAATTATATATCCATAATTCACTCCAATCACTCATCGTCACTTCCCGCTCTTTTTCAATCAATGGAAAGCGAAATGGCCCTGGCGCTCAAACGCGCATTCTTTAGAAGAAGTTGCCCATTGCCTAAAAATTTGTGACCACTCTGTTATTTCCCAATCAATTACGAGAGTTGTTGTTTTTCATTACTAGAAGACTTTGATGAATCCTAACATTTAAT
The DNA here is from genome assembly GCA_963932185.1 of Troglohyphantes excavatus. Lineage (NCBI taxonomy): Eukaryota > Metazoa > Arthropoda > Arachnida > Araneae > Linyphiidae > Troglohyphantes > Troglohyphantes excavatus. Next base: position 36,899,570 of record OZ010676.1, read on the forward strand.
CCAAGTTTTGGCGATTACTTAAACTTTTAAAACATACTTTTATTTAACGTTATTACAAACAATAAATATAGATTGATAATTATAAATCCATAATTCACTCCAATCACTCATCGTCACTTCCCGCCCACTCCAATCAATGGAAAGTGAAATGGCCCTGGCGCTCAAACGCGCATTCTTTAGAAGAAGTAGTCAATGTTGTATGATGTAAAGCTATTATTTTCGATCATATAGACTAGACGACGCCATATCCGGACTCAGACGGTGACATTGGAATGCGGTTATTTGGTCATTCCCATCCTTTCAAAGTGCCCATTTAAAGCTTATAGAAAGACATCGTAACGCCTCGAAGGAAATGAATGAATTTCAGGATAATGAACTGGGTCAATTTCTAGTTAGCTATCGCCAAGTAGGGCGATTTGTTTATCAATTAGTGACCTCTTCCTCGGGAAGAATGTTTTTGTGTAGGCTGTCTCTAAAATAGTATTTCGCAATTAATTTTTGAAATTCAGCCAATTTATTGCAGAAAAACAGGTCTTTACTAATTTGTTTACACGAAAATTTACATCTCAAAAACAAAAATAAATAACTTAATTTTTGTAAAAAAAATATTTTTAGATTTATATATATATCTAAAACTACTTAATTTTAATTGGAGTGCAAAGATATACAATCAATTATCAAGGTTTGGCAATTATTATGGAATACCTATTTCTAGATATAAGGCGTTTAAAATAATAGTGGTATAAGTAAATTTTTCTTTACATCACTATTACTTTTACTGCATTAATATGTAAAATGGAAAATGCCTAATAGGTGTTCGAATGATAGAACACCAAAGGCTCCGTAACTACAAAACGCCGCACTTTCAAATTAACAGCATAATTAGTATGAAAAATTAGAATTTTAACGCGACTATTTTCAAATTTCTACTATGTATCGTTTGAATGTTATAAAAAAATTTAGTGTATTTCAGCAAAGTTTCTCAAAGTGGCAACAGTAATACGAGTTGTAATCAACTGAGAAAAGGGAAAATCTAATAATCTCACTGAGCTAAAATAATAACTCGGGTGATTATCTACTCTGCAGTGATAATTTCAGCTCAGTGAATAATCTTAAATTATAAAATTTTAACATACATGCAAGGACGCTAATTTTTACATTAGTTTATTTACACAAACGTATTTAAATTTTTTCTTAACATAATATTTTATTTGTAAAATTTTAAAGAAATAAACTTTAGTTAAATATAAAAAAATCATATTAATTAGAATTATTTAGTAATTATCAATTTTGTGACTAATTATTGTATTGTCATCGGGATTACGTATTTATGCCAAGTTTCAAATCGATGTGACATTTGGAAGTGGGTTTAAACTGAGTTACAAGACCAGACAGATTGAGTTAAATAAAAGCATGTAAAAATAATACTATTATAAATATTTATTGAATTTCAATTCAAATACCTGAAGATGTGAACACGCATAACAACTAAAAAGTAAAAAATTACAATAAATATTAAAGAAACAAAAACCTAATTACAAATGAAAATAATAAAAACAATAACTATACAAATTTAGATTGGAAAAATAAATTATTTTTTGTTACGCATTTATTTCAATTAAATAAGAATATTTTCAGAAAACCGAATTCTGGTGACTCTAGCATTAGACATAAAAGTTATCTCCGTTAAAAGATCCTCCACAGCACGCAACCAACATTCATATCCTATTTACGATGTTAAAAACCTAATATTGTTAAAATAACTCCATATTTAAACAACGCCATTGGTTTATTTAAAAATATTAAAACGTCCAGTGTAAATTTAAATTAACTTCCTAACGCAAAATACATCTTATCAAAAGTAACAAACTACTTTCACGGTGGTTAATAAATTAGGAGCTTCATTTTTCTGAACGTCGATAAACTAGAATATACACATTGAAGCAATGATAAAATTGCTTCCTAAATACCGCTCTTGATAATCGAGTTTCAGGTGTCAACCAGGAGCTCAACCTCAATTTTCCCAGCAGTGGATGATCATATGTCAAACGGGAAGGTATACATCTACCACCAATCTGGAACGTTAGGGAAAAAACTAAATGTGGTTTGGGGCATTTTTCGGAAAATGTTACTAACGTAAAAGGTATGAGGTAATAGGTATATTAAAGTATTAAGATTCGGAGAAGTTGATGGCAATATTAATTAGTGACACATGCAATTATAATGCATCGAATATTATTTTTCGTTAAGTGTGTAAATTTAAAAGATGCACATAAAAGGTGAATTAAAATAATTTTGAAGTTTATTTTTATGTTTGTGTAAGTTATATGTTAAAAGTGTTTTTATATGTGTTATATAATTTAATGGGTGAGATTAATGGAATATAGGACACATTTTATCCTTTTTCTTTAATTTTGCATAAATATTTATATTTTTTTCTACATATATATGCAAAGTATATTATCATAATCGCGTGATCAAACATTTAAAATATAATAAATATTATTTTTTAAATAAAAAAAAAATAAGTGACCTTTTTTTTATTTTGGATAAAATTCCAGAAAATATTTTCTGAAAAACTATATTTTTGCATTTTTAAAAACAAAAGAATATAATTAACAAACTATTTACAAAAGAAGTGTTTATGAAAAATATTTTAAAAATTCACACATTTCACTAGTCAAACAATTGAAAAATAAATACTAAGCTACATATAATCTAAATATTATTAATCCCAACAGACAAATTAAAGTAATAGGTTTGAAAATATACTGTAGCAAATTTGTACCGTTTTCTTTAAATAGATCTGAACGTATATCAATTTAAACCTGACCAAATATGAAAAAACTCGTCACTGAGAAATATTAGTTCACAGTTACGTTTTCGGGCTTTATATTGATTCGAAAAAAATAATTAATTTTACTTATCGTAGAAATATAATTTTGGAGTCGTTTTATTAAAAATAAAATGAACAATATTTTTAAAGCAATAAAATTATTTAATTTTTTTGATATTTTTGATGATAATGTGTCCTATAAAGGACAATATTCCAATTTGATTCCAATGGAATATTTTCCTGTTTAATCTCGCCCACTCAATTATAAGTATATACTTATAATTAAGTTACTTTATATAGAGCATAATTGAGAGTTTTAATGTTAAGAATATCTATCTCTTTTTTTTTTAAATTTCAGTAAAAATACTATACAGTTTAATTAAACTATTCTTATTTAGAATATGAAACAATTTAATAGACTTTTATATAATTGTACATGTTGGCATTCCATGGCTTAAGAAAACAATAACACTTAACTTTTATTATGTTTGTACATTGCATCAAATAAATATAATCGAGAAGATAATCAATATTTACTAAGAATAATTTAATATAATGTATCCATTCGAAAAAGCAAATTTGAATATAAAAATATTTATACTTAAATGTGGATCAATATTGTCAGACTTTTAAAACATTGTAGCATTATAGGATAATTTGCATCATTGAATGAAAAATGAAAAAACAAAGTATCAATGGCGCTCTTTTAAATATTTCTCAAATATCTGCATGCAGAAAGATATTTTTGAAAAAAAGGATGAAAGTAGAACATTTTAAAAAATGACCCTTGTCAAGTTTTGACAGCGGATTTATTTTTTAAAACGCTTTCCTATCCAGTGACGCATAGCGTTGAATTTTTTTTAAAGTGGAAGTGCATAAATCTTGTATTTAAAACTTATTTTATTTTTAAATTAATTTTGTTTGTGTAAATAGCAGAATATATTTAGATGCCGTTGAAAAACAGAACATACTTTATTTAATGAAACAGTTTAAATATTTTATATTGATAACACTTTTTAATGGTTAATTAGTGTTATTTTTAAATTGATATTGCCGCTAAGGAATAATAAATCACTCTTTTTAAAAAAGAATAAATTTTCAATTTTCAATCATTGCTTTTACAACCTAACCGTTTGGCCAAAAAAAAAACAATTTTAAATTATTTTTGTCTATAATAAAGTTATTATATATAGTGTTATATTTTAAATAAATTATTAAAATCTAGTTAGTTCGTTTTTAAATTAACGTTAAAAAAAAGATAATTGAAAAATACTGTTATAGCATGTATTTTTGAATTAATAACAGTATGTATTGCAGAAAAACTTGTAACCCCATGGCGGGAAAATTCCAGAACAGGAGGTCGGAAAGTAAATAAATATCATATTAAATAGCAGATTTAACTAGCACAAGTTTTATAGTAGAATAATCTCAACATTATTAAATTACTGGATTAAATAATATCACAAGAGTATGAGTAAAACTACTGATGAATTATATATATAGTTTGAAAATAAAACAATTATCAAAGCTATACGATTATTTTTTATATGTTTAATTCGTATCGTAAAACGAGGTAGCATTGGGACTAGGTGTGGAAGTTTGGGACATCGAGTAATTTTCGGCTTTCGAATTTCCAGCCAATACCATGCGTTTCGAATTTGCGAGCGATATTAAAATACGCCAGTATATTTTGCTACTTCTCCATACGCAATTGAAGCCGTAGTTGCACTGACGTCTAAAGGCATCCCGAACTGTTTTTAACTTTGTGTTGTCAAGTTTCTAGTTTATGTGTAAACTTTCATACTTCTTTAAAAAGCAGCAAATACTGCTACTACTGCAAATAAATATATTCGAGAAGATGATCAATATTTACTAAGAATAATTTAATATAAATTATCCATTCGAAAAAGCAAATTTGAATATAAAAATATTTATACTAAAATGTGGATCAATATTGTCAGAATTTTAAAACATTGTAGCATTATAGGATAATTTGCATCATTGAATGAAAAATGAAAAAACAAAGTATCAATGGCGCCACATGCAGGTTCATTTTCAGAAGCACATCCTTTGGCATCTATTTCATGTGATAGTAATATTTTTAATACTTTTGTCTTGTTTTATAATTTTAACAGTGTAAATTTTATGCAATGAGCGGGGTAATATTGGGAAAATATTGAGATAATATCAACACAACAATGAGCACAATACTGGGTACCCACGCCAGAAAAAACGAAAGCAGCAGCGATGATGGAAATGCAAAATTTTTGCAGACAGCAAAACATTCAACGACTTGGAAGGGCAGTTTCTTTGTCGATGCCAATAATCACACAAATTCCAATAATCATATTCATACAAAGTACTTAATGTAATATAATTTTAATATTATGTCGGATGTCTGAAATAAGACACTTATGTGTATCATTTGGATAGAGAGATTTTTACTAGCATTTCTAAGTAAGATTGGGACAACGATGTAGGACATTTATTTAAATGCCATGGGTCGTAGAGTAAAATAATATCCATATTTGATGAGTTAACTGCATATTTTATCATAGGCTCAACTATCTAGCCTAATACTTGCTGACACGAGTAAAAAAAAAACAGGAAAAGTGTTCCAAAATTACTCTGGTTTACATTAGCAAAAAATAAACTTGTGTGTTTAATTAAATTTACATATTTTCACGTATTATATTCGTATGTGTACTGTAAATATTATAAAATATTTATATCTATCTATTTAATATATATTTATTTATGTATTCATCAACAGGGTTTCTATACATTTGATCAATACAGTAATTCGGAAAACCAAATATTTTTATTTATTAGAAACGACATTTCTTTATAACCATCCTAATCCAATAACCTTTACATTTTTGTTTCAATCAAATTCATTTCTAAAGTACTTAAGCACAGCAGACATCTTTCAGAATACCATCTGAACGCAACATAAAAATCTTATTACTTTTCCGCTGCTACATCATAACTAAATAAAATAATAAACTTTGGTAGTCAGACAAAATGAAACACTTCTTCCAAATATTTCGTTTTTATTTTTATCTGAATAAATTGAAGTGTCAACCCTATTTCGAATTTGTATCATTTGAATATGTTACTAAAGGAAACAGGTAAACTTTATTGAAGCAAAAAAATGTTTTTTTTAGAATAACGTATGCTTAAAAAATAAAACGGTGAAAACTAAATAGGCAGAAGTCATTTATTCCCAACATTCGGAATTGATTTTTTTCCAGTAGATACAAGAAACTGATCGTTTTATCTCACTTAAAATATATTTTAGAAATAAAAAGTGTTGTTTACATACGATCAAATAATGCTTATGCGATGCAACTATTTTTTTTTATAATCACATGTATTTATATTAATTGTGAAATACTTATAAAGCAGGGTGGCCACAAATTGTTGGGTTTTTGTTTGGATGTATCACATTAAGATATATTGGCATACTAAAACATTATTTTTGCCAAACTACTTCGCTTATATTTTAAACAAGTCTCTTAGCTTAAGTATCAACGCATAAAGTGCAGAGTTAAAATATAGCAAGGTAATGGTTTATTATCAACCGGGACACTTTTCCAAGTAGGGAAACTTATATATATATATATATATATATATATATATATATATATATATATATATATATATATATATATATATATATATATATATATATATATATATATATATATATTATATATATATTATATATATATTATATATATATATATATATATATATATATATATATTATATATATATTATATATATATTATATATATATATATATATATATATATATATATATATATATATATATATATATATTATATATATATATATATATATATATATATATATATATATATATATATATATATATATATATATATATATATATATATATATATATATATATATATATATATATATATATATATATATATATATATATATATATATATATATATATATATATATATATATATATATATATATATATATATATATATATATATATATATATATATATATATATATATATATATATATATATATATATATATATATATATATATATATATATATATATATATATATATATATATATATATATATATATATATATATATATATATATATATATATAATCAACCTGAATGTTTCTATTTAGATCTTTCAGAGTTTGTGGGCAGTCAGTATAGACACGGAATTTTAAATACTCCCTCAAAAAAGAAATCACATGGGGCCAAATCGAGAGAACGCGCCGGCCACTCCAAATCGCATCAGTGAGATGAGAGGCCCTGGCAAGTGATTTCGCAATTTACCATCGATACCCTTGGAAGTATGGGCTGTTGTTCCGTCCTGCTGAAACCATACAGCTCCGAAGTCCATTTTATCAAGTCGTGGCAAAAAAAATCTTTGAGCACAATATTGAAGCGATTTTGGAAAGCGCGCTGGGTTGAAACCACTGAACTACCGTTGGAAAAATAGGCCTCTACGGCAAATGCACGCAGTTCGTTACTCGAACGCATGATGGCGACTGAACCACAAAATCACAAAAACTTATGATCTTCTCTCTCGAGCGAGAATACACCCACCTGCCTGGGGTTCCTGTAAGCTTCAGAGCACTCACTTCAAAAAAGGAAGTTAACTTGCCGCACCCTGTATATATAAGGTATTTATGGAGACTTATTATGTAAGAAAAGTTCAGATATATGAGGTATACACATTTAAATGACCCATATAAAAAAATCATTCCACTTCATCAGTTTCAGATTAAATAGATGTGATTTTTTTTGCCCAAAATAACAAACTTCGTATGATTTAAAGTAGGTTTCTATATAGAATATCCCAAAAATATCATTGTGAGCAGTATTTCTATTAACGTTATAATTAATCATTATATATATTACAAAACTGCTTTAAGAAATCATAAAATATATAATAAAAAATTCATTCATAAAAACCAATTTTAGCATACTTGAAAAAACCATAGAATGTAGAATGTAAAAGTTTAAAAATATATATTTTCTTCTTTAAAATTCTCCTTTTAAGTACAACTTACTTTCCCAATTTTTTTAATTACAATCGCACATAGCGTTGAAATGTTATTTAAAATTTACAATAAATATTTTCCATACGAATGCATTGTTTTAAAATCCATTTTCTTATTGCGACAATATTATAAAAAAATTAAAATGGTTTTCTGAAATATTTAAGTATACGCAATATTAAGTAAACAAGCGCGGAAATTTAAAAAAAATTAAATGTGACCCTATTTCGTATATTAAAATTGAACTTAAATACCATTGATAAAATAACAAGTGAATAATTCTGTAATTTTTTCCTGTTTACACCGAAATCTTTGCATTCCGACATAAGCTTTGTATTTCCCATAAATCAAAATTACATTTTATTAACAAACATCCTTTTTATACAAATCCCCATAGTAAAATAAATGTACAACGCATTATCCTGCTGAGATCTATACAAATATATCCCTGGATATATCTTTTATTCTACGTAATTTTTCCCGAAAGATCTAACGATGAAAAAAAGGTAAACCATTTTTTCGTGACAAGCTTGATATTTTCTTCTTGTTTTTTTTACTTCACGAAGAAAATAGTCCCATTTGGAGAAATGTAAAATTCCAGTTTTATTTTGATTATTTCCTCCAATTTTAAATCCAGAATGCGTTTCTTTCCCGAGTTATCAAAGATTTTTTATGCATTTCGCCCTCTAGCTAGTCTGGGAATAAAACATTACTTTTTATCATTCATTTTTTTCTGTTTCATTCCATAAAGTCCACTTCATTTATATTTCTGTCAACGGAAAAAAGTCTTCGTTAGAAGCACAAAAAACAAAATCCATTCTAGGATATTCTTTCTATTGGCAAGATTTGATCTTCGCTGTCGTATGTGCTTTCCATGGCCTTTTTGTATATAAATCTAGACTGTTCTTCGATAAAAGAGCGCATAGAATTTGACTCATTGAATTCAGACTATTCGTCCTGAAATAAGCCTTTATTTGATACATTAAAACACGAGCAAAATATGTTATTCTAATTAATTAAGTACATTTTTATTTTTAATTAACGCTTAACAATTCAAACTGTTTAACTAATTATGTAAAAGTAACGTTATATATTTTATATTTGTAATATAAATATTTAATGTTAGATTTAAATGATAGTTATTGTGCGGAAATTGTAATTTATTTGTATTTTAACAATTAAATGTATCGTAATTTATTTGCGAGCAGATATTGAATAAAATAAAATTTTAAATATCATGTTATTGCCATGACGATAAATTTATTTAATCAAGGATTTCAATCAAAATATTTCAAATTGCATTTATTTAATATAGGTAATGAAATTTTCCATTATTTAAAACTACACACAATTTTCCTTGAAAGAAGGAATTTATTCTGTTCCAGCAATTCAAAGGCTGCAATTATTTTATTCAAATTTAATATATATGTATGTCAAAGTATATGGAAAATTCAATTTATCACTTTAGATTACTTTATTCCGATCATATATTCATTTATCTTATATTTGAAATATGATGTAGACAAATGTCGTTAATAGAAATGTAAAGTGCATAAACACACATCATACTTCAGTAACATGTTTGTGCATTCTCAATGTGTATTATAAATGACATATTTTTTAATAAAAATATGGAATAGTTATATTTTTCTGAAAGTTTCCATGCCCAATTTATATTAGAATTCAAATTATTTTCAGTTTGAAAATGAGCTTTTAGAAATCAGACAATGGGTGTCACACACAATGTTAACTAAATATTCAAAGAAGCCGAACCGAGTTTTAGGTGCAAACTGCGTTATAATAAAAATCCTTGGCTAATGCTCAGGAAACACAACGTCAATGTTAAAAATATATAGTAAATAGTTAATGTATTATCCGATGTGCATTTTTTTATCTTTTTCGTTGATGGGTTTGGCGTGATTCTAAACAGGTCGATAAAAATCTAAATAGTATTAACTTACGCCATGCGAAGTTGAGGAAATCTAGTAAATTATTGGAGAATATCAGAGCTTTCAGAAACAGTTTAAATGTATTGTCGGAATTCATTGCAGAACCGACACTTATAACGCACTGTGGACAATGCGACTCAATATTTTGATTCAAAGAGATGCAGAAATTTTGGGAAACGCGACAGATTATTATTTGCGCAAGTGAGTTGGAACACTAGGGCTTTAGATTTAAAATTGAAATCAAATGATATTCAACTTAGTCGCTATTGCCATAGCCTAAGGGATATTTCAACAATAGATCCGTATTTGAATGCTTTGTATAAAGTAATAAAAAGAGAAATTGTGTGCATAAATGCTTGATAGTCTGGTAACTAAAACCATAAAAGCAAATAAAGCAATTAAATGAGGCAACAAACAAAGTAATCAAATATTGTAACTAAATATGTATACAAATAGTATAATAACATATTTCAACAAAGTGATACATCCAATGGATAATACAATAAAATAATAACTAATGCAAATAAATTATACAACAAACTAATGCAATGAATTAGTACTTTAAATAATACATTGAATAACACCACCTAGTAATACAATGAATAATGCAACCAAATAATACAATGAATGATGCAGCCAAAAATGTATTTAATATTGAAAACAAATACAACATTGAATGAAACAACCGAATGCTACATTAAATAATGCAACTAGATAATATATTGTATAATGCAACTAGATAATATATTGAATAATGCAACCAAATATATTAAATAATAAATTATATGACGGAACCAGATAATATATTAAAAAATGCGACCAAATATATTAAATAATGAATTATATGAGGGAGGAACCAGATAATATATTGAATAATGCAATCAAATAATATATTAAATAGTGAATTAAATGATGCGACTAAATAATACAATGAATAATGACCCAAATAAAACGTCGAATGATGTAACCAAATTTCATACAATTATTTTTAAAACCAAATAACTAAGCGCAATCTATATTTCAAAATTTAATATCAAAGTTAAATTCTAAATTTAATATCAAAGTTAAATTCAAAATTTAATATCAAAGTTAAATTCTAAATTTAATACCAAAGTTAAATTCTAAACTTAATATCAAAGTTAAATTCTAAATTTAATACCAAAGTTAAATTCTAAACTTAATATCAAAGTTAAATTCTAAATTTAATATCAAAGTTAAATTCTAAATTTAATATCAAAGTTAAATTCTAAATTTAATATCAAAGTTAAATTCTAAATTTAATATCAAAGTTAAATTCTAAATTTAATACCAAAGTTAAATTCTAAACTTAATATCAAAGTTAAATTCTAAATTTAATATCAAAGTTAAATTCTAAATTTAATATCAAAGTTAAATTCTAAATTTAATATCAAAGTTAAATTCTAAATTTAATATCAAAGTTAAATTCTAAATTTAATATCAAAGTTAAATTCTAAATTTAATATCAAAGTTAAATTCTAAATTTAATATCAAAGTTAAATTCTAAATTTAATATCAAAGTTAAATTCTAAATTTAATATCAAAGTTAAATTCTAAATTTAATACCAAAGTTAAATTCTAAACTTAATATCAAAGTTAAATTCTAAATTTAATATCAAAGTTAAATTCTAAATTTAATATCAAAGTTAAATTCTAAATTTAATATCAAAGTTAAATTCTAAATTTAATATCAAAGTTAAATTCTAAATTTAATATCAAAGTTAAATTCTAAATTTAATATCAAAGTTAAATTCTAAATTTAATATCAAAGTTAAATTCTAAATTTAATATCAAAGTTAAATTCTAAATTTAATATCAAAGTTAAATTCTAAATTTAATATCAAAGTTAAATTCTAAATTAAATTCGAAAAGTCATATGATAAAAATAAAGCACATAATTACTCAATATTTTTTTTAAATATGCCTTATACTATCAGATAGTTCTTCAAATTTTTTTTCAAAAGTTTATAATCAGTCACCGTTTAAAAATAAACACGTTACATTTGAACTGTCTATTGTACAAATGATTACCCCTTCCTATTGAATACACACACAACCCCCAATATCACGTTTCTTCCAAGTTCTCTCCCCCTCTACAGCAGTAGCAAACAATAAATTCCCCCCCTTCCCTTCCACCAGCAGCGTTCTGTTGGGAAACAAAAAGACGGACAGGTTCCATCTGTGTGGTAGCGATCTTCATTTCGTCATCAATCATGACAACAGGAACAACAGTAGCGACTGTCCAAGGTTCTTCATCACTATCATCCGAACGATCATTTGTTGCCTTTGGAACTAGTGCGAGCGACACACGGCGGGGAAAAAAGAAACTATAAATGATGAAGCTGGATGGATGCACTCAAATGATAACGTCTCTCTATATTTTGTCATGTTCATGTCGAGGTAATATCAGGAAATGCATGGGGACGGGAGCATTGGAGGAATCTATCTTTTATCAATTTGTTTCGAGAGATTTTGGAAGGCACTGTACTTGACCGTTGATGGGAAGATGAGTATGGAGATTGCGCTATGATGCCCTGTCCTGGTTTGAGTGTGATATCGTATTCATTGGAAATATCTATCGAAATACAGTTTTGATAGGCAATTAAATGAACATAACACATGAATATACCAGATTATTTATATAAAAAAATATTATTAAAAAAATGTATATGTTGCAAGCATATTCGTATGCACTTTTAAAAAAAGTACTACAAAATGAGTACATGAACATACTCATTTGTCTTTGAGTACAATTGCATCGTAAATGACGCGATGACGTACTCAAATTTAAGTAATAGTACTTTCTCAAAAATGAACAGTGTAATTTAATATTGCTAATATCAGCTTCTGTTCAAGCCATCTCAACAAACCGACCTGACAAACTTAAAATCGTTGTTCAGAATATGGTTTTCCACATTATTTAATGTCAATTGCTTAAAAGGAAACTGAGTTATTACAACTTAATTATTTTGCTTCCCATTCTTTTGGTACACCTTTTTAAATTTCTTTCTTTTTATAACTTCTTCACGTCGCCCTGGTAGTACGGATAAGGCACTAGACTACGAGGGCTTAGGATATGGGTTCGATTCCCGGTGAGACTTGGTAGTAGTTGTTGATAATGGAAGTGACTTACGAAGGATGCCTACGTAGGAAAGCAACTGCTCTTTTCATTCATTTGTACTCATTTTTGAGTGCATGTCTTTTACAAAAATGAAACTTATGCAATCGGAGCTACAATAAGCATCAAATGTACTCAGAAATGAGTACATTTTACTTATTTTGGAGTACATATTTTTAACAGTGTATGTATTTAAAAATATTAATAATTTGGCGAGTTCGCTGCCAAGTGCTATAGTCGAACATAAATCCGAGATCAGAACGTTTAAATTGTGCAACTTGCCCTGGCTACAATGTTAAGAAGAATGATGTTCAACTTTTTATTGAGCAAACTATTGAACTAGAAGCCACACCACTTGACCAATTAACAGATCTAGCTGCCTAACCCCTAACGCTCATAGATGTGATATCACGCTCAATTATTTCTTTTAGGTCCCAGGTTCTAAATTCATAAAAAATCGTCATTTCAGAATATTTTTTTATATGTATGTTTTCATTTAAAACTTACAAACTATCTATTTGAAAATATTTAAAAATAACATAAAAGAGCATGCTTAGGAAAAATTATTTTAATCCTTCAATCAGGGAAGGAAACAACTCTACATTTTCAAAAGTCGTGTAACCATTAGTAGGTTATTAAAGGAAAATGAGTGTTAGTTTGTTTCATATTTTGTGACTTACACCACTTGAAAGCCAGCTTAACCAATTGACTATTAATATAATAGTTAAATAATATATATCCAATTGATAGCTACTTGGTTAACGAATAAAGCGAGCTTCCATTTGAAATAGTTTTGAAATACTCATTAAGACGACTTATTGTTAACCTAACTTTAAATAATAAATTCAGATTCTAATTCATATCCTAATAATTACTAGTTAACCATATGGTAGATTTTATGTTAAATAAATAGATACACATATCCCTTTTTTCTTGTATTAGTAAATGCGTTATTATAAAAGACTACGTTTTCTTGGATAATAAAATAATTAGCTATAGATTGATATTTAATTTTTTTTTAATATATGAATAAATAACTGCATTATATATGTTTGATTCTTATAAAATTATTATCATTTATGTAATGTTTAACACAATTGTTTTTACATATTGCAATGAACGAAATTATATTTATAACTTTATTAAATTTAATATTAGTTTTGAATCAAAAATATTTTTTTATTTAATAAAATCACTATAAAATATAAAAATCTAACAATTAGCATATTTATTACGCTATCGAAAAAAACAGGATAAATTATATTTGTGCTAGTTTTATTTAATTTTTTTAAACCGCAATACATTTTACACATATAAATATTATATCTAGTTAACTTATTAATAAAAAGTGCTTAAAAACGCAAGATTATATTTTTTTATTATGTATTAAATAATCTTGAATTTTTTTTACTCCACATAAATTCTTATACTTATTAATAAACACCACACATTTTTAGTCATTATTTATCCCATGATATTTAGCAGTTGTTAATTTCAGTTTACGACTTTCTCAGCAACATACTTTAAAAGAAAGCCTGTTATGGATTTTTATCCGATTTTTTAGTGCACACGTATTTTTTCATGAGAAACTTCAACTGACTACTCAGCTGATACAAGCGCTCCCTAGACATTCATAAACTCCAATCGCATTAGGAACATATTTTTTATGCTCTTTAAATGTTGTTTTAGGGTTCATTAGTTTCCTGATACGTGTTTTATTATGATCATTTGACATATGCTTCCCCAATGTGTACTTCGTAGTAAAAAGTAGAGCGAACCGCAGTAAGTTGTTATACGACTCTAAATGAAATTAAATGGGGAATGAAATAATAATTTATTTTGATACTTAACGTTAGTTAATTATATAATTATTTTCTAATTTAGACATTAAGATGTATGGATTTCCAGAAGATATCGATAATTTAAATTGTACATTACATAACTAAGAAAAGTAATGTTAATGATATTTTTGTTTTAAATGATTTAAATACTTTGCTAACTTTGCCTTAATATTAAAATGTATGCATATTGAGAAAATGTTTTAATGTACAACTAGACTTTTATATTATTTACATTCGTCCAAGATTAAATATTGATAATTATAAGAGAAAAGTTGAAAACGGGCTTTTATGTGACGTATATGTTTAAGTATAAAAAGAAAAAGTTTACTTAATGCATATTTTATTGTTTTAAATTAATGTGACACATGCCTTCATGTGGACATATTAGACTTATTTTTGACGATGAAAAAATGTAATTAAAAAGTCTGAATGACATTTAAATAATACTATTTACAATATTTAAAAGCCTCTTTTTGATGTAATCATCTGATAACTTCTTTTAGTTAAGGACTGAATGTAAGTTCTTTTCAATATATTACATCAGCTACAATTGTAGTAAAGATATCTATTTAATAAAAATATTATGAAAACTACGTTTGCTATATGCTGTTATTTAATAGAAAATATTAAGGTTTAACTATTCCATTATAAAACAGTTAATAAGTTAATATCACAAGAAATTTGCGTGTGTTAAATATATAAATTTTGTTTAATAACTTTATTTTATTTTTATATATTACTATAACCTTATTTATGATATATTTTTCATATAGAAGCAATTTATGGAGCAATTTCCTAAATCTTCTCATACTAAACGCATTTTTTTCATATATTCATTGTAAAACATTTTTATTGCTGTCAAGTAAAGCACTTAATTTGACGCAATTCTGGAATTAATTTCCTCGGGGAAACTGATACTTTAAACTGATTTTTATGAAATATATTCGCAAGAGAGAACAGTTATATCTAATGGTTTTTTTTAAATGAAAGGTTTTCATGTAATGCATATGAAGAGCTTAAACCCAAACATGTCGAAAAATGTTTTTTTAAAAATAGATAAGCATTGAACTTTTATATAAAAAAAGATAATCTCTATTCATTTTTGCAATTTTTTTTTATTATTTCTGAAAATATATCGTATTTAAAACTTGAAAATCAAGAAGAGAAATGCATGAATCAACAAAATATTATTACAGTTTTCTTCGATTTTTGAATTTCTGCCATTATTGTTTCTGCACAAAATCTACTCGTATATGTTTCTATGAATTAATGTATAGTCACACATTTATTCTTTTGAGGTTTACTGCATGAAATATTACTACGTTTTTAGCTATTGTAGAAATTATGTTCTGTCATAAGACTTCCAAAATGTAATTTATGTTTTATGTCTTTTAATTTCTAGTTATCAACAAAACTCATTAAAAGTATTCAAGTTTATAATATTTCAGTATTATTTATATAGGTTTGCTGGTTAAAAGTAGATTTCTAGCTAAAATATTAGTTTTTTTAAAGGTATATTCAGCGAAAAGTATCGCAAAAATTTTAACAGAAATATCAAACTTTAATGACTATAGAAACAAGCAGAAAATCATATTTTCTATAAACACATTATTATTCAACGTTAATGAAATATTAATAAATATTATATCTTTAACAAAAATAGAAAAACTATTATTATCCTGGAACGACTCTATAATTTTGTTTACGGTATACGTTACATTTTTATTTGCTTGTTTCTTTACATTACACTTTTTAAAAATATGTGTTAGTTAATAAATATATAATAATTTTTGCTTATAAAATTCTTGATAACGTTTTTAATTTGTGATTTTCTCTAAAAAAGCGTTTTAAATAAAAGCAAATAATTGAAAATGTATAAAAGATATTTGGAATTAATTTCTTGTTTGTCTTCATTTGCGTTCAATAAAATAACTTTGATACGATATTCGCTTTTGAATAAACACTTTAACTTTATTTATGTATGCAATATAGTACTAGATAATTTATATTCTTGAATCAAATACAAGTAAATAACAATTTATGAGATTACCTACCGTATATACTCGCGTATAAGCCGATCCGCGTATAAGCCGACCCCCTAATTTTAGACCGATTTTTTGTCCAAAATCGGAAACTCGCGTATAAGCCGAGTTGTATTTTCGTGCATGAAAAATCCTCGACAAAAGAGTTAAATTTTAATTAGAAAAATAAATATTTAAGCCTAGAAATTAAATGTTTAAAGAAAGTAGCTGGAGAAACGGCCTTCCTCGAAGTTCGTGACGATTCATCGGGCTTAAAAGTATGTACCACTCGCGATGTTCTGGTGTCTTTCAAACCTCCATCGGACTTCTTAAGTTAAATCTCCCTTATTATAAAATAAAATATTTTAAACCACAAACTTAAATACCAAAATGTGCAATTTCTGATCTTTAACATCGTTTTGTAAAGATTTAAAAACTTAGAAAACGTCAACTATTTTCTGTCAACATCGTTGACTACTGTCGCTATAAAATACGGATGAGCATTTTTTTTATCCATCTCGGAAGAAAATACTACTACTTTATGGATGAATGAATATATACTTCTTATTAAAATATTTAGTTTTTAATTACGAGATAAATGACTTAAAAGTAGAACTTGAATTCGCCGATTAGCAATCCCGATTTTACCGCTTTAAAGCCAATTCCATCCAAAATACTAATGAAACAAATATTAATATCTGTACATAATATTATCAACGAATAAAATCTGCATTGGGGAAATAAATTTTGTTTAATTATTGCAATCGAGCAAGAAAGACATTGACTTTAAAGTGGTGTCATTCGCTACGCACGATGTCAACTTCTTAGTCGTCTATCCAAAATTCTATTAAAGTAGCGTTTACTAGCTTCATAAATTCTACAAACTAATTAAATATTTTTCAAAATATATACTTTTTATTAAGTTAAACTGATTATTTATGTGAGTAGTTAAATTTTGCGTTACGATTACGCCGCGATGCGCAGAACGGTCTTCAGTCAGCACGTGACGCACATTCTCGATCTCGGAAATGTGTCGGGGCGTTTCAGAAGAATCCGCTAATTTCAACTTCTCTCCTTTTCCCATTTTAGGCAAATTATAATAGAAATTTTAATGACCCGCGTATAAGCCGAACCCCCTACTTTTTGATGAAAATGTTGACTTAAATTTCTCGGCTTATACGCAAGTATATACGGTACTCTATTTTCGGAAAACTTTAAACAAAATTATAAAATACTTATCACAAACAAGGGATTTGCACATAAAATTTAATTGCTCTTGGTTATTCGTAAAAACTTTGCAGTTCGAAATTATTTTTTAAAGAAATCGTTAATTAAAACAAACAATAAAAAAAAGTTTTTTATATGTTTAGAAAAGTATAGTGTGCATATTAGTATTTGTTTGTAAATATAAATATTTATGATTTGGTAATACTACCTTCTGAATAGTTAAACGTAAAAAAAACTTTATTTTGGTATATATGTGATATTTCATAATTAAAGTCAGTTTATCAAAATATAATTGACAAATAATTATTATTTTAGAATATGTTATGATATTTATATATTTAAGTAAAAGAACATTTCTACAAACTAGTACGTTACATATATAAATGTGTTATTAATTAAAACTTTGTATTTTAAAATTGCAATTATTTAATAAATAAATAAAGAATACTTTATCTTACATTTTATTTAAAAAATACTTATACAACACTCATTAAATACACATTGATTGATACAATTAAAGCGCCTTATTAAGGTTATCTTTAGCAAAACGTTTAGTTGTATACATAAAAAAAGTATTATAGAACTTAAGTTCATGCATTTGATTAAAGACATATTTAGCGATATAATGGCGTACATTAATTTTAATTGTAAATAATTAACTAACGAGTTAAATGCTACTTGAGTTATTTATCATTCAGGATTTGTTTGGTTTAATGTATCTCATTGCGCGTGTAATTTGAATGGTTAATCACAAATATAACTTTGACATCGGTCGAATTAAATGTAAACGGAATGTCTTGAGCATTTTTCAATACATTGTGAATATTTAAAAATGTATTGAATAATATTTTTTTTTTAATTTAGCAAATAAAAAATTAAAGTATGGTTCGAAACACTTATATTTATTCAGAAATTCTTTTTTGTTTTTCTTAGTTAAATAAAACATCATCATCAAAATATCCCAAATAATCCTATCTTTATCATGTTTAGTTATTTTTTGCAAATGAGATTATAAATTCTAAAGAACATTTCATTATTGAAATTATGTATCTGAAAAACATTTTACGACAATTTTAATGAATATAGAAGAAATAATAGAAACGTCGAAATCGCTCGTTTTCCTTTCATAAATGCGGAAATATGCGTAAGTTTCAAAAAGCAAGAAACATAAAAGTAACTTTTTAAAAATAATTGCCTGATCTAAGTGTCTTAGAAGGTATATCGTTAGTTAATATGAAGAAATGTATATCGACATAAGAAACAAAGCCTAAAACAGAACAATGAATCTTCATGTAAGTTTCTTTTATAGAATTATTTTTGGGCATAGTTATTGGAAAGAACTAGATCGTATTTTCAATAAGCTTTTCTCTCCAACTCGTTTTTAAACTTATGCATTCCTATTTATATTCCGAAGTATGTTTTTGATTTTACATTTATACTGGAAGGGGAAAGTTTTCAGTTTTTAGTAGTTTTTTTTTAAAAAATGAGAGGTATAAATTTCGTAAAAGTCCTGCTTTTGAAATAGTTTTTGTTTTTACACTGAACATTTTATATTTTAGTATGAAAAAGTCCGTAGAATATTGAAGATAAACAAACATTGGAAATATTTTAAACATTTAAAAATTATTTTGAAATAAATGATAATCTAAAAATAACTTTCCTGGAAATTGATAAATATTTAAATCAGTTTATTATTTTTACTCATCAATACGAATAAACTATTAATGAGTTTTAAAAATGTTTGACTTAATATAAAAGCTATTAAGCATGTTTAATAAAAAAACTCAAATTCACTTTCATAAAAGATAAAAAACAGTTAAAATTAAAAAAAAAACTATATCGAAGAAATATTGTCACCATTATATTACATAGAATTGCATATACCAGGTGTACAGTCGGATTTTCCTGCGCTATACAGTTATATTAATAAAAATATTCTATTTTTAAACATACAAATCTAAACATCTAACAGAACTTTTGAAAACCATTTGTATAATATTTTTAAAGATATGTTAGGAAATATTAAGTTGGATATTTGTAGTGAAAACAACTTTGTGACTCCCATATTTCATTAAATATGAGTGAATTTTTTTATGAGAACTGCTGTAAACTATAATAAAAAATAACAATTTTAAATTTTTATATTTTACTTTCTCTGCCGACAGACGGTTAAAATCCATTATTTTATTCAAATTATTTTTTCTACTGTCTTTAATCATTGATTGGGCATATTTTAAACACCTCTGTGGTTAAAAACAACGTATAGAATGGAAAACCATTTTATTTCTATACTTTTGAATACAGGGATTCCTGATGATTTTAAGCCACTTTTACGGCTGTGGAATATCAAAATATAATTTATATTTTTTTACGTTGAATGAGGAATATAATTTAAGTTATAATTGTAGTATTTGTATTTTTTTTAAAACTTCCATTGATTTGTTACACGTTTTATTAAAACGGATATGTTGCTCGTTCTCAACACAAACATGCCCTTGCGTAATCTTACAAACGTATTTAACGTTTAATTTTTTATTGATTGAAACCATTTTATTATTTATTATCTCAATCAAAACAACGTTAAAAAAATATTTGATTAATAATTATTTTTATCCAATTTTACGCTTGTGAAATATCAAAATAATATTAGCATTGTTTTTATGTTTTAATGATTAATATCGTTCAATTTCTAATAGTAATAGCAGAGCCGTGCGATGACTATCAAATGAAAAACCCTCATACATAAGGTTGAAATATGCTAGCGAATATTTTAAGGTAAAAAAAAAATTTAACTGTCTGCTCATAGATGGCACCATTGTCAACGGCTTGTTTAAAAAACCTTCTAAAATAAATTATTTAAAATATTTTTTGGATATTTATGAGATACGATTCGTTACTGATTCATGAAATTCTCTTTCTCTTGAAATTTCATCCGTTAAGATTCGTTGCATCTAAGGGACGTAAAAGGGATTTTTACTACAGAAATAATATATATAACTATATAATTTTTTTTTATTTTTCTAAGAATCCCATTGACATCTTCCAAGTTTTATTAAAAATCATATGTTGCTCACTCCCAATACAAACAAGTAATGCTCCATTTTTAGTGATATTTCATTATTTCATTTTAGTGATTCAAAAATTTTATACTTATATACCTACTAAATCAAAACTACGGTACAAAATTATTTTCATCCGGATTGTTTATCCACAAATCGTGCATAAAAAAGGACGCACGTTTAAGGTTTACGCATAACTTATTATTTTATAAATATAAACTAGAAATTTCTTCCGTGTACCCAATATAACTCAGCAGAATATATTTCAGATTTCTGATTCAGTTATTTTGGAAAGTGCTTACAAGTTCGAAACGTCTTGTATTCCATATTTCAATTCTTTTCTTTGCAATAAAAATATAAAACTTGGTGAATCAAGCATGATTTGATTTTGGCGATGTGCCAGGCGTTTTACTTCCTTCTTTTATAGGATCTCAAATTGCCTTTTGGTGGTTCAGCGGTTCTCCTTTGAACACAAGAGGACATTGGAACCCTATTGTAACAATTCTTGGCGAAAAACGCTCCGATATGCTACAAAATTTCACAAATGCGCCTCACAGTTTCAAAAGTATACTTCTTCGCATTTTTGTGTTTGGATAGTTTGTAATACACCTTAACATTCTTCGTACTTTTTGACAGCGTAGAAACGTACAGATATTCAAAATTGTAAAATATTTCTGAAACAAGATTTTGGAAATGTCTATCCATCAAGTAAAACATTGGCATTGCAACTGGGAATTTTGTTTTGTATATGTATTTCTACTCTTGATGTTATGCGGCATGGATGTTTATTGATTGAATTTTTTTTGTTTGGTTGATTGAATTAACGTTGCTACATATAACACAACACGCTATTGGCGGCGGTTCAGGGTGCTTATCAAAGGAAAGACCCGGGAAAATTGTCTCGTAGCTAGAAACCATGGTAACCAATTTAGATGCAGTGAAGCTGCGGCTGTCCAACCCGGTAGATACAGGGTATACAGCAAGGTGTTAAGTCGTGATCGCCGCGACAGCAAGCCAGCCCAGCCCGAGAGGACGCCGACGGACACACGACCCATGAGTCCGCCCGACCCGTAGTGCGGGTCACCACCCGTGGGACCATGACGGACTTAATTAAATTACTATTGTTAATTTCTTTTTAATTTTTACTGACTGGAAGGTCCGTTGGACGGCCGTTTTATTTTGAACCACATATAAATACAAATACAATAGAATACTTCACTCACAGGTTGAGCGGTAACAAGCCAACCTCAACTCGACGGGCAAACTCAAACAATAAATAATGGATAACTAATAACTAACTGGTGCCGGGGGTCATCTTCGCAGCGTTCGATGATCTTCTTCACGTTGGCCAGGCATACTGAATACGCTTTCGCAGTCTTCCAAATTCACGCTCGAATGATCTACATGCCCGGTCAAAGCACGAGTGATCCAGCTTGGTGTTCATATTTCTTCTTCTGTTCTCGCCCTCACAATTGAAGCATTTTGGCTTTTCTCTGCACTCTACGTCATGTTCGGTGTGCTTTTTCTTCCCGCATTTGCGACATCTGCTTATTTCGCTTCGGCAGTATTGTGCTATGAGAGAACCATGGTAAGATTATACCAGAGAGAAGAAACCATGGTAAGATTTACGAGGACAATATTAAATGGCGATTACATCAAGCTCGCCAACTTTGATTACGATCACACCGTTCATTAAACAAGACCACGCAGACCCAAACTTGATTCTTGAAAAGCTTAAAAAAATTTAAAAAATTTAAATTTTTGTAAGGGGACTGAGTGCGTAAGAAATTCTTGCAAAGTACTAAAGAAAACTGATTGTAACATTTTATGAAACAAGGACATATTTTTTAAAACCACACATTTAATTGTTTTCTTGAAAATTATTATTAATGTCTTTAAAAAACTTTATTTATATAGTTCAAATTGTATTCCAATTACATTAAAAAATATTTTAAATTAAAATGAAGGATATTTTTAATGTAATATTTATTTTTATGAATAAAACACATGGATATTTTATTTTTTGACTACATTTTCATACTTAAATACAGCGAACTATTAATAAATTAAAAAATATATACTAAATATGTTTAGGCAATTTTAAAATCCGTGTATTTACCCAGTCATTAGAAAATAGCATTTTTATGTTGTTAAATTTATTTCTTTGGTAACTAAAAATATTTTTGAATGATAATTACACTTATTTAATTAAAATTAATAATATCAAAATATTATATTTAAATTAAGTGTTTAGAATTTTATTTCCTCAACGCTTAAATTTAGAGAAATATCATGACAATTCGATATTTTCTCGTTTTCATTTAATGCATAAAATTAGACATTTTGAATCATTAATGTTTAACCCCACTAATTGCTTTTAAAATAATGAATGTTATTAGATAAAAAAAGTGAAGTGCAAATGCCTTCCGGTTGCTCCTATTAGCTCATAAAATATTAATATGAAGATATCGGGTATTTTAATATTATACTTTTTGTCATTTTAGACTAATTAGTAAACATAAATTAATATATCTATTTTAGACAGTGATACTTTTTAACAAAGTGAACATATAATCACATTTTATATTTTTATTAATGTTAAAATATTATCAACTCTCAAACATTTTTTTAAAGAAAATTAGTGCACTATTTTATGAGTTTAAACACAGTTATATTTGTCATTAGCCAAAACGTATGTGAATTTGTATGAACCAGAATACAGAAAAGCGATTGCACTTTGTGGATGCGATTTTAAAATCTTCGTTCACGTCTTTTGTTTGAGTTAAAGATATATTTTTAATATAATAATCTGCTACTTTGTATTTTATTATTTCAAGAAAATAATATAAGGATGTAAATGGACACTACGCGCGACATGGTGGAGAGTTTAAACGTCGTTACATTGATAAATTTTTTAATTTGCTAAATTTACTTTAGGTCAGTCAAAATAAATATTTTTGATTAATAACGTATGTTTTTGAGATAAGAAACGTATTTATGTAGTAACATCATTACTATTAAAGTAATTCAATCCAGTTCTTAACTCATTACGTAATTTTAAATACTATAATATGATTGTGTAATTAATTTTTAAAGAATTGTTACGAGAGGTGAGACTTAAAATAAGTAATTTCAATGATTTTTTAATAGTTTGACTGATGACTTAAAGCTTTATTTTCGGACCTTAAGAAAATGATTGATGACTCTCCACTTGTACTCAAAAATTCTGAATTGAGAGCAAACTCATTTATCATTTCTCTGTGCTACCTTTTATTTGTCTGTGACGTTTTCATTTAACGTAAATAGTTAAATTCAAACTTTAAAGATGATTAAAATCTATGTATGTGATTAATTTTAAAATAATGTGTAAACTACTGTTGTAAATAATATAAAATTTTAATTTTTTAAGGCTACATAATTTATGAATTTTTATTGTATTAATGGAAATTTTTTCTTCTAAATATTCCTATTAATTGAAAAAAAATGTATTTTAAATATTTCTGAAATTCAATAGTTTTTGAAAATATCAATAGGTTAGAAAAATTTCGTTATTAATGAAGTAATACGTTAAGTTAATTAACACTTGTATTCTATCTTTATAGTTCTGCATCATAATATGAAAAAGGCTTAGAATATTCAAGCTCGTTTCGTAGTATAAATATTTATGTTCTTACAAAAAAGGCACCAGGGTGAAAAAATTGCTTGCCATTAAAAATAAGAATTGGCTGAAATGAATATTAAAAAACTTTGTGATTTAATGTATGTGATTAAATATGCGATTATTCCCTCGTAAGTGTTATATATATATATATATATATATATATATATATATATATATATATCATTACTTTGAGCTAGATTAGAGAAATAATAATTGTTTTCATCCACATATTAAAAATCTAGAAAACTTGGTAGTTTATACACTGTTGAATTCAGGTACTCAAAAATCAGTAAGATGTACTCCATTTTGAGTACATTCGATGCTTATCATGGCGTCTAATACAGAAGTTTTAATTTTGAAAAAGATATGTACTTAAAAATGTGTTCAATGAGTAAAAATGAATAAAAAGAACACATGCTTTTCTACATAGGCTGCCTTCATAAATATCTTTCAATAAATATCAACAATTACATCCAAGTCTTACCGAGAATCTAACCCACATCCTCAGGCACAGCAGTCCAATGCCTTATCCGTTAAACTACCAAATCGACTTAAATAAGTTATAAACAGAAGAAATGTTAAAAAGGTGTGCCAAAAAAATAAAGAGCATAATAATTGAGTTGTAATAACTAAGTTTTCATTTAATCAATCGACATCAAATGATGTAGAAAACCATCTTCTGAACAACTATTTTAAATTTATGAAGTCTCTTTGTTAAGATGGTTTGAACAGAAGCTGAGATTATCAATATTAAATCACATTCCTCATTTTTGAGAAAGTACCGTTGCTTGAATTTGAATGCGTCATCTCTCATTCAAGCTGCAATTATACTTAAAGAAAAACAAGTTGGTTGAAGTACTCATTTGTAAGTACCTTTTTAACAGTATATTTAATTATTTTTGAAGTGGTAAATAAAACTTGAATCTTAAGAACGAAAACCAATTTATTTCTAAAGCGATGAAGATATATATAATAAAAATATTTGCCAGTAACACAATATACTATTCAAACAACCAAACATAATAAATAACAATTAAACCATTTATAAATACTTTATAAAGTGTGTTTCAAAAGTGGAGCCACTCAGTTTTAATTCTCAAAAATATCCCTCTGTGTTTTTCGCGCAATATGCGATTATTCCCTAAAAGTCCCTCTTTATGTTTCTTTGAACTTTCATTGTGGGCTTTGCACGGAGAAAGAGAGCACAACAAAAAAAAGCGCACATCCAGTAATGCGAAATACCGAAACTTTTGTTCGAAACGAAAGGTGTGGGGAGCTGAAAAGACCATCACAAAAGTATTTAAAGAATGATGATGAAAATTCCGGGAGTAATATATGCTCTGTGGGCCTTTTGAATGATGAATGAGTCACTGTAAGGAAACAAAAAAAATATTTTCCTTGTTGCTCGTTTTTGGAAACGGATATTCATTTTATTCAAAGTGATGATGAAAAACTGAATGTAAAGTTTTCAGGGCAGAATCTTCGTGCTCAAAGTCAGTTTGTTTTAAGGCTGTCATCAACGATTTTAGATATAGTGTTTGCTCTGATTGCTTTTCGTTTCTTGGATGTGGTTTTGTTTTGTTTATACTAATAAATGAGAGTAAAACACAAGATTTTTTTAACGTTTTTTTATCTTTCTGACAGAAAAGGAAGATAGATTTTTAAGGAAGTTAGTTTATTTGGGTTTCACCATGAATTAGTTCGTTGAACATAAATATAAAACTATGTGTTAACTTAATAATTTCTTTTTTTTATTTTAAAGAAATTGAATACTTTATAATTTTTATGTAATTGATTGATTCCAAAACACATTTATTTGTATATAAATTCAATGAAAGCTACTTTTATTCCTAATTTTTTATTTGAAAATACTAAAATGAACAGTTAGGTAATTAATTTATATGTTTTCTAGATTGGTGAAATATAATTGTAATATTTTTTTAGCAATCAGAAATTTTTATTTTTGCTATATAACATCTTTATTTATATATTAATATACCATAATTATATATTAATAATGTATATATGTATATATTAATAATGTATATATATATTAATATAATATAACTATATATTAATAATTTATATAATAAAATACCAAAATTATATATTAATAATTTATATATTAATATACCATAATCTATAAAATCTATGTGTTTTCGTTATGCATATAAATAAATACAACAGTGCAAAAAATCCTTTGTTTAAAATAAATATCAAATAAATTATTTGCATATTAAGATACCAAGCGCGCTTTGATCAAATATATGTTATTCTATTTTTATTGATCTAAAGAAATATTTCCAAGACATGTAATTGTATTAAATAAACAAAACTATATTTATGAGTTAACTTTTGAAATACGTTAGTAAGACTATAAATAAAATTTAGAAACTTGGCCAAATAAGTTACCCTCTAAAGAATTAAATCTACCTTAAGTAAGCTCCATACAAAAATTAGTAATAATTATTACAATTGTATTACTATATGATACGTATTTGATGTATTCAGTTCTAAACATATTAAAAGTTCTCTAAGAATAAGAAAACACAAACAATAGTTTTATACAAGAAATTTAAATCTATGTCATAGCCCAATTTTTGTTTTAAAAGCTTTTTTTGATTTTATTATTTAAATGTATTTTATAATAAAGAAAACAGAATAGAAAGAAAAAAATAAGAGTGTTTTCTTTAATAATAACAGAAGACAAATTAATTTCTATGTCAAGAGTTTTGACTTTTTTTTTTACTTTCTTTAAAAATAAAATTATTAAAGATTTCAGTGTTTACAATATTTAAAACATAAAATATAAAATAATATTTAATAATTTATCCAGTTTGTATGATGCTAGTGACAAAAATTTTAACTTTCATGAATTTTAATTAAATTTAATAGAAAATTCTATAATTAGCTATATTATATCTCGTACTTCTAGGACATTTTTCATAATTGTTTTTATTTAAATATATATAAATATATGTAATTTTAAATATATATTTAAATATATATTTAAATATATATTAATATATATATATATATTTAAATATATATAAATATATGTAATTTTAAATATATATTTAAATATATATAAATATATGTAATTTTAAATATATATTTAAATATATATAAATATGTGTAATTTTAAATATATATTTAAATATATATAAATATGGCATTTAAATATAACTTTTTTCCAAGTTATTTTCTTTTAAAAATCGGTAATAATTTTATTGAAAATTTGAAAATAGAATTTTTAAAAAAAGTTTATAATGATATAGTTTGAACTCGTATCAAATTTGTAAAATAAACAAAATATTTTTCTTTACAGTGTGATGAATAAATTGAACACATGTATTGTGCATTTTATTAAGTTACACTTACTACATTTGTATGTTTTTTAGTCTATAAACTATTCTATGAATGAAATTTAAGTAATATTTTTCAAAATTTCAAATAATTGGCAATTTAATTCTATTTGAATTCGGTTATAAAATATTAAATATTAAGATATATTTTTATATTTTGCATAAAAGGTTATATAAAACAAAACATTTCCCAAGTTTATTGCTATTTACAATACTTAATACTAAATCGTGTACAAATTGCCCAAGTATAAATGGAATCGAATCATATAACCCAAACTCGGACTAATTTAAAAAAAGGGGGAAACAAGTGCAAAGTTTAAATTTTTTTAAACAAGTTTGTATAGTATATTGTTAAAATTATTAATATGTATTGCTAATTTTATATTATAACACACATAATTTCGTAACAGAAGTATTTTTATATATCTCCTCCGTTGTACAAAATATTATACAAATCTCCTAAGTACAAATTAAACTTAACCATGTGGTACAAACTCGGAATAATAAAAAAAGTAAAGATTGAATTTTTGGAATCAGTTTAAATTAAAAAGCGCTAATCTTATACCTGTATTAAAACTAATAATAAGTATTATTATTAATTTTCATCATAAACATCCATTTTCATCAGTAAAGAGCTGCATATGAAAACGAAGGTAGAAATTAGAGTAAATTCCCTTCAAAGCTGCGTGTATAAGGTTCTTATTACTCTAAATGTGTCTTACCGAAACAGTAACCTATAAAACATTAGCAGACTTAGCAATGACACTCTCTACCAGAAAGAAAATGATACTTTTTACAACGAAATATAAAAGAAATATTTCAGTAATTGTTATAATAATCAAAGCCAGCATATGAAATAGTAATAACGAAATTCCAAATCATATTTTTTTATTTTTTTGCGAAATAATATATTTTTTAAGTAATTTTTCTTAAAAAAAGCGTGATTTTTTCCAACAGTAAAATAACTATATTGCTGAATGAAAAACGCTATATACACCACCTTGGACAACCTCATAAACCAACAATGATAAGTAGACCACAGTTTGTGAACTACTATACTCGGGGACAACCTAAGTTGAGCCTAAAGCAATTGAATATTTATACACATCATAGCTTCCGCTTCAGGTTCAACTTAGGTTGTCCCCGAGTATAGTTTAAAGCAATATATTTGTTTTATATATGTTTTTAAACTATTAATAGGTTATTTTAACAAAAGGGTTAACTTATTTCTTGACCCCATCCATAATCCTAGATATTGTGCAAATTGCCCAAGACCTAATGAAGCGTAATCATGTGGTATGAACTCAGACCAATTTGATAAAAAAGGGGGAAACAATAGATAGGAATTGTGGGAATTCCGGGCGATGACCATAAGTAATGATACCGGAAAAGCATTTATCAGTCTCCTTTTCTATACGCACTTTCTACCCTTACTTATTTTTTCACTAATGTTTTGCTTCTCATCCGTACAAATAATATTTCCTTTTCGCTGCAAACTAATAGCGGTTTTTTCGGAGCCCCCGGAACTATAGTTTTGTCTCAATTGCAGTTACTACAACAATGCTGCCTCGAAGCTTTATTCTGAAAAGATAGTATTTGCTGTCTTTTTTTCTTCTAATAACATACATTTTCATACCTAACTTTCTTTTACGCCTTTCGGAATCTTTCTATTCGAAATATTTTTTTCCGGCTGCGGAAAGAGTTATAGTAAATTGTCCGAGGCACCCTTCAGACATATTCTTGGAAAAAGTTCTTCAAGAGATTATGTTCTTTCTTCGGAAATATTGGTTTTAAGTATTGGAAATGCTGGAGAATTTCTTGTATTTACCGCAGATTCGAAATCTTTATCTGATTTCAAATCTTAAGTTTGATGTATGCGTAATAAAATAAATGGAAATATAATTTAAATTTAGATATTAAAACAATGTATTGAAGTTTGGCATATATGATTCCAGACATTAGTATTATTTCAAATTATAAATATTGACTTTTCCTATCTCGAACTAATTTCCAATGAATTTATTAACACTTCGTGAATGATGTTTGTGATACAATTAAATTAACAGCATTGATCGGTAATTCTCAGTATGTGAATTACATATATAACGATATTGTTTTATTGTTACTGCACCTTGATTCTGTGAAAATAAATTACATAAATTTTTATAACTGCTAATTAAGCATTGTGCAATTAAAAAAAAAATTACAAATTTATTTATGTGTGCATTCTAAATATTTAAAAATACGAATCGCTTGATGAATTTATACTTTGGTTGAAAACTTGCCATAACTAAACTAAAAATGTCAATCTTTATTCGAGAACCCTTTGAAGAACTGGTAAATAACAATCCACTTCGACAACCGTTCCATACAGCTAGTATTTTTAACAAATAATTTTATTAATTTTGTAGTCATAATTCAGAATGTATTTTTTTGGACAATATACCTTTAATAAATATAAATATAATTATTTTAAGCAAGTAAAAAGCATTTATTTAATTTATTTTACATATAAAACGTAATAGAATAATGATTGTATTTTGTGCAACTTCACTTGAATAGTCATCAGGACTTCAACGTAAGTGAAATATTAAATAGTGAGTTTAAAAAAAAATATTAACGTCACTCGAAAATTCTGATAAGGCAAATGAAGTTTTATCCGAGGTAATTATTGATGCCAGAGGCAATAATTAATAAATCAAATAAAAAAGTAAATAATCAACTAATTAAAATCTAACGGGCTTTCATTATGCAAGTGTTCACGTTTGCTTGGAATATTTATAAAAGTTAAAATTTGTTAGGAAAGTAGTTTTCTTTTCTTTATACTTGCTTAACAATATTTCAAATATAAAAAAAAGAAAATACTCTTATGCATCAAATCTTACAACATTTTTCAAACTTAAGAAATAATCATTTTAATCAAACACTAACATTTAAAACTAATTAGTCAGATCGATAATTTTTTTTCTATAAATTCTAATATTAATTTTTCACTTTGTGAAATATTTCGGAAAATGTATTTAATTACAACTTGTTACATAAAACAAAATGCCCAAACAGTTTTATTATTCAATAACTATAGTCATGAAAAGACATTTGGACTCGCATACAATGGTATGGCATTTTGCATCCATGTTTAAGTCGGGATTCGAACCCGAACTCATGGCTTGGCAGCCCAGTATGCTACTACTTACTCTGTTGGGCAATTATATCATTTTTAAATGAACAAAATGAACTATTACTTGAAAAAGTCAACTTTCGAGAATTATTTCTCAAAAGTCAAATTTCAATACGAAATTAAATAAAAGAAACACACGTTTTATAGTATACTAGCTATTAATGAATAAAATGAACTATTACTTGAAAAAGTCAACTTTCAGGAATTGTATGAATATTTCAATACGAAAATAAATTAAAAAAAACATGTTTTTTAGTATACTAGCTATTAATGAATAAAATGAACTATTACTTGAAAAAGTCAACTTTCAGGAATTGTATGAATATTTCAATACGAACTTAATTAAAAAAACATGTTTTATAGTGTACTAGCTATTAATATTAAATTGCCGTATTTTTCATTAACACTTTTCAATGGTCTATATTAATATCTACAAAGTAAACGATCGAATATTTTTTGCCCCTGATAACAAAGAAGGTGTTATTGTAGCACATAAATTGGCAACGTAAAAGCATTTCTACATCAATAACCACCCCTCCCTGATTATTTGGCTTCGAGGTCCATCTATTTAGACACAACAGTCTACGCCTTTGATACACGACCAATTGCACAATAGCAAGCGCCCCGCAATTCCCTTAACGGAACAATTCAAATTCCACCACTGCCTTCGAATTTGCAATTGCTGCGGATTCAACTCAATCCAAGTCTTAGAAATCAGTCATTGATTCTTTGAATCAATGGCTGGAAACCTTCCGAAGATGCATATTTCAACCCGAACAAAAGAGGCGTATACGCGGGGACAGTAAACCGGATTTCGCTTTCTGGAGTCCCAGGGATTTGATGGCATTTTCAAAAAATGGAGTCCTGTTTTATAAACAGTATTTGACTATGTTAGAATTCGGATGTAGTGGCTGAAAGAATAATCCGCCTTGTTTTGAAAAGACAATCGGAAAGAACAGCTTGATGTGTATTTTATTATAGAATATTTTAGGGGAAATGCTGTACAGTTTGAAAGGGGAAAAGGGTCATAGAAGTCAATGAAATCATTCGAAAAATTTAGAATTTATTCGTAACGTTTTGGAACATGGTCTCCAGAGCCTATTGGAAATTTACATTTATGTTTTTTTTCCCGTAAAGTTATAATTAATTCTTAAATAAATTATAAAGTTTATGTAAAACATTGTTTGTTATATAACATAATATTAATCACAATCGTAAAGATAACGGAGACTATAAAATTTATGAAAAACGTATGTGGTTTTAGATTGTAATTAACGTTAATATATGTTGTATCTTAGTTTAAATAAGTGAATATTAATTTTGGTGATTTTCCTACATTTAACGTTTGAAGATTGTTTTATTGAAAATATTAAGGTAGATCTAGCATGACCGTGCGAAAACTATTGCATAAAAAAACCATCCCAATACCCACACACACATTCGTTATAACTACTCATAGATAGCACTCCGTTTAAAGAATTCTACTCATAGATGGCAGCACTACCAACGACTCGTTTAAAAACTGCAAAACTGCTTGGAAACTAAACGATTCGTCACTGTACAGAGAAATCCCTCTTTTATACCTCATATGTTAAGATACGCTGTGTGTGAGACCCGCAAAAGGGATCTTTACTACCGAAATAATATAGATGATGTTACATTTTTTTTAGTAAGTGGTGTATCAAACACGAACATTTTTTTTATGGGGACAGATATTAAAATTAGTTTATCCTTTTATTTAACATGGCACAGAATAAAAATTTAACAAATAATTTGTTGCACAATTAGATATAAGAATTTTTTAACAAGAAAATTATATTTAATTTAAATTGTAATTATATTTAATTTAAATTGTAATTATATTTAATTTAAATTGCAATTATATTTAATTTAAATTGCAATTATATTTAATTTAAATTGTAATTATACTTAATTTAAATTGTATATATTTAATTTAAATTGTAATTATATTTAATTTAAATTGTAATTATATTTTATTTAAATTGTAATTATATTTTATTTAAATTGTAATTATATTTAATTAAATTGTAATTATATTTAATTAAATTGTAATTATATTTAGTTTAAATTGTAATTATATATTATTTAAATTGTAATTCTATTTAATTTAAATTGTAATTATATTTAGTTTAAATTGTAATTATATATTATTTAAATTGTAATTCTATTTAATTTAAATTGTAATTATATTTAATTGAAATTACATTTAATTCAAATTGTAAGTCTATTTAATTGTAATTACATTTAATTTAAATTGTAATTATACTTAATTTAAATAGTAATTACATTAAATTTATATTGTAAATATACATTTTATTTGAATTTATAATATTTTAAATGATTAACATAAAATAACCTAGAAAAATTGCTACCAAAAGCAATCACAAATCATAGGGGAATCCAATACACACAACTATTAAACAATACACATTACTGATACGAAAAAGTACCCAACGCCAAAAACAAAATAAGTAATTACATATGCAAGATTATACACCTAATTTAAATTTATGTATGTTTATAGTAAATAAAATATATTTTTGAAATAAAAAATATCTTCTCGTAAACATCGCCAAGAACGTTGCCGTGATTTAAAAAAAAATGACGTTTTGCAAAAATGAAAGTCCCGAGTAAAAAGAAACATCCGAAAAATATATTCGTAATTATGTAAAACATGCTATCTTTCTTCAATATTCCAAAATGCGTACCTTTGTGAATAAAATATTTTATTCTTAGCATTTCACAATTCTTTGTAAAGGAATGCGAAAGGAAATATGGCGAACCTTCCTTATCAATTTATCATTCACAGAATAATGATGGAAATTTAAGTTTTCCTAAACCTCATGAATATTTGATCCTAAGGTATTGCACTAATGGATTTGAAAGGTTTAAAAATCGCGTATGCGTACTTTATGAAATCTGTAGTAAACTTATTTTTAATTTTTTTTTTTTGTAACTGGCATATAGTTGAACTTAATACCTTCTCATTTTAATGTTATTTTTCAATTCGAAATAAAAAACAATTCAGCACTAAACGATAAAAGGTTAAAGGACTCAATTGGGTTTTATAATAGGTTTATTTAAAACTTTTGTGTCAAAATTTTATAAGTTTCTACATCTTTAAGCTTTAGGTTTATTGTATAACAATATAATAATTTCTGTTTATGGCTTTCTGAAGGCGCAATGTTCTTTTGTATTAATAAATTATTTTAGCTTTCATAAAGCTAACGCATAATTAAATAATAAACTATTATTGTATTATTATTACTAGAAATAAAAACTTTAAATTTAAGTATAATAATTTGCATTTATTGTAATATTTTCAAATTTAAAAAGTGCAATTTATTTACACTCAGACGTTTAACTCAATTGGACTTCCTAACTCTACATTGCAACATTGAAGTTTTTTGTTTTTCAAGTGTCTTTTATCTTTATTATCCCGATTAAAATAATTTTAAAAGATAAAAAAAAACTTCTAATTAATAGCACTATAACAGTCTATTAAAACATAATATATGTAGGTCCAGGGATAAAAACAATTTACAGTATTTTTTTGAAAAATGAGATTGCGGTGCATTTTGTAACTTTTAAGGTCTTAAAATAATTTTAATTAGGATAATAAAGATCTTAAAAGATACAAAATGCACCGCAATGTAATTTTCTAAAAAATTGCTGTAAATTCTTTTTTTATCCCTGGACCTACATATATTATGTTTTAATAGACTGTTATAGTACTATTATTTAGAGGATTTGTTTTATCTATTTCCTTTATTATCCTAATTAAAATAATTTTAATACATAAAAAAAATCCTTTAACTAATAGTACCTTAGTAGTCTATTAAAATATATGTAGGTCCAGGGATAAAAAACCATTTTCACCATTTTTTTGGAAAATGAGATTACGGTGCCATTATGTAGCTGTTAAGGTGTACTATCACTTGCATTTATTTTCGAGGTAGAACTACTTTGAAGCATTAAAAAACCTATTAACTTTCGTTATGCTGGGGACAAAGAACCTAACATCGCGCTTTTAAATTCGTTACTCTCAAATTTAATTTGTGTGTTGTAAAGTGGTTTTATCCCTGGGCCCTTATTTAACCTTCTAGTACATAGTGTAGCATATATGCTACACAATTTTTATGTTAACTATTATAGCATTGTCACGTAGGGAATGTGCCTAATTCTTAAAACCCCCATAGGTTTCTTATCTTGATAAAAATGATTGTGTTAAAGGCAATCAGTTGCTTCGGGGTATGTTGTTCTAAAACTGGTTCGTGGGTGAAGTTTTTGAAGACTGTTTTATTACTTATAAATAAAATATGACTCTACAAAAAAATCCTAGCTAATACCAGATGTATGTAGATTGTATTTAATTATATTTTCATATTTTTGAAAATTCTTTTAGTAATTACACATTCTGTTGCATATACACTACACAACGGTTTTAATTAAGTATTTAATTGAATTGGTACTATTTTTTTGTAGTTTGGAGAGTTTGGCGCAGCGTGGCCATATTTGGCCCTTATGCCATCAAACCATTAAACATCATACAACCAACCAACCAACCACTCATCGGTCCAGGGACAAAAAGAAAACGAAAAAAAAAAGATTTCTTAAAAAAAGAAAAACTCATGAATTAGAGGGTTAAAACGTAATATACAATAATATATTTATATTTCAATATTTTTTTATTCGTAATTTTTATATAAAATATACGTCACTTTTAATGCATAACACAAATTATTTTAAATTATACACTCCTAAAAAGATGTTTTTTAACATTATAAATTCCTAAGACTTTTAATACGTTTGAATAGATTGTGGTATCACAATTATTTCACTTTCAATAATCTTACAAAAATATACAAAATAACTCTAACTTTGTTACTTTATCAGAGTTCATATCTTCGTTTGCTGCTTTGAAGTCACCATTAAAAAGAAACAAACTTTTCGTTGCCGACAACATGAATATTTTAAGATTACCTCTCACGAAATATTACCCTGAAAGAAATCCATTAAACTTGAAAAATGCGGAATAGATTCAAGCGCAAAAGTAGCGCGTAAATCTTTCACTAGATTTACATTTGATACTACTTTTTTACTCGTCGCTTTTTCCCCAAAAATATTCTTCGCCCCAACACCTTCTCAAGAAGATCTCTTTTGAAAAAAATACTTCCTTACAACAAACGATCTGGAGCTTCGTTTTTTTTTTATTTCCAGGAGTCTTCAGGTTCATCAACTTTTAAATATGTCCCACAGGAAATAAGCGAACACTATTCATCGGCTTGAAATGTAGGAATTTTTCTACAGTAACAAAGCTGAAAAAAATCCGCCGCCAAACTACGCATTGAGTTGAGGATAATTCATTGAGTCCCATGGGAAAAATTAAAACCCTGATACGTACACTCTGAAGGGCAATCTTGAATTCCGCCATAATTTATTTCCAAACTCGAAAAGTCTCTGGAGTTTCATTATGCTATGCGTTCATGAAAAGAAGACAGCGAGCATAAAATTTGAGTATTTGTTGTAGTTTTGCTGAAATATGTCGATCAGGGGATTCCCCGGTGGCCGCCATTTTAATCGGAAACTCCATAAAGTGTATATATACTCTTAGTTTGTTCTGCACTGAATGAAGTAACATGGGATTGACTGTTTTGTTCTTCGCAACTTAAGGGAGTTGGCAGATTTTGGACTTTTTGTCCGAATTTGGCGGGAGAAATGGCGTTTTTCTATAAATTAAACTTATTTGTTCTTCGCAACTTCAGGGAGTTGATAGATTTTGTATTTTCTGTTGTCATATATTGTGTTTTTGTTGACATATATTGTGTTTTTGTTGACATTTTCTATTTTTTGTTGACATATATTGTGTTTTTGTTGACATTTTGTATTGTTTTTGTTGACATTTTGTATTGTTTTTGTTGGCAGATTTTTTTATTGTGCCGCAGTTGGCGAGAATATTCAAGTTTTTTTTATAAAATACACTTATTTGGCTCTTTGCAACTTAAGAGAGTTGGCAGATTATAAATTATTTTGTCCGAAGTTGGTGAGAACAATGGCGTGTTTCTTTAAAATACACGTATTTGTTCTTCACAACTTAAGGGAGTTGATAGATTTTGCATTTGTTTTGTTGACATATTTTGCATTTGTTTTGTTGACATATTTTGCATTTGTTTTGTTGATATATTTTGTATTTTTTGTTGATATATTTTGTATTTTTTGTTGACATATTTTGTGCTTTGTCGCAGTTGGCGAGCATATTCACGTTTTTTTATAAATTACTTTTGTTCTTTGCAAATTAAAAAGAGTAGGCAGATTTTGTATTTTTTGTCCGAAGTTTTGGCGAGAATAATGACGTTTATTTGTAAATTAATCTTACTTGTTCTTCGGTGCTTAAGGTTGTTGGTGGAATTTGTAACTTTTTTACTGAAAGGTTACGAGAAGATTGTCATTTTTTGTAAATTGAAAATTAAGTTTCAAATATCATTAATTTCATTTTGTTTGTTTCATTTCCTTATTATTTTATTATTGACATAGCAAGTTACATATCATTGTTTCTACCTGTTGAGTTTTACGGTCTATAACAGTATTTTATAATTTTCAATTTAGACTTAGAATTATAGCTACATTTATTTTATAAATTAATGTAAATTAAAAAAAAATCGTTATTTTATCTTTTTTCAAAAGAATAAATTCATAATGTTTAAATTTTAGAAATAAAGCTGATTGGAATACTTTGTCGGCTATTTTTTTTAAACAAACAGATTAATAATTGCACTAATTCAATACATACTGAATAGTTTATATAAAATACTTTTGCAGAAGATATCCAATTTTGAAGCACTTCATTAAACATTTTTTAACGTAAACTATTCAAACAAACTATTATCAAAACTATCAAACAATATCTTAAGAAAATTTCACGTGGGTAAATATTTTAGAATATTCAGAGCTCATGGTTGGAAAGCTGATTAGGTCGTTATTACCCATCGCATCATCATCTGATGTTTCAGATGCACTTCTATGTCTGAGCATAGCTGGATGACTTATCCTCGCCATCCATACTAAACAAGATATTGACTTGAATATCAATATAGTTGTTTGAAAGGGCGAATATTCTTCTGAGGTGGCATTTAACCCAGAGAGTTGTAATATTAAATAGAGAGCGCCTTCATACCAGACTCTCATAAGGCCGCGGTGTCAACATTTAAAAGAAAAACCCACATCACGTGGTTATAGCGCTGCCACATTTGGCTTTCAGACATCTGCAGGAGTTTCAAATTTGGCGCACTTTCTTCTTATTTGGTGATAAGGAGTTCTGTCCGTATTCAACTTTTTAACATATATGTACGTATTTACTTATTTTCAAACAATATGCGCTAAAAATTTCCTCTTCATTAACGAAACAAAAATATTTTATTTGTGTTCAATACTCAAAAAAGCGAAACTCTTTATATTTCTCAGGTTTTATTGTTTATATTTTCATATTGAAGTATACAAAATAACAATTGAAAGAACTTCGCTCATGGTAAATTTTTTACATAAAAACGTAATGCAATTATTTCAAACCTACAAAGTAAGAAAAATCTCCTTAATATATCTGTTAAACTCCCTTAAATTGTGCCACTCGTTCAAAAAAAAAAACGATATTTAAATACAAAATTAAACACAAAACCATATTACAATACTTCGATCTCGTTTAGTTCTTAAAGTCGCCAAGGCCTGTCAAGTAATATTGGCGCATGAATGAATTGGCATTTCCACATATCACGTGGTTTCAATGATGGACACACAGAAATCAGCATTTTTATTTCTCTATTTATATCATTACTCTATGATTTAACCTACGTAAAATAATATTTATTTACAAAAATATTTTTTAAACTATTAAGAGAGACTCAACCCCAAATCCTAATCTTTTTATTAATGAATACCATATGTTTGCAATATCAGAAAATCTTTTTATGAACAATAATCAAAAATAAAAAGCTTAATAGCCTTTTTTAAAAAACATTACTCCTGCTTCAATTTTTAACGTTTAAAAAATTTAATCGAGATTAAATAACAACAAAGTATATACTACAGACTTATGAATAGACTTTTGCAGATTTCTGTTTTAATTGTTTTAAAAAACTTTTTTTAAGTTCACAACCTAAAAAATATTAAAATTTTTAAGTTTATTAATTCGTAAAAAAAATTTATAACTTAATTTAAAAAAAGCTATGTATACGTTTATAAAACAAATATTAGAGATTCAGAAACTATTAACAGTTTAATTTTAGGTTAATTTTTTACAATGCCTTAGCATTTTAAATGTGACCAAAATTAAAAAATATATATTTTGAGTAATTGACGAATGTTATAGACGAAATGTATGTAGAAATACGATAAATGGCATATTTACATTTAAACAAACATGTATTCTTTATTTTACTGCTTTGAAATTTTATACACATCTTCCGTTATACACATATACAGGTCTTCCTTAATATGGGTTATTTATGATTATGGGTTCGGTTGATGAACATTTAAGACCATTTAGTAATATTTTTCGATTTAAAAATACCTATAAAACTAATTGTCTTATAATCTACGGGTATTGGGGTAATTAATAATATGTGAATACATCGTTTTCTAAAATATGGATATACTTTAATATATTGAGGTATAATATAACTAGTCGACAGTTTCTAACAGTTAGTCTAGTTAACTAAAATTGAAATATAAATTACATAATTTTTTTAAACACATAATCTGCATGGTCAAAATGTGTATTATAAACATATACCTACCATTGAGAATATAAATGAACTAATCCATCTTATTTCTATAATTTGAATATGTTTTATACTTGATACTCGCAATAAACCATGCGGCATGAACATATAAGTAATTCCTTGTTCTGACAGCAGTCATAAATAAATCCTCACTTTTTCAGTTAAAACGATTAGCCCATTTTACTTTTTAAACAAAATCGATGAAAACTTTCTGGTATAATCGATTGATATATAAGCTAAATTAGCTTCATTATTTTTTAATGTTCTCCTAATGATCCGAACGCCTCTGTAGGAACTGAGCTTTCTGAATTTTTGCGGATTTTTTCTTATACTGACGGGAACGTTTTTTTAAATATTATTCCTTGACATCAAGCCAGGCTTAGTTTAATTGAAACGTAAAAATACTTATACAACGTTAATGATGTATCGATCCGGCTTGTAACATTTAATTCTTATTCCTCAACTCATCAAAGATGACCCCACAAATTTTCTTTTAATTAGCGCTAATGAAATATCATTGCTTCTCGCAAAATTCTTTTAATATCTTTCTAATCAATGAATATAATGCTGCCCTTGATGAGTTTGATTAAAAAAACAAACATTGGTGAAAATATTTTTTTTCTGGTTTTAAGCTCTTGTAATTATGAAAATGTATCATTTTGCATTTTTAGCTAAAGTCGATAGAAGTATTAATTTACGAAAAATATATAAAGATTTTACTGCTAATAGTATAGGTTATTAAAATGAAATCCAAAATAAATCATTAATGATACTGGGGATAGGGAAGTTAGTTTTTATTTTAATGATTTTTATGAGCAAGTAAACATATCTACATAAAGTTGTATATTTAAATATTAAAGTAATGACTGTAATAAAAAAAAAACTTTTGTAAACTTTATATAAACTCAGTAATGATGAAGAAAATGAGTTTTTGTTAATTGGATATTTAATGTAGTTTTTAAGAATATTGTATCAATTCATAATATGCAATGCCATGCAATAATATTAATATTCGATCATTTTCAATGCTAATAACAATGAATGTGAAAACCAAATTAAGATTGTGTTTATAAAGCAACACATCAGCAATGGCATTGTGTATTTATATGTAGTTTATGTTTTTATAAGTATACAATTAGAGAGATAAGTTTCAGACATAGCAATAAATTTCTTTATTAATGTATGCATTTACCTTTTCTTATTTCTAAACGAAACTATTCAAAAGAAATTGGAGAAGTGGGTTCAAAAACAAGGCAGCTCCACTTTTGATTTACTCTTTTTCACTTATTACTATAAAGCAAAAAAAAATCTTCGATTAGTGAAATAACCAGACAGTTCTAAGCAATGGCTATAGATATATAAAGGAAGATATGTACTAAGTATTATTATACGATGCAAGAAACGTTCAGGGTTTTTCGTCTTTTCTGAACAATTATAAACTCTGGAGCTACCTTGTTCTTGCACCCAGTTCAGCAATTATAAACACGCTCCCACATTTATAAATTTTTAAATTAAAGAATGTTTATCACTAAAAAAATTTATTCAAATATTCCAATTGTAATAAAATATAAAATGATAAATCTAAATGAGATCTGATGTGTTTTTTCTGTCTCTTTTCCCTAATAAAGTAAATCACATTTGCAAATAAAAATAACTTAAGCTTCGATAAAATAAATGCTATTAAACAACATAAAAAATCCTTTTATACTCAAAATATTTTTGACCAAATATAGAATTAAATTTGCAAATAAAGTAAGCTTTTTTTATAATTCAAAATGAGCACGCAGCGCGGATAAATAAATTCATACAAGACTACTGCGAAAGCAAAATTAAAGATACGCTATCAAAATACAACACTTTTTAATGCAATTTAAACAACGAAAAGGAATGAACTTGTTTTAGCTATTGTTTATATATATTTATATTATCCTAAGCAATAAACATTAACAACTTCCAAACCAATTCCCCTAGGAAATAACTCTAGTACAACTTTTCTTTCTTAAATGAGAGTTCAAATTTAGATAATGAAATCCATTAATTAAAATTCTTGTATCCCCAACAAAAATATTAACATAAGTATAACAGTAGTTAATAGAATTTCAAAGGTTTTTAATGAAAAAAGCTTATTATGATAAGAATAATAATTAAAAGTTTAACCTATAGCGTATACCAATAGACTTTTCAGCAAATAGATCCTTTAATAAAGTTAAACAAACCAACTTTTATTTTTTAATTTAAAACATAAAATTATCTACATTTTTATGGGAAATTGAATTAAAACTTGTAAGTATTCTTTTATAAAAAAAATAGAAAAAAAATATAAGAATACATTTTTTTATTCGTTTTCAATTTTTCGTTATAACACAGAATAACAAATACTGAGAAACACCAAATAACCGATATTTTAAAGGTATTATTATATTGATTTATATTATTCTTATATTTCTAAGAATACAATACAATTGTGATTGAATGATTCGTTTGAATAATCGTATTACTAATATATTGGAATTACGAATTCTTGAACACACAACACACAGTTTAGATATTGGAATCATTTTCTTTAGAAAGTTCAGAAGAAGATGGAAACACTCTTGAAGATAATGCAAAGATAACATGGGAAGTATTTGTGTTTCCTAAAAAAGTATATTTTCTGAATAGGAACTTTCCTTTTAGTTCGAAGAATTGTGTCCAATAGGAGAAAGAGGGTGAAAACTTGAGCTGTTTGTTTTAGTTCCAGCTTCGGTTTGGGCAACAGACTTCTAAAATGAGACGACAGTATTTGGTGTCGCTGTTTAAACAACAGACGCGAGCTGTGTTGCTAAGAACACCATTTTTAATTATTTCGCTGCGTTGATTTTTGAAAATCAGTGTAAATAAAAATATGTTTTAGCATTCGTTTTCTAACTCCCGACAGGGAAAATACAAACAACTAAAGCAAACATTCGGAAAGTATTTAGTTTTCTAACTTCGTAGAATTGACTTAGATGTAGTTCTACAATTGTTCATAATGACAAAACGGGTTTTATAAACTAAGCAAGCAACTATTTCATCTCTTTTTATCTTACGGTTTCATTTTTAACAAATTGAAAGTACATTCTTGCTATCAAT
This sequence comes from Troglohyphantes excavatus, assembly GCA_963932185.1. Lineage (NCBI taxonomy): Eukaryota > Metazoa > Arthropoda > Arachnida > Araneae > Linyphiidae > Troglohyphantes > Troglohyphantes excavatus. Next base: position 36,942,823 of record OZ010676.1, read on the forward strand.
ATTACTATATATCAAAGGTTTTGTAAATTATATTATATAACAATACAATTTTCCATTAATAATATATATATATATATATATATATATATATATATATATATATATATATATATATATATATATATATATATATATATATATATATATATATATATATATGGACAAGTGGTGTAAGTCCAAAACCAGTGTTATTAGATAAAAGTGTTTAAAGTTTGCAATTTGTCTTGGCTGTAATGTTAAATGGAATAGAATTCAACTCGTTATTTATTGAACAATTTATTAATCAAGGACACCTTACCACTTGGCAAATGATAGACTGCCTAGAAATGGAAAATAATGTTAAGCCATTTCCGAATATTTGTGAGTTACTCCACTTGTGATAAGCCCACCCATATGTCTTTGTAAAAAATTCTTATTATCTTTACTTATCTATCTTGGCGGGTTGGATACGAAAGTGATGCAAGTCCAAAACCAGTGTTATGAGGTAAGAGTGTGTAAAGTTTGTAGTTCGCCTTGTCTATAATAAGTTATTGAATTGAACAACGTTATTTATTGAACAACGTTATTTATTGAACAACGTTATTTATTGAACAACGTTATTTATTGAACAACGTTATTTATTGAACAACGTTATTTATTGAACAACGTTATTTATTGAACAACGTTATTTGGATGGTATTATGCAAAAAGGAGTTAACCCACAAAACATAAAAAAATGAGTTATCCAACTCTGATGGTAAAATATGTTGCTTTCTACATTAAGCAAAAACAACGTTATTTATTGAACAACGTTATTTATTGAACAACGTTATTTATTGAACAACGTTATTTATTGAACAACGTTATTTATTGAACAACATTATTTATTGAACAACGTTATTTATTGAACAACGTTATTTATTGAACAACGTTATTTATTGAACAACGTTATTTATTGAACAACTTATTGATCTAGGACCCACACTTGGGCAAAACATAGATATCGCTGCCTAGTAATGGAAAATAGCATTAGTTCATTTTCAAATTTTTGTACTATACTCCACTTGACAAGCCTGCCTAAATGTCTTTGTAAAAAAGGCCAATACATAAAATGTCTAATAGCATTTTCTTACTATTTAGAATTTACAGAAAAATTTGTTTAAGTGTTAAAAACCTAAAATTCATTAACATGTACAGCGATATTTTGTTTCCTAATATAAAATTATTTGTTGTTTATCTTTCTCTGTACTGTATGGAATTCTATTTTTATGGTCTTATAACCATATTTTTTGTTATTTTTCCATAAAAGTTAAATGTTTATGTTCAAAATACTTATGTTTTTTTTTATCCTTATGGTTTTCTCTTATCAAATTTCTGTGATTTTAATCTCTCTCTCTATATATATAAATACAAAAAAGTGAATGTTATTAAACGATAATACTTTTCCATCGATATGTTTTGTAAAACTTGAAAAAATTAATTATGTCAACGATATGCTTCTTATAAAATAATCGTATAAAATACTTAATTTTATCCAAAGTTTGCTAAGTTTTTTCAATTTTGAAGTTTAAATGTCGATTATGTAAATAATTTTGATTTTTAAAATACAATAATACTAAATGACAAATATTTACGGAATATTTATAAATGGAAAACTCTGCAGCACTTGCATTCAATAAAAGCTGTACTTTAGTCACTTTCTCGTTTTTGGAACTTTTACATCCACCTTTTCCATTTGCATCCATAAAATCCTTATTCTTCTTTCTAAGAGATCAATATTCGCCTCAGCTGCAACTTGTGAGCAATTGTCATGGAAATTCTTTGAGGGGCAGTGAAATAACCTATTCACCGCAGAGTTTTCCATCCTGTACACACTCATCCCCCCCCCCCTTCACCTCAGTTATATCGGTTAAATTTGTACTTTTAGAATATAGATAGATTTGTAAGAAATACTAGACACACTTGGATGTATACAATTCTAGATTCTATATGTCATTCGTCTCTTTTACTTATTTGTTTGATGAAATGTATGCTATACTTCGGCAAATTATTGAACATTTTGAAAGCGAGTTGAGAAAGGAAATAATGTTTACTAATTGGTATTTTATGGTTTTAGCAAAACGAATTTAGAATCTAAAAAGCTTTATTTTGAGAATAGTTTACTTAGCGAATTGGTGCCCTATATAATAGTAATTTTAAATTGACTCATTTTAGGTACCTTTTTCTCAGAAAATAATAAACCTATATGGCTACAATTTTTTTAGAGCTTTTAACATATACTTCGCATGATGCTGCAGTAAGAATTTTATTTAAATTCATTATTTTTTTTTCAGAATTCTGTTTTGAAAAATGACAAAATCTCACTTCATTAAATAACCAAAAATTTGTCAATTTAACATTACCAGGTATATAGCGTGCCAACTCATCTCAATATGTTTTCAGTCAACACTTACGTTTTCAAAAATACTAATAAGAAGAAATTAATTTAGTTCTTTTTTTTCCAAAAACTCCTGATGGATCATTTTTGACAATTTTTTCCAAGAGAAACAAAAACTAAGTAATTAATTTTTTATGTAATAATTTTATCTTTTATTTTTACATATCGGTATTAGATAGACGCAGGTTTTAACCAAATTTGAGCTCTGTATAAGAACTACTTTGAGAGATTTTTTCCTAATTTTGGATCTATTTGGTTTTGAAACCAAGCTATTGGATATATCTGGATTTACAATAAAACGGAGAGATGTAGCTCGACTACTGCGCTGCGATCGGTGCGCAGTAGTCTACGCGCATGTTGTTGTATATGCTTTTGAAACTGATTTCCTTACTTATCTGGTTTTGCAACACAGAGTCTGTTTTCACTCACTAACTTAAATAGCATCTAGCTGTTTTTCAACTGTTTTCAACTTTTTATGTAATAATTTTATCTTTTATTTTTACATATCGGTATTAGATAGACGCAGGTTTTAACCAAATTTGAGCTCTGTATAAGAACTACTTTGAGAGATTTTTTCCTAATTTTGGATCTATTTGGTTTTGAAACCAAGCTATTGGATATATCTGGATTTACAATAAAACGGAGAGATGTAGCTCGACTACTGCGCTGCGATCGGTGCGCAGTAGTCTACGCGCATGTTGTTGTATATGCTTTTGAAACTGATTTCCTTACTTATCTGGTTTTGCAACACAGAGTCTGTTTTCACTCACTAACTTAAATAGCATCTAGCTGTTTTTCAACTGTTTTCAACTTTTTATGTAATAATTTTATCTTTTATTTTTACATATCGGTATTAGATAGACGCAGGTTTTAACCAAATTTGAGCTCTGTATAAGAACTACTTTGAGAGATTTTTTCCTAATTTTGGATCTATTTGGTTTTGAAACCAAGCTATTGGATATATCTGGATTTACAATAAAACGGAGAGATGTAGCTCGACTACTGCGCTGCGATCGGTGCGCAGTAGTCTACGCGCATGTTGTTGTATATGCTTTTGAAACTGATTTCCTTACTTATCTGGTTTTGCAACACAGAGTCTGTTTTCACTCACTAACTTAAATAGCATCTAGCTGTTTTTCAACTGTTTTCAACTTTTTATGTAATAATTTTATCTTTTATTTTTACATATCGGTATTAGATAGACGCAGGTTTTAACCAAATTTGAGCTCTGTATAAGAACTACTTTGAGAGATTTTTTCCTAATTTTGGATCTATTTGGTTTTGAAACCAAGCTATTGGATATATCTGGATTTACAATAAAACGGAGAGATGTAGCTCGACTACTGCGCTGCGATCGGTGCGCAGTAGTCTACGCGCATGTTGTTGTATATGCTTTTGAAACTGATTTCCTTACTTATCTGGTTTTGCAACACAGAGTCTGTTTTCACTCACTAACTTAAATAGCATCTAGCTGTTTTTCAACTGTTTTCAACTTTTTATGTAATAATTTTATCTTTTATTTTTACATATCGGTATTAGATAGACGCAGGTTTTAACCAAATTTGAGCTCTGTATAAGAACTACTTTGAGAGATTTTTTCCTAATTTTGGATCTATTTGGTTTTGAAACCAAGCTATTGGATATATCTGGATTTACAATAAAACGGAGAGATGTAGCTCGACTACTGCGCTGCGATCGGTGCGCAGTAGTCTACGCGCATGTTGTTGTATATGCTTTTGAAACTGATTTCCTTACTTATCTGGTTTTGCAACACAGAGTCTGTTTTCACTCACTAACTTAAATAGCATCTAGCTGTTTTTCAACTGTTTTCAACTTTTTATGTAATAATTTTATCTTTTATTTTTACATATCGGTATTAGATAGACACAGGTTTTAACCAAATTTGAGTTCTGTATAAGAACTACTTTGAGAGATTTTTTCCTAATTTTGGATCTATTTGGTTTTGAAACCAAGCTATTGGATATATCTGGATTTACAATAAAACGGAGAGATATAGCTCGACTACTGCGCTGCGATCGGTGCGCAGTAGTCTACGCGCATGTTGTTGTATATGCTTTTGAAACTGATTTCCTTACTTATCTGGTTTTGCAACACAGAGTCTGTTTTCCCTCACTAACTTAAATAGCATCTAGCTGTTTTTCAACTGTTTTCAACTTTTTATGTAATAATTTTATCTTTTATTTTTACATATCGGTATTAGATAGACACAGGTTTTAACCAAATTTGAGCTCTGTATAAAAACTACTTTGAGAGATTTTTTCCTAATTTTGGATCTATTTGGTTTTGAAACCAAGCTATTGGATATATCTGGATTTACAATAAAACGGAGAGATATAGCTCGACTACTGCGCTGCGATCGGTGCGCAGTAGTCTACGCGCATGTTGTTGTATATGCTTTTGAAACCGATTTCTTTACTTATCTGGTTTTTCAACAGAACGGTTACTTTCATGCTCTAACTTGAATAGCATATAGCTGTTTTTCAATGTTATGAGTTCCCATACTGATATATATGAAGAAAAACTAAAAATAATTGACATAAATGAAAAAAAACAAATGGATCTATCTGAATTTGAAAATAAACGGTACAATTGTTTATAGGACCCTCGGTATAGGAATATTTGTACACATGTATGGTTGTTTATGTGTTTATATTTGTTGTTTAAAACAATAATAATAACTTCAAAATTAATAATAACGATTTCAAAATAATGAGTTTTGAAATCCTTCTACGCTTATGATTTTTTTAAAAGTAGTTTATCATTTAAAGGATTGTTAGGGAGACTTTTAATAACTCTTTAATATAAATATACCTTCTTTTTGTCAAAAAAAGAAGGGGGGAAGGTTTTGTATTTCATCGTGTCTTATTGCTTTCTCTTCTACTTGATTTATTGCCCCCCTGGGTAACTCTGAACCTATCTGATGGATTTTCTCCCTGTGTGCTCGCAGTGGACTTTGGTCAATCCGAAACCATGTGGATCATCTATTTTTTCTTCTTTTAGAACCATTGTTTCTCGGCTGTCAATGAAATTCTCGTCAGATTGAACAAAAGGAGACAAAAAAAAAACGACATGAAGTCTTTGCCGAAAGAAAAAGAATGGCGAGAGTTGATTGCGTAGAAGCATGCGTACTTGTATCAAAAGACGTGCAGCCGTGTAGACATTTCAGTAAAGTGTTATATAGACCAGCACATGACTATAAAATTTTAAATTTAATAAGGAAATCCAAAGTATAAATAAGCATAAAATCAAGACATACAAATCAACTTTGATAAAGAAATGGGAAATTTGTATTTACGGAACGTAATTTTTTTTATATAATTTATTGTTTATTGTGTGCGTAAAACAAAAATTAAAAAATATTATTAAATATATATGGTTTGGGAATGTAAATTTAAAAAAATCAAAATAACACTTTAAAAAAAATCTTATCGTTTTTACTTTGTGTCATAACCTAACATTAGCAGTTACGAAATATTTATTTTGTGTTATATTAAACCGCTAATAAAACAAAATAAAATATTCTTTTATAAAAAAAATTACACAAAAAAAACATCAAGCCTCTGAAATATATTATGTTACTAGAATAAAAACACTTTCCAAAATTTGTTATTATAAGTTTATTTTTAATGAAAAAATTGATTAACTGAAATAAAATAAATCGCTCACGCATAAATTTATTTTCGAAAAATATGAGAATATTTTTAGTTTTTTGGAATGTTTTTATTCCTTAAAAAATATCTCCTTCAAAATCAATATAAAAGATAATACAAGTGCAACAAATTAAATATTAAAATATATTGCTTGGTTTGTTTAACACTTTAATTAAAATAAACGCTAAAAATATAACTAAGAACCCATATCAACGTTTGAAAAAAGTTTACGATAAATACTGTGATATAATGACTGAGCCCCTAATTTCTTAGAATAACGTCTTTTCAAGTCAAACAAGAAAAAAAGCTCCCTTTTTCAACAGCCTCACAAAAGTAATTAAATAATACACAGAATTTCATTACAACACTAATTTTGAGCCGCACTAAAATTAACCCCCACCGTATCAATTAGCCCCCTAAGAAAAGCGTTAAGAAACTTCTCAGATTTAATGAGTGAATTTTGTTTTCTGCTGCCCCGCCTTCCCAAGTTAAACAAGAAAGGTAAAATGAAGTGTGTTTCTTGTCGAATGCGGCGACAGAAGAGGGAACTTTAAGATAAGAAGAAGAAATCCGAGGGAAATGAGGGAAATAAAGCGAGGGGGGCGGGCGCAGGTGCTATTTGAAGAGGGGGCCGTTACGGGAGCCCAATGATTGGTTTCTGAATGACCTGCTCAAAGCAAGCCAACCGTATCGAGATATTCGGAAAGTAAATGTGCTCTCTAGAACTTGGCAATAAAACTTGATGCCTCACCGAGACCGTGAAAAGAAAAAAGCAGAAAAAATATCCAGGTCCGCCATTAAATATTCAATGGGGTTTAAAACAAGGTATTAACTTTGCTCCCTAAAAATACAGCTTTGTTTTGTGGTTTGGGTAAATAAAGGTTTAGGTCACTATTACGATAATTAGCTAGGGAGCTGTATAGGTAAGAAAGAAAGTAAATTATTAGTATTAGTCAAGTTTTTGATAAACTTTAATTATTGGCTGCCTTTTGTTTACAATCGTTTATTAGCCCTCTAACTCAAAAATGTTTTGTAGAGTAAAAAAAAAATTGAGTTTTCCAGTTATCTAATATGACACCTAATTTTTTAGAGAATTTTGGAATCACTTATTTAAGAAAATTAACAGCATCAATGGTGCGTCATAAAAGCTAAATAATGCAACTATTATAAATAATTAAATTTCCATTTTGAACCATCAAGATTAATTACAGCTAGATAATAATATTTACCTTATTAGCAGAAACAAATAGTAACAAAAACTTATTTCTTTGCACAAGTCTCTGTGATAGTGACTCTTGAATTTTTCACAGCTATTAACAAATAAACCTAAAATTTTCGCTATGCGGTAACAGATTGCGCTGTACGCTTTCCATTCACGCATGTGGTTACCATGGAAACCACCTGGTCTTATTCTACAGATTTGTAAACAGGTGGTTATAGTGTGAAATCACCGGGAGCGAAGGAATAACATTTAGTGGAACAAGATTCTATATCTGCTGTACCCGATTACAATTTTGATCACCTCTTACCTCATATTAATACTCGGTGGTTATAATTAAAGTATCTCTGCCCGGAAAACAAACTGTAAATAAAAACACTGCTCGTCAGAACAGCAAATCTTTATTGTAGTTATTTATTGACATGTAGAAACATATGATGTAGAAAAAAATAGTTACAAAAATGACCGATACAGGAATCTATGGCGCTGCGATCAGTCCATTGTAAAAAAAATTAAGTAGAACGTCTTCGCAATCTGAATGCTTAATAATTTCAAATTATAAATTGTAGAATAGATCAATACAATAGTACGATATTAAATACGATAGATAATAATACGGTAGTATACGATAGATCAATACAATAGTAATAAACATTCAAATGTCAATTTAATTGATGCACCTGGAGCAAGGATGCAAAGTGTCAGAAGGCTGTATACATACAAGTCATTGACCATCGCGTGGAAGAAGCAACAACTGGTACCATGTTTCAGTGTGTTCAACAGCTGAATAATATTTTCGATAAGGACTGTTCGCACCACCGTCTCCTCCCATATAGCTATTTTTGAAATATTTATTTTCACGTCATTCGTTTCTTCATGTTTCAAAATACACGCCATGAAAATTTGGCGTTCATATTATGACCACTTGTATTTTCTCTACAGTGCTACGAACAGGGATACGTTAACCGCTTAACTGAATAACCCGAAATAACTCGTGTTGGTGTCCAAGGAAAATACATGTTAGCACGAGTTAATTGTTAAGGGAAGCGGATAATTATAACCGCCCGGAATAAGTTACGTAAAAGAAAGATAATTTCGCACGTAAGGAGTTGCGAAAAAAACCATGTCCTCTAATACTAATGATAGTCCATCTATTACCAAACTTTGAAAGAAAGAACTTAATAATCCATGTAATGCGTTAAGACTTCTAATAAGACTTCCAGGTATAAATCATGCACAACGTGGTCTTTGATTCTGAACAACCAACTTCTTTCCTTTGAGACACATTACTTTCTATTGATAAACCTAAAGAACTAAAAAATAAATCAGGAAATTCATTTTCTTTTCTTGAACTATACATTATGCTTAGAAAGTTAATTTATATAGTTTTATTATCTGTATTCACGATTTCTTGTACCTCAAAAGTCTTTTTTTTGTTATAATGTATACTTGATTTTATTTAATATTCTTATTTTTTCTTATCTCAAAATCCGATATCGACATATATCTACTTTAATTTTAACTACTTAAAAATAATACAAGTTGTAAAGTTTGAGTAGAAAGAATTGAGTCAATGAATTCAAATTAACCATCATGGACATATAAATTTTTCCTACCAGTATGATAATAAATACGTTAGCAACCGATGCTTTTACTGTGTAAATATTATTTTTTAAACACAAATATCAAACTATTAGAATTTTATGTATATGATAATTTCCCTTCTATCCATAAATTAATTTTCTATTAAAATTTTATTTACTGCAAATTACTTTGAATACCATGAAATTTACATTGTATTTCCGGTAAAACCCGTATTTGCAAGAAAAAAATATATTTAAATTTTCTTTTATAAAACTGCCAAAATAATCTTCACACATTCATTATATGTAGCAATATATATCGCTAAACAAATTTAGCTTCACTGTTTAAGGTTCAGTATTCCCCTGAATCCAACATTTCCCGTAACTTGATCAGGCTATTTGGTAGCGTATCATTGGTACAGTTCAAGAAATCCCCTTTCCCCATTCCTTCGCTACCATTCGCTGTAAAAAATCAATCCAATCCTTCTATTTTTTTCCTTGGAGCACCAATAAATCAAAGAAATGACCAAGGCAAGAAGACGAGAATAGCCGATAAGACGAATCTATGATTATTCCCGCTTCGCTTTCCCCCTTCGTCCTAAATCCGATAACTTATAAATTAATCACAGGTTTTTAGCCTTTGTTTTTCTCTTGAATATTTATCACTCTCTGTTGTCATTGATTTTCTTATTTTCCTCCAGGGACCGTTTATGAAGTTTCTGCATGAATAATTTTAAATAAGAATCAAGCGAACCAAATGCGACAACATTTCTTCCCTGTTTGAAGAATATGAATAGGTTGGCTCGATTAAGTTGTCTTTTTATAAATCTGTTGAGCGTATCGATGATTAATTGATAATGCTCTTATAAAAAATTACTCCTACTTGAAAACTGTCCGAGAGTATGAATAATTATTTTATTTATTTATTTTATTATCGTACACGAAATCTAATATTGGATACAACTTTTTTATTAGGTTTATTATCGTGCCAATGAATAGTTGAATTTTAATAGGTTGCATCGATTAAGTCGTTATCTTATAAGTCTGTTGAGCGTGCCGCTGAATAATTGATAATGGACTATTTAACAGAATTTCTTATGAAAACTGTAACTAAGAATGGATAAGCATTTAATATTTCTCCATTAGAGTTTATATAAATATGCTGTGTTTTACATTAAGTGGTATGCTCTTTTTTGAAACTCCTAATTTTAAACTGCGTTTAAGAATTATAATATATTTTGTTATAGTACGTTAAAATCGGGCATTAAATATCACTTATTTTTAAATATATTGTTGGGTCTGATTATGAATTTAAATCTTAATATTAAATTTATAATTGTGCATATGCGTTGTTGAATTTTAATGTAGGTTTTTATTAATATCATTAATGTAGTTTTTGTATATTTTTCGTTAATTTTTTTTAAAATATTATAATTTATATAATTGCACAAGTCTGTTGAAATTTATTTTATGAAAGAAAACTTCTAATGTAATTTTAATAAGTTACTAATACTGATAAAACTAAAAATTATTATGAATTCTTTGAATAAATATAAATTATTATAGTAATTTCAGACCACATTTTAATGCGTTAATAGTTGTACTGAAGTGCAAGTTATTGACAATAATAAGCCATAATGGTGGAATAAATTATTTTTCTTTTAAAGCTTTGCATTGCCTTGCGAAAGTTCTATTCTAACACGTTTCAGAGAAGCAATATTCAATTAATATTCTTTAACTTAATATTTTTATTGAAAATTATTATTTAATGCGATATATTTTTTATTCAAAATATGTTTTTATTCGAAATATTTTTTGATTCAAAATATTTTCTGATTCAAAATATTTTTTGATTCAAAATATTTTTTGATTCAAAATATTTTTTGATTCAAAATATTTTTTGATTCAAAATATTTTTTGATTCAAAATATTTTTTGATTCAAAATATTTTTTGATTCAAAATATTTTTTGATTCAAAATATTTTTTGATTCAAAATATTTTTTGATTCAAAAATTTTTTTGATTCAAAATATTTTTTTAATTCAAAATATTATTTGATGCAAGATATTTTTAATAAAATATTATTTATTTTATTACAATACATTTATTTCTAATACAAGAAATTTTGTTTAAATATTCATACGGTTACCAATATTTGCTGTTTTTTCTGCCCAAATAAGCGTTATTTTAAATACACTGCCCTTGAATAAATATTCATTTTGTTCAAATTCTAGTTAAATATTAATCAAAATAAAGCATAATAAATATATTAGACAAAATATTTGTAAATAAATAAAATGTTGTGAAGAATACGTAAATAAATTAGTCTATTTTTAAATTAAAATTCTTTAAAAATAAAAATAAAAAAATGATATTCTAAATAGCTAAATGAGAAGACGCTGAAACATCTCCTACATTAATCCATGTCTCCAATTTTGTTATTTTTCTATTTTTAGTGATGGATAGTTTTGAGAAAATTTAATAGAAGTCACAAGCATAAAGCTGGAAGTCAGCCAAATAAAACTTTAGCTTGTACTAAAAGAGTTTTGCGACACAAATAAAACAAATTTTGGTATGTTTTATGAACGATACTTTACGATTGATATGTATAATGTTACTATCAGGCTTAATAAAAGGGATTTTTTTTATGTTGTATAGAATCCCGTATATTTTATGGTATCGAAATATCTAAAATTTTAGCAAAAATTATATTTTATTGATAATACTAATAAAAAATCCTATTTGGTCAAAATAATTATTTTGAGCTATAATCAAATTTAGCGCAGAATTTAAATTAAAAATAGCCCATAACAAATTCAGAAAAAACAATTAGCATAGGGACTTTAGGGGGAAACTTTATTCGCCAAGCTCTAAATTCAGAAAAAATTGCTATTTTTTACATAAAACAATACTATACTTATATAAAAAGGTATGAAAACAATTTCAAAACAGTAGAAGAAGTATAGGTAGTTTTTTAAATTTCAATATTTGTTTTATAAACATATGAAGATCTTTTTTAAAATCAAGTTATAAATTAGTTTAATGAACATAAAAATGTGAATATTGTTTAGGTTTTGAACTTAAAATATGTTTTTAAAAACAAAGCACAAATTTGCAAAAATATATTTTGACGTTATTTAATAAATTAAAAAAATACATATTAAATATTGGAGGAGTAGTGTTTTTTTAAAAAACAAACAAACATATATAGGTTTAAAATTGCAAAAGAAACCATTTTGTTTTAATTTTTGTTAAAATATATTTTTTATTATAGTTTTAAAATATGCAATGTTAAACAAAAATGGCATTTCAGGATTCATTAATAAAATATTAGGATTAAGGGATATATATATATATATATATATATATATATATATATATATATATATATATATATATATATATATATATATATATATATATATATAACTAAAGTACCGATTGAAAACAACAACTGGTTGAATATATTAGCAGTAAATACATTAACGCCTAAAAACAAATGCTACACGCATGCAATTCATGTATCCCATTTAAATATACACTTCGTTACACATATGTCTTATAATCAGCAATTTTATCGTTATGAATCATTAAAACTGTATACGTCATTTTCCTAAATTGATACATTAGATTGCGATTTTAGTCGGGTTGTAAAATTAAAGCTTATCTCAATATCTCAGCAACAGCATTAAATTTCACGCTTAATCTAGCGGAAAATATTTAAAAAACAACATAACCCCAACGCTTTTAATACATCAGTACGGATCACAACCAGCTCTTTTGATTCGATTATTGCTACATTAACCACTCTGCATCCACCCAAATTTCATTTTTCCTTCCAGGCGCTCATGCGAATAATATTGCCTCATTTTGTTAGGAAAAGATACCAAGACTGTTTCTAGGCCCTCATTATGGCGCCAGTAAAAGCAGATCTTAATTAAACGGTGCACTCGCCAAGTTGCGCGATATTTTGCCTGTCTTGCAGGTGAAGCTGTTGCTTGGGTTGCTACTCAAATTGCATTCGGCGAAACAATTTTGAATGTATGCTGAATCTTTGCCTTTAAATGGGATTTTACCTTTGCTGTTTTTCCAATGTGATTTTATTATATGATTCTCTTCTCCGCTGCTATGCTGCCTTCAAACTGTTCGCCTAATAGGATGAAAACGTTTTCTTGTGTTACGAACAGTTTCCACTTTTCGCTTTTTTTCGATGACCACTCGAAAGACTTCCAGAATATCTTTCCTTGTTTCCTGGAGCAATTGAGGAACGCCTTCCGTCTCTTCCTCAATTGGATTCGATTTCAAGCTTCTTCAAGTCTTATTTTCCTCTAAAACGTAGTTTAGTACAAGGTTTGCCTTTTAAAAGAGTGTGTTTGTGATCCCAACGGGAATACAGTAATGATATGTAATGACAAATGAGACTAGACAAAAATGAATATAAATTAAGTATACTAACCAACAATCGTATATAATTGTTTATAGCTATTTTTTTTTTATCAATTAGGAGATAACCACCGAATTGATGTTGACGAGGTGTAGTTAATTTAATAGTTAGGGTAAAAATGGGATACCCTTTTGTAGGTCACTTACTAGCAGGTTCTTGTGGACAAAATAAAAATTGCTTCAAATTAGAATGTGACAAATGTTAGTAATTAGATTTGTAATTTGTTAAATTAAACTGTTAGATTTTAAAATCAAATTTTTTGTTCTATGATAAGTTAATGTAAGGAATATATTCATAATTTTTATTTCAAATGTGGAATACAATAGAATATCTTATCTAATGACAAGACCTGAGACTTGTAGATTAAAAGAACTCGTGTAAATATTTATTTTCACGTACATAAATATACATACATTCAAAATAAGCTTGCATACTTAATTAAAATGTGTTTGTTGTTAATTGTTTTGAACCAAGCATTACATTTAAATATTTTTATATAAGTATAATTTTAAAAATAACATCCCATGAGATAGTTTAAACAATGCCATATATCTCACTGAAAATAATAAGTAAAGCTTATAAGTCTCTAAAATAATGATAACACATAAAAGAATGTTTTCGAAATTATTCACTTTAATATATATATGCCAAAAGAAAACAATTGCGTCTTTAATATAAAAAATAATTATATTCTTAGTAAAGTTCAAAGATTTAATAATGTTGCTCTAGTTTAATTTGACTTTTTTATGTTTGGAATTTTACATATTTTAGCATTATTTTTGGAATAGATTTATATGGCTATTTGGAAGTTTACGTTTATATTTTATTAAGACACATAACATAATAGCTAGAAGAGGAATTTAACATTAAAAAACTTACCGCCATTTCAGATAATTTAAAAAATAATATATCAAGTAAACATCTCCAAATAAAGAGTTTTGGTTATAGTGTTTTTTTTTGGTAAATAAATATAATAATTTGAATTAGTTACATTCACAATTGAAATGACAACTTGAAATATTTTAAATATTTATTATATTACAACTGTAGCGGCAATTAACTTAACAGTGGAATAAGTGGATTATTATGTACTTATATGTTGTTTAATATTAGCGGTTTACTCTTACAGATATTCTCAGACTATTACTTTATAACTAAATTAAATGTATCAATCGATTGTAACGTAAGTAATAAAATCAAACTTTAAAGGTTTATATTAACATCAACTATTCCATTAGTTTAATACAGTATTTTACTGCTTTAAACATTACCTTATCATTCATCTGACTTTATTCACTTTTATTATTTGGAAGTATTTTATATTTTATCTACTAAGTAATTTATTAAGAGATGGAAGTAAACATGGCCCACCGGGCAATTTGTTTGTCCAAATCCCCAGAGAAAAGCTGAATTTACAAAAACCAAAGAGGCAAAACCCCATAATAAAAGTCACCGATTGTGCATTTTCTCATTCTTCCCCCCTTTTTATAACTCTATGACAACCTCTTTTATGATTACCCAAAGCTGCCTTCTCCTATCAATGCGTCTGAACTCTCTCTAATATGAAAGAAGTTTCTTTCAAAAATGCCATATACTATTTTTTCTTCCCTAATATTCTTCCCCAGAACTCTTATACATTTTGAAAAGGTTCACCCTTCTTCTTTGATCGAGTCGTCTTCCACGCGTTGCCAAATCGATAGCCTGTGGAAAGAGACGGATTTAATCTTGGATGGTGGAAGGGTAGAGGCTGAACAGGAACAGCCTTGATGGCTCAACTTTGCAGAGATCAGGACAATGGCCAGGGTTTCAGTTGTCTGTGTTATTTTATGGGGTTTTGGGTGGGAATTAGATTGGTGGTAGATCAGTCAGTTTTTTTTATTTCAAGAAAAGGGGCTTTGATTTGATCCAATAGCAGTGAGAAGGTTTGCCTAATGTAAAATGTTATGTAGTTTCGGTTTTAAACTTTTATGTAATTCCATGCCGAAGTTATATCGTTCGTAAAATAATTTTCACTTAGTACGCATTCTAAAAGAAAATATTATTTGTTTTAAATCAAATATTTAACTAATGTGTTATTATTTATGTAGGTTTCTTTTTATAATAATCTGGAATTTTTTTAAAGATTGAGTTTCAAATGATCCTTGAAACTGATTATAGTTGGAGCTCATGAATTTTTGTGAGAAATTTATATTGTGAGCATAATATAAGCATTTTTATTACAGGAAATACTTTTTGTTTCAATTCATATGGCATATACCAAATAAGATACAGCCAAAATAAAAACTGTAATATAAATTCCGATGATACCCTCTCATTGTTCTTGGTTTAGAGCGTTTAATTTTGTGTAGAAACTGTCATGTTCGGTGGTCAACTTATCCTATTTCATTTCATTTGGGTCACCAATAAAATAATTTAATTCGCATTCTTCTTTACGGTTTTTATTAACATAAAAGCGCCCTCTCTCTTAAAAATAAAAATAATTAATTTAAATATTATATAAGGGATATAATATAAAAATAATAAATTCGAAAACTCAAGACACATTTTTTAATAAAAATTTCCACCTTACATATCCTTAAAAAATTACTATGAAATATCGATTTTTGTTTGTATTACATAAAAACTTAAGAACATGGAATAAATGAAGTAAAAACATTTAATTACTACACAGGATAGTTAAAATAAAGAATATAATTTAATTAAAACAAAGACTATATAACTTATTCGTGTAATATTTTGAATCGACTAATTAAAGAGTGAGATTTTTATAACAAGACAATAACTCATTTCTAATCTAACCAAATTTCAAGGCTTAGAAAATATCTGTTACGTAAGAAGATTTAATCGGTGTTCTTGATTGTTATTGTTTATAATTTTGCAATTGTTTAATAAGATTTCGCAAATAACAAGCAAAAATATCAATTTTGTATTTTTCATCTTGTATAAAATACGAAGAAATAATATTTCACACTTTCATACAAGGATAGAATTTCATTTAATTCCTGACATTTTAAAAGTAACTAATTAAACAATTAATCCACCGACATTCTTCATAACGCCGCAAGCAATTCTCTTTAAGAATAGTTGTGGTTTTAGGAAACTGATAATAATTCTAATTGCATAAGAACTTCGGAAACGAAAAGGGAAGTGGAGAAATAAAAATGCTGATGAACTTGATTTTTATTGCTCTCACTCTTTATCTCATGAATATGGATGATATTATTATTATGTATTTTTGGTTTGCGGTTTCTTCGGTGGTTTTTCGCCGTAAAGAACAGTAGCTGTAATGAGAACAGGGAATTTAGAAAAAGTGTTGAATAATTTTGAGCAATAAGTTAAACAAATAGTGTCAAGGAATGGAAAGTTTTGTTGGTCAAAGAAAAATTATATTAATTATATCCGAAGAGAGATTTTGCAATTATTTTAATTTTTGTCCGTTTGTATTATGGAGCATTATATTAAAAAAAGTAATTTAATTTTTTTTAAGGGAAGAAATGAACTGCAAACAATTATTTGCGATTTGATTACATTACAGAAAGTATAATTACACACGCATTTTCTGTAAATCGATACGGGCATTGATCAATCCCTCGGTTTGTTGTTTGTATTGTGGCGGCTGCCCTTTGATCACACCTTTTCACTGGATGAGATCTACTGAGCCTGTGCCCGCGATGGCCTGGCTGGCAAGAAGAATCAGTGAACCGAACATTTCCGTGAACCGCATTATGTAAATTCCATAGCTTCCATCGTTATATATTTGTCAATACTTCAATTGTCGCTCTCTCTGTCGTTTATATTTTACAGCATAGTTTAACCTAGTTAAGTTTTTGTTATTAAAGTTTGTTTCGCTTAACCTTTGTTTTAACTTGGCACCCACAACACACACTTCCACTATGGCACCGAAAATATAGTGTGGCTACCCACTTCACCTGGATGTCCAACATCTCGTAACCCGGACGTGCTATAGTGTGGCTGCCCACCTCACCGGGCAGTTCCATAGTATTAACGTCGCACTAGAGCTATTCTCTGGGATATTGTCAACGGTTTAGGATTTATCCCAAAAGAAAGATCCGGGAGAACCTTATCATAATAGAACATTTATTATTTATACAACAGAGTTCAGTAAAAACAAACATTCCTACGATGGTGGTTAAAAACAGGTTTTTTTTCAAAAATAATAACATCTATAGAATTCTCATAAATGCACTTGAAGTGATATAAACGAAAATATGACTTGGAATCACCTACCTGGTCACTCCCTTGATTGATTGGATACAAAAAAACTCTCATTGCAGCCTCAAACAATTTAGACGTCATAACCAAACTAACTGCAATCAGAAAAATGCATAATGTCTGTCTGATCGAAGTCTAGTAACTTAAAGTCTGAAGATGATGACCAAGAATATATTTTTAAATATATATGCAAATTTTAATAATATGGAATGTGCAATGTAATCCTTATAATTCAGCTGCTACAAGATCAAGGGCAACGCGTAGAAAACTTTCATGACATTTATAGGAAACGTATTGGCTTTAAGCAGGTTTCCAAGGGCACGCTATCAAATGTCATCTTGACTGAAACCCAACAATGGTAAAAATTGCACATTGAAAATATACAATGGTAAGCCACTACAATTTATCAACCTTTCCACATCGCCAAAAAAATAATATTATATTTCATTCTACACGGAAAAATTGCCGCGATTATCAAACCCACATTTTGAGTAAAACATCGTTACCTTCTCTATTATTTCATTAATCCATCAATAAGATTCGATTGCAGCCCTGCCAATTAAAGTCCAATCTATAACAACAGAGGTATAAAACTAGATGACAGCAATTTTTCCTCCGGATTCGGACAAATGAAAATCGCAGAACTATGACCCTGAACATTCTGAAACGGCATCAATCTGTCTCTGTCATAAGCCACCCCGCCAACAAAGAAATTCTAAATAAATGATAGTGATGAAATATTAGATTAGTGGGGAGGGATAGAAAACCATTTCTGGATATTATAGTTGGAGACGGAAAAAGTTGTGTCAGGAGGCGAAGATAAATTTGGAATACGGTAGAATTCAAAGTCAGGAGTCTTATTTTTAAAGAGTATTTTCGTGGTGGATATCTTAACGTATATTGTTTACATTCTAGAAAGATAATATTATTTCAACATAAACACATAAATTACTTTTGTTGTTGAACAATTTCAAAAGCTTCTTTTATGGTTTTTATGAAATTTCCAAATCTTTATAAAGAACACATTTTATATAGAAATATACATATTAAACGAGTAAGGGTAAAAAACACGTGGATAATCTAACAATAATTTGTATTGCTAACTATAATTTGTCTAATAACTATTTTTTGTATTAAAAATATTTGCGAATTTACTAGTACCCAACTTCAAATACGTGGTGTTTAACCAAATTTGTACCAAAAATACCGAATTAATAATTATAAATTTAAGTGAATGAATGATGGAAATGTAAAGTGGATAAGAAATATATTTCCACTATGGTAGACAAAGGGCATTTGAAGAACTCAAAATATTTTAAAATATTAGTTATATTTTTAGAAAAATGCGATAAGAACCTACAATTTCTTTAGTGCGTTATTTATTTTAGTCTATAGACTTTATATTCTTGATTATTTAGTTAATAAGTTTATTATTAAGTTACATCCTTTTTACATAAGTTTATAATTTTAATTAAAAACGCGTATGGTGGACAAGTATGGTCATTTAAACTTCTTCTGAATTATCTGTTAATTAAAATTATAAACTTAGATAAGTTAGATAAGATTATTATAAACTTAGATAAGTTAGATAAGATTATTATAAACTTAGATAAGATTATTATAAACTTAGATAAGATTATTATAAACTTAGATAAGATTATTATAAACTTAGATAAGATTATTATAAACTTAGATAAGATTATTATAAACTTAGATAAGATTATTATAAACTTAGATAAGATTATTATAAACTTAGATAAGATTATTATAAACTTAGATAAGATTATTATAAACTTAGATAAGATTATTATAAACTTAGATAAGATTATTATAAACTTAGATAAGATTATTATAAACTTAGATAAGATTATTATAAACTTAGATAAGATTATTATAAACTTAGATAAGATTATTATAAACTTAGATAAGATTATTATAAACTTAGATAAGATTATTATAAACTTAGATAAGATTATTATAAACTTAGATAAGATTATTATAAACTTAGATAAGATTATTATAAACTTAGATAAGATTATTATAAACTTAGATAAGATTATTATAAACTTAGATAAGATTATTATAAACTTAGATAAGATTATTATAAACTTAGATAAGATTATTATAAACTTAGATAAGATTATTATAAACTTAGATAAGATTATTATAAACTTAGATAAGATTATTATAAACTTAGATAAGATTATTATAAACTTAGATAAGATTATTATAAACTTAGATAAGATTATTATAAACTTAGATAAGATTATTATAAACTTAGATAAGATTATTATAAACTTAGATAAGATTATTATAAACTTAGATAAGATTATTATAAACTTAGATAAGATTATTATAAACTTAGATAAGATTATTATAAACTTAGATAAGATTATTATAAACTTAGATAAGATTATTATAAACTTAGATAAGATTATTATAAACTTAGATAAGATTATTATAAACTTAGATAAGATTATTATAAACTTAGATAAGATTATTATAAACTTAGATAAGATTATTATAAACTTAGATAAGATTATTATAAACTTAGATAAGATTATTATAAACTTAGATAAGATTATTATAAACTTAGATAAGATTATTATAAACTTAGATAAGATTATTATAAACTTAGATAAGATTATTATAAACTTAGATAAGATTATTATAAACTTAGATAAGATTATTATAAACTTAGATAAGATTATTATAAACTTAGATAAGATTATTATAAACTTAGATAAGATTATTATAAACTTAGATAAGATTATTATAAACTTAGATAAGATTATTATAAACTTAGATAAGATTATTATAAACTTAGATAAGATTATTATAAACTTAGATAAGATTATTATAAACTTAGATAAGATTATTATAAACTTAGATAAGATTATTATAAACTTAGATAAGATTATTATAAACTTAGATAAGATTATTATAAACTTAGATAAGATTATTATAAACTTAGATAAGATTATTATAAACTTAGATAAGATTATTATAAACTTAGATAAGATTATTATAAACTTAGATAAGATTATTATAAACTTAGATAAGATTATTATAAACTTAGATTAGTTAATTGAAATTAGTAAATTAAAATTAGTCAATTAAAATTATAAACTTAGATAAAAAGATATTAACTAAATAATAAAGTGTAAAATAATTAAAATAAAATGTGTACGACGTATACGAATAACAAAATACACAATAATAAAATACATAAATTCAAATCATATAACGTGTATTTTTCCATGAATGTAAAGCTGCTACTTTCAACCAAATGTATAAGATATTATGTATAGTGAATTTCCAATATCGCAGTACATCCATAATTGCCCATGTAAATATCCACTGACATTTCCATTAGGCAACCTCACAATCTCCGGCGACACAGACGTGGACTATTACATTGTCCGTTTCTAACGGAAGCTAATTCGCGTGATGCGTTCAAGGCCATTAAGTCTTTAGAAAATATCTTTGATCATTCTTGAGTAATTCATGTGTTTGAACGGAATACAATTTACTCCTCCACACAACCCCTTGAAAAATGCTTCAGGCATAACATACATAATTTATCCTCTGGCAGTTCATATCTACTGCAAATTCCCAAAGGTTGAATAGCGAAGCAGCATTCAAATTGACGCTTATATCTTAAGACTTTTCCCAGGGCACGGCGTCTATTTGCTCTACGTCTTGTTTGCGTCCTTAAAATAATAATCACTGTATAATTAAATGCCACGTAACGTATTATGAGTTATCACTTAGTTCTTCTGAAATATGTAGTCGCCAGGGACTGATACTGAGTCTCAGCGTCTAATAAATAATTGCTACGTTATCGCACTGGATTTTAAGACATTTTATGATCGGAATGTAATTTCAGTCCGACAGATAAATGTCTGTTCTGGTTTAATAACTTAAATCTTGCCACGGTTGATAACAACTATTCCGGAAAGAACAATTTAAATTTATCTTCCAAAAGCAGTTATAATCTTTGCCTGTGTTATAATCCGCGCGAACGCAATTTAAATTATAATTTCTTGAATTGTTTAAGTGGCGCTGGTCCATTAATTAGAGTTAAAACTGTCAATGCATAAAACAAACTAAAGGTAACGAGTACATACAGGTGTAGTGTTTATGAATAAAACTAAACTTTGGGTGACGCTTAATAATAATTATGTATAATGGCACTTATTATACCAAGCTGTCACGTGAAATTATAATTTGTTTTCAAGGCATTCCGTACTATGTGATAGCTCATAACAATTCATTGAAATAAATTTAATGTTTAATTATTTTATTAGTCAACATTTTAGATTAATTAATAGAAACACCTATTTTTTCATAAGTTATAAGTAGAAGTTAAGTAGTTATGAAGAGACCAACCATAAATATAAGATAAACTTATTATTGGATAAACCAAGAAAATTCAGCGAAAAATGTATATACCGTTATATTTTTATCCACACGCATTCAGCATTTATTAAAATTTACACGCTGTTAAACTTAAATTGAATGTTGCATAAATACCTGAATATTATCCCAATAGTCCACGAGCTGATAGCTTGATTGAATAAAAGTAAAATTAACCATATATTCCATTTTTGGAATTGACGAAACAGTGTTCCGAAGTCTTTCCTTTTGGTACATTTCAAATTGCATAGCTAATTGTGTTGCTATAGTGCGACGTTATTTTAAACATACAGCTATACAAGATATCCAACTACGTCCTTTCTCTTTAAATGTCGACAGTTATAGTCATAGAAGTTTTGATCGTGTATATAATTAAAATAATAAGACATACTTGGAAAATTTTCAATTACAAAGTTGTAGATAAGCATCAATTTAGTACTATAATACAACTTTGTAATTAACTATAACTAAAATCAAGACAAAATTTATGAATTCAATAAATGTATCTATTCATATTCAAATGTCTAAATTCAAAGGATCTTCTTAACAGTTCTCGTCAATTTGCTTGTTTTTAAAAAAATAAATTCAAGCGATATCCAATGTTAAAAACATCCTGAAGATATTGTGAATTCACAAGACGCGCTTTTAAGTTATCTGATATTCTGACCCATGCACTGAAATTCCACAATGTCAGCAGTTTCAAAAGCTTCCAGCTTTGAACTGCTAAAGTGATTGGCTTCCCACGATCCCTCAGGAAAATATCGCCTAAAAGGTGTTATCTTATAAAGCGGGCTTTACTTGGGCTACAGAGTGCATTTAGGGTAACCCTCACTCGGTCATAACTCTCTTTCCATGCCATTCTCTAGAACGAATGCGTCATGAGATTACCTGTTTAGAATATAAAAATATGCCTGTTAAAAAAGCAAAAATATACAAATTGCATGTATGCATTTGCACTTGAAATTATAGTTCCGATGCAAACGAAAAGTAATATACAGGGTGGCCAATTATTGTTGAGTGATGTTCATTATTTGTATGTATCATTTAGCTTTATTGGTATAATAAAACATTAATATTACCCAACTACTTCGCTTATTTTAAACAAGTCGTTTAGTTTTAGTAGTAACAAGCCAGTTAAATTATATAATAAGCAGTTACATTACTAAAAAATAATGGTTTCTTACGTGTAGGTAAACAACCCATTGTTCAACAATTTGTGACCATCGTGTATGTTATACGTATCACAGTACGCAAATACTTCTAGAAAAAGACAATTCGATAAATAGATAAATTATACAAAGCATTATTTTGAAAAAACTTGTATTCATTTCACTTCAATTAATTTAAGTAAAAGTATTCATTAAGTTTTTTGGTTAAAAATATAAACATGGGGTTTTTAAATTTTATATTCCGAAACTTATGGTATAATCAAACACAAAAACTATCATAAAACCACGTATTCATAAATTTTATGTAATTAAAAATCAAGCAATTAAATAGCGAGTGAGTAAATTTAATATGAAAGCCCCTAAATATTTTAAATCGAATGTGAGAAAACATAGCTTTTAGTTTATGTTAGTTACAACAATGTATTAACACATATATAAAAGTAGTTGAAGAGGTTATTTTATAAAAAAAATAATTTCACCATTTTTTTTTACTGGATGTAATAAAAACATAGTTTTCTGTTCGTACTACCTGTTTATTATTTTTTAACTGATAAAAAGTTAAAGTAATAAATTGCTCATAAGAATGATTTTTAATCCCAAATGAAACAAATTAAAATAAGTTTTTTGACTATTTTGATATATATGTTTTAACCTTTTGAATTCGGGGACATTTTTTTAAAAAAATCCTCTCAACACGGGGAATTCGCGAAGATTTCCTTCCCCCCTTTGAGTGACAATCTACACACCCCTTTCAATAGGCCATAGAAAACGACCCCTTTTGGAAGTCCAAGCCACGGACCGAGGAAACTGAGTTTACTACTTGGTTAGCTGAATACTTGAAGGGTTGCAATGTTTTAACTTATATTGCTCAATGAGGCTGACATCCGAAAACTGATTTACTTTTTTTATATTTCGTTTACAAATGAAAATGCCATTTATTTATTTTAATGAATAATTTTATAAGTGTGTATATAACATTATAAATTTAAAAAATGCGATTTTTTTTATTTTCAAAGAATTAAGCGAAATATATTTTAACCTCTGGAAAGTACATAATGTGTTGAAAGCATATATTGTAAATGACAACCATTAATTCCAGTGGAAGTCCCACACGCTCAATATTATTATGTAAATATTATTATTATTATTAAGTTAGGTAAGATGGAGGAATTTGAGTCTTAAATCTCTATTTTTGACATAAAAGTTCAATTTATATTAAGAAAAATTGTAATATTGCAATTATTTTACAAAATCATTAACATAATGTTATATTTTTATTTTATTCTGAGGTTTATTAGTATTCTTTTTAAATTATGTAATTTTTCGTAATAAAATACATTATTAGATCACACTATTAAATCAAATTAGTAACTTGAATAAAATAACAACCTTCAAACTTTAATACATTTGATTATTAATGGACTGTTTTTCTGATACCCAACCTTTCTCTACGTTATATAAAAATATCGTTATTGTAGTAAAAGTTGTAGATTTCAGTTTTCACGATGGTAAATTATTACTTTTATGTAATTTAATATTTTTTTTGTCCATACGTCTTAATATCAAACTCCTCTTGTGTGAGCTACAAGGACAGATTTACAAGTTTAGGGGCCCAGGCCAAAGAAACATGTGGGGCCCGCCGACGTACCTTAAATTTGACTTGCTAAATTTATGTATACGCACATAACACAAAATAGCATAATCAATCTGCTTTAATGTAAGTGTAAATACTGCTAAAACTTATATACTTAATTACTAATTTTTTTTTATTTCAGAAAAAAATGAAGATGTAAAAATCATATAACTTAAATTAAGATTATTAATAATAGTGAAGATTAAAAAATATTCAACTAAATATAATATTCATATAAATGCCCGGATAGTTCAAGAAGTATGCGCAAAGATAAGGTCACTTCAAAACAAACAGAATTTAAATTAAAAGCATACATATGGAAAATATATTTTACGTTATATTGAACATAATTTTTTTTTGACGAGATGATATGCATTATGAACATGCAGGAAACATAAAAGTGATTTAATTGAATAAAGTAGTAGAAGATTTGCAAAAAAGAACAAAAAAAAAACCCTATTGATTTAAAAAAAAAAACACTAATTAGTAAATTTATTTTTAACTTTTTCACAGTTTTTTTTAGTTTAATAAGCGTTTTGAGGGCTCCCTTAAAATGGGGGCCTTGGGCGAGTACCCCGAATGCCCTGCCGTAAATCGTCTCTGGTAGCTATAATTTATTTTAAAATTTAAAAACTTCTTTACAAGCTTCCAGATGTGAACTTAATTCGTCTGATACATTTTCTTTCGAAACCTCTGACAATATGTGCTTTGACATTCTCTGGAAAGTAATAAATGGTTCCCCCCTTCTGTGTTTTGTAGACTATTCATTTCAAAATGCTTCTTTGAGATGTCTACTGAATAGGGGAGCATGTTTGTTCCATTTGTAGAGTTGTACTGCAGGTGCCACTGTCACAAAAGTATGTGAAAGAATACAGACTTCAAATTACCCCCTAATAACTGGTTTACAAGGCATCTGCGACGCTCAATAGGTCACTTCCGAGAAACTTCGAGAGGGGGAATACAATACTGTAGGTAGACCATTGTATTTCTTCGACCCCAGATTCGGCACAATGGATGAAAAAGAAGCTTTAACAAACAATTTAAAAGACGTGCGTGCATAATTATAACCTTATGCGACGAAGATATATAAACGTCTGTCACATTTTACACATAAATACTTCTAAACGATTCGTGTGTGTTCCGTACAGACAAATAAAATGTACTACACTAATGTGTTGGGCAAAATACATAAGCGGAATCGTTATGTTACGGCAATAATTGCTATTGGCGGATCCGGGGGAGGGGCACAAGGGCCCTAGCGCCTCAGACTGGTCCACTTATTTTTTTTTCCTGTAATCGTGGAACACTTATACAGGTAAAAAAAAATAGCACGATTTTTGCCATGTTCTAGACAAGCAGGAAGTCGAGCATTTTAACCACCTTTAGACAACAACCACTAAATCAATCTAACATGCAATGATCTCTCTCTCCTCTCAAATAATCCCAATGCTTTATCTAAATGCCAGCCCCTCTCGCTCCCTACACGTATAGCGATGACCATCAACGTTTGGGGTAGATAGGCCAGCGTGCGTCATCACGTCACAAATAAATAAATAGCCACCTTGTGTTTATCTGGTGGTCCCTTTTATTTGGCAAATGACATTCTAAATCGACAATTCCATATTTTAGCGGTTATGTTGGCCGACATTTAATAAAACTATTAATTTTTGAAAATTAAATCTAAAATGTTAAGAATTTTGAGAAAATAATGCCAATTGGGTAATTATGTATATTATTGACTTATTTAATTCATTATATTATTGACTTAAATAATTAGTACTCTAATATTTATAAAAAGAAAATTGTTTACATTTGTTTCGGAAGGGATCGGATCCACATGTACTGTACTCTCCCTCGAGTACTTCTTTGTACTGTGGCCCCACTCCCCAGAATTTTTTTAAATTTTTTTATGGATCCGACTATGCTAATTGTATTTAAATTATCAGTTCAATTTCCAATAAAATCATTAGAAACATTTAGAAGTTATTTTTTATATTCAAAGTTGGGTTATTCAATCTTGGGTTAAAATTTTCCGCCGAAACGCCATATTCAAAGTGCGTCTTGCACGCAAATACAAGACGATGCGAAATACTTATTTACTTAAGACGATTTGGCGATGTTGGCCACAGGAAATGAAATAGTTGCCCTTCCACATTTCGCCAAAATAACTCAAAAGCTACTCTCCTACTTTCAACAATAGCCTTGCTGTCGGGAACTCATTAGGGCGTTCCCTCCATATTTCAAAAGTTGACACGTCGCCGGGCAAGAAGGGGGTAGAAGTCGCTGGTACAACTGTTGTACCACAGCCCGTGTTCAAAGGTAAAAAACTTACTGGTACATATGCTGTACCACCCGTTTTCTAGAGGTTAAATTAGGCAAGTCGTGCATTCGCGGATTCAACACAATTGCAACACATTTGAGAAAAACCTTTAAACAGTTTTTCAATTTTGTAGTAACTTTTTTAAGGCTCTTGTACTTATAAAAATAACAATTGCCAAATATGGGTTTGAGATATAGAATTCTGTGAGGTTTTTGCATTACTAAAGTAATTAACTGTATAAGTTTTTGTATTTAAATTTGACTATTATAGTATTCTTACATACATAATACTTTTCCGGGTTTTTTTTCTCTCAAAATAAGTAATTGTAAATAAAATTATAAAATAAATATTTGAACTAGCAACATTTCAATACGTTATAACATATTTTTATTTTATTTTACACTTTTACTACAACAATGTTAAAATTAGAGAACTAATAGTAAAGTTAATATAACACAGATGTATTAAAATGGTAAATATATTATTAATTTCCTAACAAACTTCGAATAAAACATAAAAGTAGCAACCACAATATATCTTGTAAGAACTTGAGTAAATGCTTCTTATATCAAAGCCCATAAGCAGTTTCTTCAATTTTCGTTCTATCTCCCATTTCCTATCTAGAAATAAAGACAGGATAGTAAAAATAGAAAATAGCAAACTCATCTCTGAGCTGTCACTCAACTGAGTAGAGAAACGATTGAAATTCTTTACATTTTTAGGCAGATGGAATAAGTATATGACCATCACATACCCGTCCGTGTATATTTGATGCACTTTGTCACTAGGGGAATATACCAGCCGTGAAAATGTTGACAACTTAAGCTGTTTTTAGGCTACCCTTTCCCTTGTGACACATTTCGGGCAGTGATAGCCGGTGTGGACAACTATTTATGAATTCATATTCCAAAGCAAATATCTGAAGGTATCCTTCAACGTGAGGTATAAAAAAAGTATTACTTTACTGTTTGATATGAGAATATATTCCATATTCTCTTTGGATTTTTTTTTCTGTTGGTGCCTTTTTTTTATTTTAAGTGGATTCTTTGGATTTTCGATGGGGAAAATTCTTACAGATGCTGTTCAAGCATAATATTAGTACAACGAAATTAAAGTATTTATTTATAATTACGTTTCATTAAAAAAATTAATAAAATACTAGGAGGCTCCGCTCCCTGCTCCGCCAACCCCCGGAGGATTGAACCCTCGTAGGTTTGCTTCGCTAACCACTTCTCGATTCGCTCGCTAAAAGGTAGGACACAATAACAATGTGTCCTAGTAACAATACTTTTTTAGTTATACTACAAAAACTTTAAAAGTGTAAATTGTAAATTAATATTCATCTTGGCATCACAACATTTTTTCGACATGTAAGTCAATATAAAATCATTTAAACTAATTTCTATTTAACTACAAATGAAAATAATGGTACCACTGGCAAGTCTACCAATATTTATTATTTTCCACGTTATTTTCACACCTTTCCCGCGTTTCAGCTAATTTCTAACATTATTGGTAGTTTGTTTTGGCCATAATTGACGTTCAGATTACCACAAATATTGCCTACCAGAAGTGTGTAATTTACTGAGTTTATACGTCATAAAAATGAAGTTTATAGAAATCTAGTTTTCAAAATTGCCAACAGATGGCGCCACCTCTATTTTCCTTCATTTAAAGTTTGGAAAAGCGTTTTTCAAAACTTCTATTTTTTTTTAATTTAATAAGGCTTATATTCTTCCTAATTTAAGCCGACATCTTCAAAATAATTATTTACCCATGAATTGAAGGGGTTAATCGTCAAAATGGCTTACATAATGGCAAAATAAAAATGCGGGCGCAACAGAATTTTGTAAACAAAGTAACTGTTGTCATTCCGCATAGAGAAAAACAACGTTTTTCAATCACCGCGTAAGAGAATTATATATACAGATACGACAATATTGTGAATTAAAATTGTGATGGGCTTGTTATCCAAACTAGACAAGAGACGTTTTGGAATTTGGCGACTCGTATATTCTAAAGGTGAAAAAATAAAATTTTAAAGAATTTCAACAATTATATATAGTGTTATTGCCTTTTTTCTTTGTGTATTGCCTATACAAATATTTTAACAAATTAAAATTAAACTTAAATTCCATATACAGAACCATACAAAGGCCATTTGGTAGTGTTTACTATCATTCAAACTTTTACCAACATCAATTCACAAAAAAAATATACGCATGAATTCCTGAATTCAGTACTCCTTATAAATTCAATACAGCTAATACAATCGGAAACTGTTCGAGCCCACGACAGTAATTTCAAAAGGAAATCCTAAAAAAAAGCACTTGACAATCATTCCATTAGTTTTAAGCACTTCCATTTCACTAGTAATACTCAGATAAACTATTATCAGATACCCAAAGAGGAATCAGAATAACGCAGATTTTTCCTTCCTTTATTCCCAATCTGAATAGGGGGAGAATTACAAACATCCAGCTTAAATGATGGTATCTGCGACAGAGATAAAACGGTATTGTGGAACAATGGCATCGAACGAGATACGGAACAGTGAAACAATTAGCAAAGCAAATGTTCTCTTGTTTTATGGTTCATTCAACGAGGACACAGCGTGAAAGAATCATTTCAGAATTGTAAAGATACATATAGAATTAGTGTGTGTATCGAATGATACAGCGCTAATCGTATAAAGCTGAGGAGAAAGAGTTGGTATTAAGCAACAGTGGGGGAATTAATTCTAATACTTTACAATATAAATTATAAGAAAGTAAGTGGGATTATCGCGTTATAACCACTTTTGCGAAAGTGACTTTGAATATTGGGAAAGTGTTGCTGAAATGGAATTATTGCAACATATAATTGAAATTTCAGCAAATGAGCGTGTTGTAGTGCATTACACAACACATCATTTTAGTGTGACTATTTGACGAAATGTAAAAGATATTAATTGCATTAAATCACACTAAGGAGCTTTGCCCCATAACGTGTTAAAAATATATTTTCATAAAGGAAAGGATTGCTAAATGAAATTTTATTTGCTTTGAAAATCAATACAGTCTCTACAATACGTAAAATAATACGTATTTACATTAATTTGGCTATTTTTACAGGTTATAAACTTACGCACTAAACAAATATTAAAATCTGAAAAAGTATTTAAAAAAATTGCCATTTATACTCATTTTTACAAATAAGGATAATTAATAAATATAATAAAGAATTTTTAATTATTCTTGTATTTATTCATAGATATTTAATGTATCGTGTTTTCTTATTTCCGAAACAATAAAGTGCCACTCATTTAAGATTGTTAATTAAATTGTTAATTTGCTAAATACAATTACAAATAATTTTCTTTGCAAAATGACTGCAACATTATAAAAAGTTGCTGGATAAATATTTATTTTAGTTCATTTTGTCGGATTTCTTAAAAAATCTATCTACAAACTGCACTTCAATATTTCTCATTTAATTACATTGTAAACTATAGTTTTTTTAAAATTTATTTCTGCCTACTTATTTTAAAATTAATAAAAATATTACGGAAAATTTATTCTTTTATGGCTGTTAATTCAAGTATAAACCATTTAAAAAAATATTTTTCTTCAGTAAAAACCTTAGATCGAAAGAGATTTAAACGACATAATACAGTATTATAAACCAAACCCAAATCGTTTAATTTCCAATTATATGTGATACGATGTGTTAATTTAAAGTATAAAAAATATGTTTCTGTAAAAGTCTATTAAACATATAAAAGTAAAGTAAAACTATTCATGCGTATACGTGAATTAAATCACTGTGTTTGTGAAGAGTCAACACAATTCTTCTTAACACTCTTTCCATGTTCTGGAAATATATATATATATTTTAATTATAACATGATCACTATTTTTAAATTTTATATCAAAGTAAGAATAGTTAATTAAAGTATGCAAGCAATTAGTTTTGTAGTACGAGAATATGAGATTTTTTAAGAACTCCAATTAAAATATAAATTAACTTTATAATTTTTTTTAGATAATTAATTAAAAAAAATTGAATTATTTTGTCACATTTCTATAAATACTAATACATTAATTAGATTAAATTATTAGTTGAATTAGTTACAATTAACTATATTAATTAGATTTAATACTTTTTTAACTTTTATAATAACCATAAATAAATTTAAATGTTAGTAACTTTTATAATAACCATAAATAAATTTAAATGTTAGTAATTAAATTATTATCAAAAACTTAATTAGTATATAAGTTATTAAACATGAGTTTCCTACAAATTTGAATGAATTAAGTTTAGTCATATTTCTATAAAATTCATATATTAACTAATATTTTACACTATATATGCCAATATATGCCAAACAATTATTTAGAAACAAATAGTCATACAACAAATTGCTTCAATAATATTCAAATCCATTTAAGTTCTTTTAAAACCTGTATCATGTTGGTTGACTCCTTTCTGCAAAATGCCATACGCTAATCAATACAATTTTTAAATTAGCTTACTAAAGATCACTTTAATCTCAGGCTATTAACTATGTATTTTTAAATTTTCTGAAAGCAGTCTAATAATAATCACAGATAATAAAACTTCTACGTTTAATTACGACGCAAAACTGTTTTTCTACGTCTCACTGTAAACATATTTATAACTCATTTCAAAAATGGTTTTGGACTTTTGTAAAAGTTAAAAGATTCTTACCGATTTCTGAAAGTTCTCATTCTGGTATTTGATGGATTAGAGTAGAGAGAGTATGATCAGCCTTTTGTATTCAGGTGCCAGCACCATCTGTAAGGAAATTGATTTTGCATCAAAACATTCTGTAAGTATTGAAACGAAGTTTAAAAAAGTACACTACAACTTCCTCTAAACATATTTCAGCAGCGATCAATGCTTTGCTATCATTTAATTTATTGAATAGAAAAGTTTCACTGCTTTTGTGAGCCGAAATTCCGTGAAACTTGGCTTTAGGTACCAATAAAGAGGCGGAAGTTTGCCGGAGAAGCAAATGATCTGCTGGAAGTTAGAATATATTAAAGTTTTGTCTAAACAATTTTATTTACTTTATCAGTAAAGATGTGGAAGTTTTCTGAATAAGCAAACATTGTGTTCTATTTTACAGGGATTTAATGTGTTGAGAAAAGTTTATGTATTGTTACTTATCTTTATATAAAGGAGTTTATCTACGGAGGGTTATATTTACAAATTATCTAACTATTTGGCTGAAAGTAAGGGAGTATTAATGTATTTTAAAATTAACATAGAATTAATATTATTAGGTTTTTAGGTATACTTTCTTCGGAAATAATTTATAAATGATTATTTTTCTTCAATTGCCTCAAGTATTATCTTTCAGACATTAAATACCAAACAGGAGAATGGTAAACTGTGTATAAAATTTATTTATATCTTATTATAAACAAATATTGCTGATATAAAAAGTACTTGCAGATTTTAGGTAGTTTCTCTATAAAAACAGAAAATTAAATGACGCTTCCTTACACTTTTAAAGGGGGAAATAAAAATGACGTTGTATTAGGGTATTATTGAAAAACACATTAACATTTTTCTTTAACTTAAATATTCATATTGTATTATGGATAACACGTTATTATTATACTTGCATTATTATTACTATTATTATACTTACTAAATATGTAGCGAAATATCCACCACTTTGTCTGACTAAAATTATGCAAGCAAAGTATTTAGTACTTGAAACTAAATGAAGTACTAATATTGTATTGAAAAGAATATATATTTATAAGGCCTATGTAGCGTTAACTATAATGTATAATAGCTAGCATGCTCGTGCAATAATTATCGCATAAACAACCCCTGCCTCTCTCCGACACACCCATTCGTTAGAGCTGTACAATAAAAACGCTTATCGATTTGCCCCTAGATGGCAGCATTATCAACGGCTTGTTTAAAAAAACAGTTTAAAATGAATTACTTTAAACGCATTTTTAAAATAAAACATTAATATTCATGAGACAAAAGTACAATTCGTCACTGCTCCGAGAAATTCCCTTTTATTTGATACCTCGCATGTTGAGATCTGTTATGTGTGGGACCCGCAAAAGGGATATTTACTGATGAAATAATATATATGGTTGCATTGTTATTGATGATTATCATTGTTAGTTATTGAGATCATTTTTGCTGACACACATTTAATTTCTTAGAAACCTGCTTTTGAGCTTAGATGCGTCTATAGTTTAATATGTAATGAAATAAGAATAATTATTAATATATTTTTTTAAATATTGCATTTTAATAACACAATAATTATTTTAAGTAATACTGATTTAACTAATAATTAGGCAGCACATAGTAAATTTATTAAATAAATATTTAATAAATAACTTTAATAAATATTTAATACATAATAATTTCAAAAAATAAATATTTTATAAATATTTTTTTTTAAATATTAAAAAAATATTTTTAATAAATATTAAAAAATATTTTTAATAAATATTAAAAAATATTTTTAATAAATATTAAAAAAATATTTTTAATAAATATTGAATTTTTTTTTAAGAAATATTAAAAATATATTTTTAATAAACATTAAAATAATAATAGTAAATAATTTCGATTCCAAAACGCTTTTATATATTCTTATTACTTAAAAAATAATTCTATGATTTCGTATAACGTTTCTGAAGTAATGCCAAAATTGTCATTAAAATATACATTGCAAGTTTGTGAAACTGTTTTAAGGTTGTAAATTCAAGGTTAACGGTAGAGTGGAAGACAATACCCTCTTGGCAAGTAGAAAACTTAGCGTTCAAATTCCGATTTTACGATTTTCCATCAGCCACAAAAACGAACCCAAGTATGAAAAAATATCATTCCATTTAGAATAACGCAAAGCTTATTCTGAAAGAAGAGTCATCAGTAGAAAACTGAGCAGTAAAAGTTTTCGATATGAAACGTTTATTCGATAGAACGTACCCCTTCAATAAATCGATAACTTCTTTGCTCACAAAAATTGAACCTGACTCAAGACACTATAAAGAAGCAGAAAAAAAAGAAAGAGGGGGGGGGCACACGCAATGTCTTAATAGTAAGACAAGTTCTCCTTTTAACTCTTCACCAACAGAATTCGCAGCTGTCGATGTGTTCGAACTTTGAAGAAACATCTGCACATTCAGTCGCAAATAAATTGGAAAAGAAAAGTGTAAAGTATTTGTGGTGCATTTTCTTTTCTTTATTTGGTTTTATTTTGAACAATAAAATCCAACGACGCTTATTTGGCTGGCAGGCAATATTTTGTGTTGTTCTTTTTACTAGAATTTGCATCACACCTTGCCATTTTATATCGTTCATGAATTCGCAAACATGTAGCTTTCTATTGGTAATTTCAACTATTTAATTTGCTTTTTAAAGGCTTGTGAAGAAAAGACTCTGGACGATATTTGTATGGACATTTATTGCAAAAGTTTTATCAGCTGATATTAGAGATGTATACAATAAGAATTGCAGCTGTTGTGATATTAGAACTTTAAAAACATATTGAGTTTTTTTTAAAGAAAATTAATAGGAAAATAAGTGGAAATAAGATGTGTAGAATTTCTATTTTGTGATTGTTATCCTTTTTAACAATTGAAAACCGAGTTATTTGTTTTCTAAAAAAAAAAAATAGAATCCGAGGAATTTTATATTTGTATAATAATTTGCATACAATTTTAAGTTTATTTATCTTAAAACATATTAATTTGACTACCAATTTTGATGTTTTACTTAATTTTATTTAAAAATTATAATTTGACTATTGTAGAAGTTTTAGAAACCCAAATGGTTTAACTTTTATTATATGTTGTTAAGGGGCTTATTTAAAAAAATATTTGAATTATGTAGCTTGAAATTCTCTATTTTAAGCATATTTAAACCATTTGTATTTTCTCATCATTAATCAGTTAGTATAAGCTGCCAGATAAACAAAATGTTTACCCTTCTGAAATGCAGGAATACAAGCGTAAAACTAAATCCGGGATTATTTCATATGTTCCACATAACAGGTATGTTAATCGTAACCAGGAATGTTCCAAATCATTCGATAAGAGGAATACTTCAAACGAATAGTTTGTATGGCCTCCTATGTACTTGTTCTGGTACAGTTAACAGGATATCCTGTATTACGATGCAAAGTGAAGGGTTAATTTGGTCAATAAAGGATCTTTTGATAAGCAGTAGTCTCATTATCAAAGATAACACTATAAGCAGGAATACAAACGTTCACTTTGTACCTTATTAAGTATTAGGGATAATATTAGATATATGAATAGGTATTAGAGATAATGCGCTTATATTCTTACTGTGCTGTTATTAATCACACTACCAGAAACGAATCTTATCATATTATACTACCATTAAATATAAGTAGTAGAATGTAAATATATACGAATGGTCTCCGAAAGGGATCATTTATAATTTTTAATAATTTTGAATAATTTTTAATTGTTAAAGATAGTAATTATAAATATTTCAGGATTTGATTAAAGAAAAATGGAGTTTTAAGGGTAATAAATGTGTTTAATTTAAATTGCGTTGATGAAATAATTGCACTCTTAATTTAATCCGTGTAAGTATTTTGATCGAAATATTGAATTTATATGACCTACTATAAGAAATATTTTTTTTATTTAAAAATGCTTCTTAATTTCAATGTTTGTATATAAACCAAATGTTGGTGGATAAAACTGATTTCTATATATGCCAACTTAACTCAATAATTTATTTTTAAAAAATTTAAATAATAAAAAAAACTTCTGATTATTTTTATTAAAAAAAATCATTGACAAAAAATTATCTTTTTTATGAGATTAACGTTTTGTTTTTAAGGTAAATAAAAATATGGATGTTTACTATTATTTTATTAATAAAGTCTACTTCTACATTTATTTAATTCACAAAGGTAAGTACAAAAAATTGTTCGCCTGTATTTTATAATCGTTGATAATATTTACGTGAGTTTAAGGTTTATTTTTGGAAGTGTGATGACCCGATGTTAAGGCCCTGTAGGTAAAATGAGAATTCAAGACGTCGGAGATATTTTTTTAAATGCCAAATACCTGTACAAAAAAGTGCAATCTGATATACTAAATTAAACATAAGTAAGTACTTTCAGACAATAAGTAAGAACTATTATTCTTGAACCAGTATTGGAACATATACGAATCAGTAAGTTGAAAAAAATACTAACAAGCCATTTCTGAAGGACTAAATAGGTTTGTTGATGTTTTGCCATAAGTCTGAAGATCAATAGGATTTCATAAATTTCTGAAGGATTAAACAGGTTTGTTGAAGCTTTGCCACAAGTTTGAAGATCAATAGCATTTAATAAAAAAAACAGTCAAGTAGAAAATATTAATAGAAGTTATTATTACAGAAAGATGAAATGGCCGAGAAGATCTTTGATTCATGCTAAACACAACCCTAATAAAATAGGAATACCAACTAAAAGAACTCTGGATTATATATAGCAACACAAAAAAACCAATGAAGGGAGGATTTAAGCATAACGAAAGTGATTGATTGTATACCGTAACTTTTTTTCAAAATGGCATAACTATTTTTAATATATTAAAATGTGTGGAACACTTTGCATTCGAGTACCACAAAAGATTGGATTGTGGCATCTAAGAAGTTTCACAATTGGATATACGCCTTCCCAAAAGCATGTGCCGTGGTTCTTCCGGAACCTTGTGCATTCCTGCGAAACTTGTAACATGTAAGTTCCCTTTTTTAAAATCCATGATGTGTTACTGAATGCGAAGGGTTGCATACCAGTAGTGGTGCCAGAAAATGACTTTTAGCGCAGTTTTTAAATGAGCCGCATATAAAACATCCCCGTAACTGGTAAAAGTTTAGGTGTATTTATTCCTAGTTAAATAAATGTTAGTCCAATTGCTGTCAAGTTTTAAATTTGTCTTGTTAGTTCATGGTTAGCCTAGTTACAGGATTGTCTTGCAAACTTGATGATATTTTGGGTAGTTAAAGTGCCCTTATTGAACTTGCCTACCAATTTGAGAAAATTTTAGAATTTTTTAGCGGCCAAACTCGTATTGATAACTAGGAATCCTCACATTTTGTCGTATTAAGTTAGAATTATTGAAACTGGACCGGCACATGACGGTAAGCAACCCTTCTCAGCAGATATTTTCAGTTTTATTGTTCCAATATGTAATAATATATTAAAATGTACCTAAAATGTAATGTAAAAATTGACAATATTTTCAGAAAATTTCTGATTACAAGGATAATTAACTCAATTTGAAAATTTTAAGGAAATTCTAGCTATTGATACACCAAGTTTACCTCATTTCAGAGTGATAATAAATTATTATACAACAATAATACAAAAGAAAACACCCTTAAAATTATATATTATTTAATTAGGAGGACAAAAAATATGACAAAGTTTCAAATATAGTTTTCATTTTTAAATATATATTCTTCCACATCCTCTAGTAGATTATATGGAAACACTAATACCAAAAACGTTTAAATAAGTTTTAAAACTTATAATATTTTTTGTTACATTAATTTTTATTATGGCATGATATTATTACGTTGAAAAAATTCTTGAACAAACCCTGTCGAATTTCCTTATACACAAGACAGAAATAAGAAAATAACCGTAATATTTTTTTCTCTTGGCTTCAAGTCTAAACACGATGTTACTCTCTTAATTAGCGCTGGGGAAAGATGTAATTAGTTTCTAAGCTACCTAATTAATTAATTAGAATTTATATTGGACCGAAGTAGAAACATTTGAGGGAAAATTTTAATTTTTGTGGCGTGGTGTATAAATAATCCAAAACACGCTAATACCTTCTGCATTAGAAACAATAATCATTCCCCTATACCTTCTATATATGTAAATCTATTCATCCCTTTGCCGTATTTTTTAAAAAACTTTTCTTCTTTAGATTATTATAATTGCTTTTAGTCGTCGCCTCCGGTAATAGAATGTAATTAAACAGTGTCAAGTTACTTAAAACTTTCCGAATTTCTAACACACTAAATGATTTACCGTCAATATTAAAACATCAGTGCTGTTTGCTTGAACATGTTAGGCTTTTTTTTTTGTTAATTATTTGAACAAAAATTTTGAGTGGAGAGGGGAGTTTACTTTATTATTTTCCCATCAGCAGACCAATTAGTTGAGTGTAAAAATTCGCAGGGATAAATTTATTAAGGAAAATTAATATTCTGACATATTACGTGGTGGAAAGAGACTGTTCATTTTATCTTTTAGCAAAAGGACATTCTTAAAAGAAGCGAAAAAAATGCATTACATGCCTTATTTCGTGTAGACAACAAGAGAGCAACAATCTGAAAATGCAATAAATTTTTAGATTTTTCAAATCATCTAAAGATTGAATTTGTAGTTAATTACTAAGAAATAAATTTAATAAAACTTCCAGATTTTTCAGTATAATGAAACATACGTGAGGGGGGCACTCACTTTTTCCGTATTAAAATTTCATGTAATATAATTTAATAAATCTATAATTTACAGATTTATTTAATTCAATTATATTTTAACTGAAAATTATTTATTGATTTACATGATCGTATTTTGTATATCTTAGTGCTACATAACACTTTTATGCACAGTACTCGTAAATAAGTATATTTTTGTAGTTGTAGTATAGAGTACTAAAACAAAAATTAATTGTAATAATATTCTACAACTTAATTTTATTAATATGTATTATAATATTTAAGCGAAATATAATAATATAATTATTATAATTGAGCAATTGTGTTAAATAGTAAATTTAATAAAAAAACTACCCATATATTAATTAGTTGTATAAAAAAATTATTGTTAGTATATGAATTTGATATAAATGTTTTATTAATTTTTTGTATAATTTATATTTTGTAAAATTGATTAAAATTGCTTGTGTGTGTATTGCTTACAGCAATAAATTTATTATGACATAAATTTTAAATGATAAAATTTAAATTATAATTTGTTAAAAAAATTACTTCCATTTGTACATTAGAAACACCTACTGAATTATATTATATATTTTTAAATAATAACAAATTGTATATAATGTGTGTTAAAAGAAGTTTTAAAATTTTTAATAAATAAATAGACTTAAAACAATTATATGGTATTTTATTATAATACGAAATGTAACTAAATAATATTTTTAGTATATTTATTTACACGTTTTATCTTATTATTGCTTGAATTTTATTGAAACTTATTTATTTATAGAATGTTTCTTTTAAGCAGTTCGACATAAAATTATTCAGATAATAACTACAATATTTAAAAAAAAAGAAACAATGAACGAGAAACATTTAAATTGCTTCAAAAAGAAAAACCGTTCCTCAGAGGAATATACCAACAATACAACCAAAAAAATTAAACTACATAAAGGCTGTTTCGAAATATATTTTCTTTACCCAAACCTAAGAATCTTTTGGGAACTCGTCAAATTTTCGTCTTTTATCCCATTTCAACCATTTATCAAGATATTCTCTTCTGGTTTCCGGACTCCAACTGCTAGGCATTAACTTCTGAGCATTTCTCATAGACTTCACGTTCAAAATTGACACTTGGCGCCACCAATCTTCCATCTTGTGTATAGTTATGACCTCAATATTACGTGAAACTCTTTTGTGTCACCAAAAATGGCGTTATTTCCAATTCTATAAATAATAAGTATTACATCGGGGCTTTTTATATACATGGCTTTTATTTTTAGTGAACTGGAAATAATATATCCTCCGGACATTACATTTGTATTCAAAGATTTCGTCTCCAATAATGATTTTTACCGCCATGCACCTTCAATCACTTGAAAGATGTAAAATGTAAATATATCAATTTTTGAAAAAATTACGAAAAAATAGCTTTGGTTATTTATCTTCATGATACTTTTTATCTTAAAAAATATTTGAAAGAATCTCTTTTAAAGGGTTGTTAGAGTTTTTTTAAATACTTTTAAATCCTCTTTTGAAGATACAATCCCTTTTGAAGATTTTTTAAATTAACTTATTTTTTAAAAAAAAGAGTTATTTTAAATGCTTTTGAGTAGTTTCTTATGCCTTTAAATAAATATTATATCCTTTAAAAATTTAAAAAAGCTTATTAGCCTTTGATCTTTTCCTAATTTTGTTACATGTAAACGTAACTTTTTTATATAAATTTTAAAGGGTTTCCACTAGTGCATATGTTCCCAAAATGAGGTGACTGAATATACATTAACCCATGTATTGAAATGGCACTTTCAAAGTTTAATTGTGTATGACATTATATAATCATTTACACTTATTAAGTTAAATTTTTATTAGTTATAGAATAAAAAAATAAGAAAGATATTTTTTTAATAACATGTTTCAGTTAATATGTCAAACAACCGGTCTGTTTAACACCTGATATTTATAAGGAATTATAAATTTTAATAAATAATAATGTGATTAACGTTCTAGGACTAGGATTACTTTCAACTATGCAGTTTAGATTTAAAAAGTTAAAATCTTTTACAACTAATCTTTTAAAATTTTATGATGAAGTTACTATAGAAATGGTCGGTGAAAATACTGTAGATATTGTCTACAGGATTTCAAGAAAGCATTTTACAAGATTCCGAAAGAGGCACTGTTATATTGCTAAATAGGTTTGGGACTCAGACGGATATCTTGAATGGGTAAGAAATTGACTAACTGGTAGAAAGCAGAATACAAATTAAGCGCAAATACTCTAGAGGGGTGGAAGTCAAAAACGGTGTTCCACAGGGTTCTGTTCTTGGGCCACTATTGTTTATTATTTTATTAATGATATTAGTAAGAATCTTATAAGTAAGATCAGTTTCTTTGCGGATGATTTAAAAATGACGAGTACATTCAATTACAGGGATCAAATTTAGCAGTCAATTAATTAATATTTCGGAATGGGCTATTTATTGGGGTGTGTCGTTCAATATTAATTAGTTTCAGGTGTTGCACATGAGACACAATAACAGAAAAGCTACTTAATACTAATTAATACTAGTGATATATTTAAGGATATGGGTTAGTTAATGGAACTTTGAAAATAAAACTAGTAAAAAATCTAACGAAATGTTGGTATTTAAAAAAATATATTATTTAATTCTAAAAATGCAATATTGTCATTATATAGGGAGCTGGTTAGGTCGCATCTTCAGCATGCAGTGCAATTTTGGTCACTATCTTAAATGAGATATCGACTAGTATGCTTGTGCGATAATTATCGCGTGAACAACCCTCTCTTACCCCCACACGAATATTAGCAAATATACTATATCCACAATGTAAAAAAGTTTAACAATTCTACTCATAAATGGCAGCACTTTCAACGGCTTGTTTAAAAACCACTTGAAAATTTATTTTTAACGCATTTTTTTTTAAAACAGCCGTTAATATTCATGAGACAAAAGTATGATTCGTCACTGCTCCGGAAAATTGCCTCTTTTTTTATACCTCACTTGTTAAGATTCGTTGCTTGTCCTTCGTTGCATATACCAGCATACTCGTGCAAAAATTATTGTATAAACACCTCCACCATCACAAACCCATTCGGGTGAAATATATTAGAGAAATCTTTTACAGCCAAAAAATCAAAAAGTTTGTTTAAAGGTCTGCTTATAGATGACAACATTATCAACGACTTGTTAATTAACCCGTTAAAATGAATTATTCTAAATGCATTAAAAAAAAAACGTTGATGAGATGAAAGTACGATTCGTCTCTGGTCCATACAATTCTCTTACTTTTGAAAACTCATGTGTTAAGATTCGTTGGGTCTAAGGCGCGTAAAAGGGATCTTTACTACAGAAATAATATGTATGATGATTTGTTATAAAGGGTTTAACATATGCCTGGCCTACGAAATTGATTCAAGGTACTTCCGAAATAAACTATAGCGACAGGCTTTGATCTTTATACATGTATACATGAGAATGTTAATGAATTGTTAGGCTGTCAATACTGTAAGTTGATGTCTTGTTTGCAATATGAAATACGTTTGATGTGGCGCTGAATTTGTTTACTTCGAACTTTATCTGTAAGTACCGTTTAATTAACGTAAGTTCAGATTTAAAATGTACTTTAATATAATTTTTATTTGTGCTAATTGAAAATTGTGGGTTACGATTTTGGAATTTGAATATATATGTACATTAATAATCAGTGTTTCTATGATTATTAGTGTAAATAAGGGTATTAATATTATTATTACGGACAAAAATTAAGTTCCTGTTCATTCATTTCTTT
Organism: Troglohyphantes excavatus; assembly: GCA_963932185.1. NCBI lineage: Eukaryota > Metazoa > Arthropoda > Arachnida > Araneae > Linyphiidae > Troglohyphantes > Troglohyphantes excavatus. Next base: position 36,985,215 of record OZ010676.1, read on the forward strand.
ATAATTATTTTAATAAGCAAAATAGAATAAAAACAATATCCATAGATATTTTTTTTGGTTTATGAAGTAAATAAAACTTTTTTCAACCTGATATGTTTTATTTCCCTAGATCCAAAACCGATTTTCACATGTTTCTATTCACCCCAAAGACCAAGAAATAAAAACAATACTAAGATTTAAACTACTATTTCTATTCACCCCTTTCTGAGGTGTGATTAGAAACACCATTTATTATTTTATGTATAAAATAATGATCTACATTACAAAATTAATTACAAGTTTTAAGTAAGCCAAAGACCTATAATCCCATAGAATTTTTATTTCCATATTTCTTTTTAAACGTTGCACTTTGTTCTTTTGGAGTTACAAACTTTTGCTATTCACCCCATTTTCAGGTACCTAGTTTTAAATTCTAAAGTGACTTCTAAAGTTTATTAAAAAAAATGATATAATATAAAACTTTTTGCTTATGTTCATTACAACATATGTGCTCTTTATATTATTACAGACTAGTTTTAAGGTTTAAGTATTTCTCTCAGAAATTCCACAGGAATTATTATATCGAAAACGGTTATCAAATTTTTTATTATGGGGTTTTATTAGTTAAACAAAATAGTAAATAAATTTCAAAATTCTATTATTTCGTATGTTACATGACTACTAAAATATATAATCCTTTATTGAGTTAAGAATAAACATCCATTTTAAATGCAATTTCTAAAACAAAAATAAAAATAGTTTAGAATTTCATTATAATTAATTTTTAACATTTTTATAATCTAGAGTATAGAAAATAATTAACTTATAATAACAACTCAGTTATATTTATACTCACTTTTTTACGTAAATACACGCACATATCAACTTGGTCTGGAAAATAATTAAACAAAACTTGCAGGTACTGATAATGTTTTCTTTAATTTTACCTTTTCGTTTCTGAAATATATATTCTAATATCCTTCTTTTTCTCCAAATAATCATATCATGCTGCAATCTCGTGTTTCCCGGGTCGAATAGCGTAAAAAAGAACATTTCCCAAATGTATCTACTTAAACTTCTCTTCGTCAAATAATAAAACGTCATCCATACACAATTCTTCTTTACTCTGGAGAAAAAATATGGTTTGTGCAAATATATTTTTCGTTATTTTTTTTCAGTCCCAGTGCTGCTATTTTTTTCTTTTTGCCATCTTTGTCTGACATTAAATTCTTTTCAATACGTATTCGTTACTTATAATTTTTATGGAATATTGCAAAAGAAATTGACTTATTTTTTCGAATGTTTGTTAATGTGTAACTAATTTAACTTTGTGGTATTTCATTGTTATGATTGAAATATATGAATTTAATTATTTACCTATTTCGTAAAAAAATTTTGATATTTTTCCCATCGTTTAAGGAAATTACCGAATAACAATATGCATTTGTTATTTTATTTTTATTTTGATATGAATAACTTGCTGGTATTAATTTACCAATAAACTGAATATTTTAAATATTATGTCGAAGGTAAATTTTGAAATTCAAAAAAGGACATGTGATCAAAATGTTATTAGTTCAAAACTTTTTACAATTTTTTAAAAAAAAATTCTGTTTGAAAGAACAAATAATAAAAAGCTGCTTATAATAACTCTCGCCCCTTACAATTTTTCATATATTTTTACCATCATCACTTACAGTAGAAATTCAAAAAAATGTGAACACATCTAAATAACTTTCTGGCAATATAAATTTTGAATTTTTCTTATTTCACATATTTAAATTTATAATTAAGTCACCAGTTCAACAAACCGATATGAAAGAAAATTGACACAAAAAGTAAACAGAAAGAACCAATCTAAATAAACAAAAGAGACCGAGAAAGAAAATTGACTTACAAAAATAATAAACGAAACACCGAAATCTAGAATAATCGAATCAACGGTTTCTGGAAAGGTACTTTTGGATTTAATCAAGAGGGAAGAGTAATTTCAGGATAAATTAAGAGTCAGGATATCTTTGATGCGTTGAATACATTAACCTATTCGAATCAATACTTCTGCTAAATTATAGGATAACTTGAATATTCAATTATTCGAGGGACACTGGATTCAAAAAGCAGTTTTTAACAAAACAAAAATGGTTTCGTATGATATCTTATGCAATTTCTTACTAAAATATAAAGAAAGGACACTTTCAAATGTATGGTTAAATTGATAGAAATTTTGGCTTGAATAAAAAAGATTGAAAATTGTCGAATTCTATAAGGGTTTTGAATGTTCCTCTCACTTAAAAATTCTCATTGCACAGTGACATTTTTGACAGCAAAATTGGTTCGGGAGAACATCCGTAGAATTTTGAGTTACATAAAATGTTAATATTTCAAAAACCCATAACTTCAGGCGAAATCAGTCTATGGGAATAAATGACTTTCCAACCATCGTGTAGAGGAAGGTAAACCACGTTGACAATGCTGATGACCCGACTATCCGATTTGTGGTGGAGTTAAAAACTGATGATTGATTTACAACGTAATGGTCCTGCATTGAATTAACGAGGGGACGTATTTATTAAGTTTTAAAAGTGATATGAAAATATTTCTGGAAACAAACATTATTTATCAAACAAATGAAATCCGTTAAAAGGCGCATAAATATATATATATATATAAATTTTTTGTATCTAATCTAAGAACACTAAAAAATAAATAATAAGCTACACTATTAAACAGCTGTAGTTTTGGTTTAATCGCAATTTTATAATTTTTTTCCCTGGCCTACTTCTACTGAAAATTTTCGAATACTGAAACAGGAATAGCTAAAATAGATTTATTTTAATATGCTTCTAAATAATTTTGAATATGTTTTTATTTATTTATATTTATTTAAGGTTAAACAAAACAACGCAATCGAATCACCTTTATAACACTACATTTTTAGAGTTAAAACATATCTTATATAATTACAAATACACAATTGTTTATTTTGAACTAATGTGATAACAATTAAAGATTATTTTAAATTCAAGTTTCATTAAACATTCAAACGTATTCTTCTACATTTAAGTTAGACAATAATTTTTTAAGTAAAGCGAACGATATAAAAAATAAGCTTCATAAACTCTAAAAAACCTAATCGATAAACCTTTGAAATTATTGAGCTTCACTTTTACGAAGCAAAACTTATTTTGATGCACTCAAAAAGTCCTATTGAAGATATCGATGTGGGTTTATGAATATTTTCTACATTCGACGAAACTTGATGATACGCTTCTGCTGCGTCACAATTTTACAAAAAAAAAAAGCAACGACCAATCCGTGCAAAAAATCTGGAATATTGAGAGAGAAAATTTCCTATTTGCAGTAAACTGGGAATTCAAATGTTGCAAAGCGACGAAAATGCGTCGGATTCCTATTTCTTATGAATAAGGTGAGTTGGAAAAAAGTACGAATCTTGAGAGATAAAATGAATTTGTTTTACATTTAAAATTGCAATTTCTCTTTTGGTACATTAAAAGTCACGTATTTTTAAATAGCAAATATCTTATTTTTGCTTTGTTGTAATTTTGTATTTATATGAAATACATTGTTAAAAGCATTTTGTATAGAATAGGGGAATTGCATTGATTGAATAGATGACGATATATTTTCTTAACAAAAATGACTTTTAAATGAATGAATTCATTTAAAATTAAAGATTAAATTTAATTCAATTAAATTTAAAGATGAAGAGAAATATATATATATATATATATATATATATATATATATATATATATATATATATATATATATATATATATATATATATATATATATATAATAAGATTGATAAATAATAATTTACATAATACTGAAATGATTAAAAATTCAATTTCTTGTGATATCTCTCTCTGTATATATTAAGGGATACCCGTTCCCCAAATCATAATTTTTTATTAATGATTTTAGAAATACCATTTTCTGCATTACTAGAACATCTCTTTATAAACATGAATCAAAGAAAAAATATTTAACTTTTTTGCGTTTTTCAATTTTTAAATAGTTTTTTTTTTTAAATCACTACTCCTCTTTCAATTTTTTAATATTAAAACAAATGGAATTGATAATATAACGTTAAAGTATATGCTACAGACGTATGAATAGATATTTGCATTTTTAATTTAAAAAAACTATTCATACGTTTATAAGACAAATATTAAATTTTCAAAAACGTTTAACAGGTTAGTTTTAAGTAAATTATTTATAAAGCCTTAGCATTTTAAACGTGACCAAAATTAAAAAAAATATTTAGAGTAAATTACGAATGTTGCAGACGAAAAGTAGGTAGGCAGATGCTAAATAGTATATAAACTTGTAAAAAGACATGTTATATTTCTTCAACTGCTTTGAGATTTGGTACACACTTTGTTAAATATATATAGCATTGTTTTATACACACACAAAAAAAAATCGGAATTTTTTAATCGTGTCTCTCAAATGATTAAAAAAATTTACTTAATTCTTCAAAAATAAATGCATAACACCGAATTTTTTTTATATGCAATTGTATCAAATATTTCCTCAAAACTTATACCAAGTATTAAAGCAATATCCCCTTTTAGTTCTAAAGAGGACTTACTTATAACTGAAAGTATAAAAAACCTTTGTCTAATTAATGAGCAACCCCCCTTCCGAGGGAACCATTTAATCTCCAAGGCACAGAATCAAATGACGGCGTAAAAAGGCAAAATGAAATTGGAGAAGAAATATCAAGAACACCTCGTTAACGTTGCACTCCCCCTCAGATTCTTCTTTATTTCGCTCGCCGAGAATTCTGCAGAAAGGGAGATTTCAAAGATTGCATAAAACGCGATTTCCCCTTTTGGAAGATTTATCTCCTATGCTTAAATTGATTACATAAAGGGGTGGATGGTGACAAATACCGGGATTCTCAAGATCCCTTCTGCTAAGTTATTCTGGATAGTGAGCCGAGATTGCTTTGCTGGAAGTGGAGTGAATAAATAAATATTTTAAATATTCTAAACAAGTATATATACTAAAATGTACTGACATAAAATAAAATACCCTAAGGATCGCCCTGTATAAGTAGAAATTGCGTTTTGCTACTGCTGGAATCTGACGAGAACCCCATTGGGTATAAGAGTTTTTATTTGGTTTCGTTTAGTGTATAATCGAGTATCACTTATAACATGTAAATTTGTATAGTCTGTGATCACTCACAATTGTGTAAAGTTGTTACTTTATTAAAACCTTTTATATAATTATTCACAAATAAAGCATAGCACCGATTTTATTGCTTGAAATTTATATATAACAACTACTGGAATCTTGCGAAAACCATTTAGTATATAATTGCGCATTGCATATTGTATGTCAGATTGTTTAGTACATATTCACTCAAATTGTGCAAGTTAATAATAAAAAAAAATCATATTTCGAAGTATCCAGGGTAGTCACAAACTATTGCGAATGTTATTGTTTGGCTGTTTAACTACACATGGTAAACCTATCTGTGTTCTATACTTTAAGTATTTCGTTTGTTTCTACTAAAGCTAAGCGACTTGTTTAAACTACATGTGAAGTAGTAAGATAAAACTAATGCTTTATTATACCAATAAAGCTAAATTCGATACAGCCAATCAATGCCCATCTCCAAACAATTTGGGATACCATGTATTAGTGTTGTAGTTTAAGTGAAGTTTCCTAGTGAGCAAAACTGCAATTTTAGAATTGGTGCACATTGTAATTATGTATTTTTAATGTACTGAATTATTGTAATTAAAGTATGCCATTTGTTGGTAATTACGCATAACGCGTTATTACCAACATATTTTCAACAACGCATTTCATTTTGGCTGCATACTGTGATCTGCAATAGGCAATACATGAAGATTCTAAAGTGTGTGCGATTCCAAAAGTTTTCTTCTCCATAATTCCCCCCCCCCCCCCAAAAAAAAAATCATATATAAAAAATCATAAACCTTACGTTAAATCATATTAAATGTTAACTCATCATACTTGCTATCTTATACAGTATAATATTTGTACACAAATTAGGTTCAACTTTATTACAGTACTAGTCGATTCCTTCTAACAAAATATGCAATATTTTTTATATATAAAGTACTACAGAAAATGCATTTAATACAATGCCTTCATTTATGTTTAAACGTCACTTAATTATGTTAGAGATATTCTTATTTTTCCTATTGAGTTTTTAACTATTTTATTTACTTAATTATTCACTATTGATATAATCAATTTTGAGCGGTTTGTTAATTTTTCATTTCAAGTTATTAACTATTTTTTACAACTAGAAACATCTTCAGTAGAATATTAGTAACATATATATCAATGCATTTTTGTCTGATTTATAGGGCAAAATAAAAAATATTCATTATATATTTCAAAATATTAAATTGTCGAATTTAAAATATATATTATATCCATAAGCAATATTAATATATGTGAATAATAACCTAACTTTATAAAAGATATTCAAGAATATTTATTAAATATGAAACTATTGTTCTTAAATACATTTATGTAAAGTGCAAAATATTTTACAGTAGTTTTCAATTATTCTATACGGCTTATTTTAACAAATACATCTACAAAGATTTGTTTCAAATTTAATTTTTATACTAACATTTTTTTATGACCAAAGTATATATTCTGCTTTGATTAAAAAGAGGGAGCCTCTATAGATTTGCATACTGTGAATATATTTCAGAATAAATGAATTTTCTAAGATCTAATTGATTATTTTACTCGTTAACAGTCAGCGAACGGTCAAATTTAATTTCAATTGTAAGGAAATTCATTAAATTCTTCGCTTATTATGATACCTTAACTGAAATGAAGATTAATTAGTAGACTTTGTCAACTGAATAACTAATTTAAATATTTCAATGGAAGTACAAATTGTGAAGTATTTATATAAAATCAATTATGCCAATAACGTATTGTTATAAAATATAGGATGTAAACAATGAAATGTATTATAAAGAAATGCAGTACTTTGATATGTAAATTTTTAATTAAGTCATATATACTTTTGTTGTTGTTTTGTTATGAAAAGTTTATAAAAATTGTTTTATATAATATATTATATATAGTTAGAATGAAAAGAATAAAGCGCTTAAAGTCTAATATTTCTTAAATTGCATTATTAATAATTTTAAACAAACTTTTAAAATAAAAACTATTATAAAAAAACTTACATTTATAACTTTATTTTATATTGAAATGCAATATACAAATGTCAAACCTTCAATTAATTTATTTTTACCAATCATATCATTAGTATGGAATTTAATCGTCTCAGGGATACACTTGACCCTATGAAGTTAAGATCTCCGATTTTTCCCTCATTGTACATACATTTTGAATTCATAAGAATCATTTATATTAACTGTTGAATTGTTTTCTATATTTTGGAAAATATTTCATATCTCAACCGTTGTGGTATTTTTTTTAAATACCTCTGTATTAGAATAATTATAATTAAAAAAAGACGTATTGTTGAATATAAAAATATAAATAAATATTTAATGAAATCACCTCTCAGAGGTATTCAATGCTATATTTAATTCATCTGAATATCTTTAAACATTTTAGCTCCTTAACAAAAAACCTTATCCTATATGTACATGCTACAATAAAAAAAATATGTTGACATAAATTTTGCAGTATACAGCATACACAAAAATTTTTCAATTTTTGAACAAAGTAATGGCTCCCAAAAGGGACGACGAAAATTACGAACCTCATAAATGCTGCTGTACATTTACTGATAACAGAAGTTTGGTGCTCCGTCACATAACTGTCGTCTTTTGTCGCCTCACCTTTATAATCTGATCAATAAAGGTATAAAACCGTTAACACACAAAGTTGACGTCAATCTTCTAGCTATAAACCGGTGTAATAATGGGCCAGTTGAAGAAATTTATTGCCTATTTTTCACGTGTTTTGTTTCTAGATCTATGTTCCCAAAACAATAATCTCAATTTGCTGTTCAAGTTGGTCGTAAAACCGCTATTCAGCAGTTTTCGGCAGTTTACTAGACCTTTCTTGCCACTTATGTTCCAAATGTCTGAAATAAAAGTAAGGCCTCGTAGGTATGGCAATTAATAAGTAGCTTGAAAGAACAGATGTGCTTGACAGTATATTAGTTATTTTCATCTGTATACTTTTGCCACAACGCCTTTTTTACGCTTAGAAACACTGTTTTATTAGTTATAAAACTAAGTAAATGATCACTTTAATTTGTTTATTTCATTTAAAAATAATAAATGCTATAACTGTTTGTTACATTTATTAAAAGATATTTTAAAAAAATTTTAATTGTTAAAAAAAAATTCCAATACAAATATACGTTTTCTCTGACATAACATATACTCAATGAGTTTGTATTTATGTATAATAATTCCTTTACAATGCCGAGGTTTTCTTCTATAGTCGTATTTTATTCGTAATATAGCTTTCTTTATTCAATATAGGCAATTATAGGCAATTACTGTAGCTACTGATTATTCATCATGTCATCGATTTAATACTTAATATAAATATTTTAAAATATACTATGCTGATTTGAATTTAATATCTAAAAAGTAAAAAAATATATACATACATTGAAGAATTTCAAGAAGCTTTAGGCAATTTTTTTAACTACTGAACATTCATCACGTCATGGATTGATACTTAATATCAATATTTTAAATTATAATATGATTATTTTAATTTTATATCTAAAAAACTAAATTGTATTTTTTTAATAATACATTTATTAATAGTAAAAAAAGTCAAAATAGTGATTGCAAAATTTTGTAAAAATGAATTTTAAGGTTAGTTAAAAAGTTAAGTTAGTGATAGTGGAAAAAAATTAAATTAGTGATACGGAAAAAATGAAATTAATGATAGTAAAAAGTATATATATAATACTAGTGATAGGAAAAAATGAAATTAGTGATAGTGAAAAAAAATTAGTGATAGTGAAAAAATAAAACTGGTGATGTCCTATAAATTAATTTGTTCAAAAAAGTATTTATTTAATAAAAGTGTTGTCTAATAAATTTATTTGTTTAGCTGTTCTAAAATTTATCATAATTTCTTTATTTACAGCAGGCCGTGATCCAACAAAGCTTCCAGTGCTTGTTTTTATCCATGGAGAATCCTATGAGTGGAATGCCGGAAATCCCTATGATGGAAGTATACTTTCGAGCTTAGGAAATGTTGTAGTAGTTACAATGAACTATAGGTTAGGAATACTAGGTAAGATAGCTTTAATATTACTTCTATTATATTTTTATAACCTTTGTAAGAACTGTATGGAATTCATACATTAGAATTTATAACTTTTAATTGTAAATTCAATACATATAAATTCCTTTATGTATTAAATGTATGATTAAAATAACCACGGAAATTAATTTTATTTTCAAAATACAGGATATCTAGTAGTATAAAAGGCTATTCTCTGCATTTTGTGGTCCTGAAATGTATAAATATAGTAGGGATTATTGGACAAAGGCTGACATAGCTAAATTTTACAGGCATGCAGTGTTAAATTTAAAAAAAAAAAAAATAATAATATTCACATTGAATTTTAGTGTGAAATACTCAACTTTTGTTATTTATGAAACAAATTGAAAACGCAAATCGTATTCTATTTTAAGACAATTGTCTTTATACTGTTTTACAAAAATACAAAAAAATATAATTTTCTATTAAACTATACTTTGCCTCGTAGAAGCAGTTTTCCGGATACATTATAACTTAAAACTAAACTCTTACTGCAACACCTTGTATCCTTCATTTTATGTAGATTGTAACTGTTGAAACTTTTTTGTTACATTATTGAATGCTTAGAACAAATAATTTACTTCTTCGCCATTTTACACATATGCTAACAAATAGTAACCTCTAGAATGACATTTAATAAAATTGTTACGATAAAGATTTGTAAACATAGTTAGAATATTTTTTTATAAATTGTCATCGATTATGCAGAATTAGAACGGTTAATAACACAATACAGGTGGTCAAGAACTTTCATATAAGATAGGATCGTGGACAATATATTTCGAAAACAATAAACGCCAAAACAACAATGTCGATTGAGAATGCAGTCTGTAAATATATGACTCAGTTAACTTTACGATTTTGGTGTTGTTTTACCGTCGCCGCTCAAGCATAACTGACAGTTCCATCAGTGGCAGACGTCTGTGGGAGGGCAATTGAAGTCTTGCATTTATAAATGAGGAATATTCATGGAAATTATCTCACCAAATATATCTTTAAATCACAGACAACATGGCCAAATTTTAAAAACACTTCGAAGGCATTCAGGTTACCATTCAGGTTACCATTGCATTATTTATAGCCATTACATTAATGCATTACATACATGTAATGGCTATAAATAATGCAGTGGTGTCGTTGGCGATAAAACGAACTAACATTAATTTTAAATTAATTGATTTTCTTATTGTATACTTAATTTTGCCCATGGTTCTAGGCTAGGTGGGGGAAAATGGGAAATTAAATATTGAATTACACGATGCTAAACTTATGTTTTGATCTCGCTCTTTTTTTTTTAATTATTTCGTTAATAAATATTATTTCAGTAAAAAAATTACATTAATGGATTTTTTTAAATTCAAGTCCAAATGTCGATTTGTTTGAGTATACTAAAACAATTATCATAGTTTGATACATGAAAACTTATGTATATAAACTAGAAAAGTGGAATTATTTACGGATATTTCTGAGATTTGTATAGAATAGAATCCTTTTAATGTATTTCAATGAAAACATTAAAACAAATTATAATTTATTGAGTGTTTTTTCAATGCTTTACAAAGTAGGAAAATGGGTTTTCGAAATATTAGTGTTAAAGAATAGGAAATTCGTAATAATTAAAAACAATTCTGCAAAAGGGAAATAAGTGGCAAAATCTAATTACGATATATTTAACAATGTTTATATGTTAATATAATGAAGTAACAAAATTTTTTTTTCAAATAAACTGTCAACAAAAGAAAATATTTCGATGCAAAAATGGCCACCATTTGCTTGTTTTATTCAAAATTAGTTATATTGTTTTAAAGTAAATAAAATATTGTCTTCCGAACACATTAAAAATAAAGTAAATACATCATAGGTTTATGAATAAAAACAAAGCAAGAATAATATTAGCATGAGTTCCGTTTCAAAGGAAATAAATATTTGATTTTTGAAAATGGCGGATGACAGTTGCTTTTAGGAAGAAAAACAGTTTACTAATAATCAAATGTATTAAGACATATTATGGTTGTTATTTATTCTATTTAATTCACGTTGCTAATTTGACTTAAAAGTTTAATCTAACAATGCATTTTTATCCCCATCTATGGATAATAGTAAGTTACCTTAGAAAAATAATTATTAAAAAGATTTATAAACCTCAGAATTAAATAAAAATATACTATTATGTTTCCAATAAACAAGTGAACAGTTTTATAAAACAATTATAATTTTGTCATTTCTTTTCCTATGAGAAATTGGACTTTGAACGTCAAAAATCAAGTTTTAAAATTTTCTATTTCCCCCACCTTACCCTACTATTTTACAAACGACATTAAATTAATTTATTTTCAGTACTTTTTTATAACTCTGAGCAATAGATGTGCCCTTTTATGCCTCTAAGATATTTATGCATTCCATTATATGTATAAGCAATTGAAGCATTCCCTTATACCTCTAAAATATCTACCAAACAAAAAAACATCAATATTCATTGCTTCTTCCGCTACTGACAAACAAACGGACAAACTAACACACAATAATTATAAAAGCTTTAGTTTTGGATTCTGAAGAATACAAACAATATCCTTGTTGTAGCGAAATTTTAAATAGTATTCTGTATACAGAGACGAACCTTTGTACTGCATTATCAATGTATATATTATGTTCTATAATGCGGACGGTACCTATGGCGTTTCAGGATGAAACTATTTTTTATCAGGGTGAAAATATTTAAAAGATACGTACAACACATTTAAATGCAGCTGTGGTTTGGGTTGTTCAAAGAAGATATTTAATATATTCCCTAACAAATATTCAAAGCCATACCAGGATAGGCAATTAGTAAATCAATGACTCACTCAACCGTAAATTGTGGGTTATGTACCTACGCGCCAACAAAGATATCTCTATAATAATCTATCTCTATCTATATATATAAAGTCTCCGTCTAATAATAACAATCTCTCAGTTATTCTAAAGAAAGACTCATGAGAAAGAACAGATGTTGGATACATGTTTATAAGCAGATGTTACACGTTTTCAAATTCCAATACGTCACACGAACTTCCTGTGATTTCTTAAAATAGAAAATTAACGACGGATGTTTATGGAATAGGTTTTATCCGAAATTCTGTTATTTATTCTCTTTATTATTCTAAATTGCATAGTGGAATTTTAATATTTGTTTTAGAGTTTTAATAATATATAATTATAACTTTCAATGTCTACACCTGAAAAAAGTTTCTAAATATTTCGCAATAATTCTAAACAGTTTATTTTTGCGCAAACGGTATAATATTACTCTAAAATAAACCATTATCTAGTTACTTACCTAAATTTACTATTAAACATTCGTTTGAATCCCTTTCAGAAAATAGATTATGCCATGTATAAGAGAATTGCAATTCAATACAAGTATCTATATTTAGTATTAAAGTTTTGAAAATGCATTTTAAACTCCATAAACCCATTTCACAACGGTAAATATCATAAAATATATCATTACTTCCCTCCTAATTGTTATTTTATGTATTGAAATTCATACTATGACCCCGCTTTCAATTCAATAGAGACTTCACATTAATATACTGGCTTATGCTTTAATACGCTGTGACAGTGCCCAGTAAGCATCTTAAATACTTACCTAACAATGCTCTAAAAGTATCATCTTCTGAAGCTATACTTCCTGAACCAGTTTCATTAAATGACCTTATTGTAACGAAAACAGAAAACTCTTATAGAGAACCCGTTACTCCTAGTTCTAGCATACCATTCTGCGTTCCCATAATGAGGAGTATTTTCTCTATGCTTCCCAGAATTCTTCGTGTTCAGCAACGCTTTTCCAAAATGAAGAAGAAGATCCCATTAGAGAACACGTCTCTCTCTCTCTTGAAATTTATCTCGAGCATATTCAAAAGTATCATTGGGAAATAATATTTATCGGAAGCACGGTGTGCTATTATAGGGCTCCCCCGTACGAGCTCAGGTCATTAAAATGAAGATGAAATGGCCCATTCGATGTTGCTGTGTGCTTGCTCAAAAGTTAAAATACCATAGAGCGCTAGCAACCAGCTTAATGTGAAGGGACTGAGTAGAAATCTGGAAAAATGCCTTAATTGAAAAATAGTGTCTTCTGCGCTTGTTCAGTCCCACAGTGCTGTGTAATCTTGAGCAGGGTAATTTTAATAGAATTTGAAATATTAACGTTTGACATGAATGCTAGCTAAACTACACGTTTTACTTTTTTGAAACTGTGTATGTTTTAATTACATTTTTGACAACTTTTTTTTAATGTTATTGTTTATTAGATTATTATAAATCAATCTAAAAGAAATATTTTTCCTATTCAACTGCATTTTCAATGTGAACTCATACAATCTTGTGTGTATCATTTACAGTTTGATAGAACATTAAAAAATATATTTAATCACCATTTTTCATTAGTTTATCGACTTAAAAATAGTTATTGTTGATGACTCTTAAAAGCAAAAATTCTTATATACGCTTTTACTTTGAATATATTTTTCAAAAAAAATCTTGTTATCTGAACTAAGTCACACAATTTCTAATATATAAACATTTATAAAATATTAAAATGTCATATCCATATTTAAAAAATTTTACACATCTGATAAAAAAAAATCTCTGTAAAACGTTTTTTTCCTTTAATCCACATTTATTACAGAGAAAAAAAGTTTAATCAAAATTTGGTTTGACACATATAATCATAAGACATTCAGTTGAAATATTTTCATAAAAACGCATTTCTTTAAAAATTTAACATAGCGATTTACCATTTTGAATTACAAAATGTGATTTTCCTTGGTTGCAAAAGTCTTTTTTTCAACGAAAACTTTAAAATCTTACATATAAATGTCTTATATCAAAATATGATTTAAGTCTTCGTAAATTATCATATGAATATAATATATATAGTATTAATATAAATTTATTTTATAAAATATTGGTTTAGTTTTTATCCAAAAATAGTATTTTAATACTGATACTATTTTTAATCTTGCTTTTCATATTATAAAACGTTAAAACTCGACAACGAATTTATATTGACAAACAATTTCAAAATGCAATAAACTGCTTGAATTTCACTCTAAAAAATATTATAATTAGATAAATCTCGGTGCACCATTCAGAGTGATATTGATTTTTTACAATTTGGTATAACAATATGAAATAAACAGACGGAATTTTGTTTTCTAGAGAAAAAAAAATTAAATAGCAATGTTGAAGAAAAAGAAAATATGTTTACTTCCCTAATTTTCTATTTTGATGTATTATGTTAAACTCGAAATTTATTCAATGCTTAAAGAAACAATTTGCATTCCACATTCTTAAACTTATCTGAAATCTAATTGTTTTTAACATCAATGTATTATTCTCTTTTTATTTATCAAATCATATAAAAATATAAAATCAACATTTTTAAATTTTTTATTTTAGAGTTTTCTGCAACCCTAAACCTAGCATAATGCTATAAAAACGTAATGTTTATAAAATAAACTCACTTAGAAAATTAACAAATATACCATAATGATACGACATATTTAATTTGAAATAAAAGTATAAAATACTTTTAAGTATGATTTTGTAACACTTAATAAAACAAAAGAATCACGAATCTGAATTATATACCTCATATGAATCTGTTACTAGTTTTGAGGTTTTTCTTGAAAATGTTTAATAAATGGAAATATTTTCCGTTGTGAAACTATACGACCACCACCACATACTTTGAAATAGTCGGTTTGCGATTGAATTCTCACAAACATACAGAACAATTTCTTTTCTTCTATTAAAAATCATTCTGCGTGGTATTTATTACGAATACAATTAGTTATAGCTTATAAATGTGTCATCAGGTAGATAGTTCATTATAATAATTTTAACATGGGCAATTTCAGTTTTCGAAGCAAATGAGCTATCGTCAAATGATATGGCAAGAACAATATGGCGTTCACCTTTTTAACATCTATCTCATAACATCTCTCTGCCCTTTAGAGTGAGATACGGGAAGCAACAATCACATGGAAAACCGAAGAAGCTTACAACGTAACAATAAAGGGCAATGACAAAGAATCTAAAATATTGTGGAACACTGGAAACGCTATCCCAAGATCCCACCATGAATATGTGTACGTCTACTTTATCACGAGGTGTTTGACAAAGTAAATGCAATAACGACATCAGACGTGACTTACAGAGCTTCACAAGAAGAACAAAGTGCAATGGGCTAAAGGAAACATGATATGATTGGAAAGGAATAGTTAACACAAGTCGTGTTACTGATGAAAAAATCATCTAGGGTGGTCCTAGTGTGAAATTGGAGAGATCTCAGAACTGTGCAAATATTTTAATCTAAATGCAAAGTAGGGCGGGGAAGGGGGGGGGGGCAGCTAGTGGTTTAGTTTGGGTTTGGAAATCTAGGATGGACACACCTTACGTTTCTCACTAATCGGGTGCGGTCATCAACGCATGCTGGAAGATAATTTTCTCCCGTTTGCAGAAGACAATGGAGCTCTATATAAAAATTTCCAACTGGACAATCCATAATTTCACATCTTTAACTCATCTTGGGAATTACGTTTGATAAACTGAAAGTATATTAGGATCTGCCCTTCTTGCTTTTATAGTTTAAACCCATCAGAGAACATCTGGAGCATCCTAAGATGAGCGGGATACGTCAATTCGACGCAATATCACCATCTTTGAAAGTGGCATTCATCCCACAATGCGAGAATATCAATTCAAATGCATTAAAATAGCTAGTAGATAGCACGTCTAACCGATTTTCTTAAATTATTAAAAAAATATATTCAATGACAAAGTATTAATAATGTGAGTGGTCTTATCATTTTGCAACAGCATATTTACATTAATATATTTTTACGACAAAATAAAAACAAACTTTTGTTATGTAATGTGCATGGGTGCACAATATAACATTTTAATTTAATAATGCCCTTTAATTGACAATTTGTTTGTTAAAAAACACTTAGGGGTCGTTTAATTATACAACCCACTTTATTACTTAACAGTACGCGGTTAAAGATTTTTTTAATTTTTTTTAATACAGTTCAAAGCATTTTATACACTGAGTGCCCAAAATAATATGATAACCCCATCAATACTTAGGTCTTTTTTTTTCTTCAGTAAACTGCAAAAAGTGCATTCAGAGATCATTTGAGAAGATACCTGATTTAAATATGTTGTAAATTGCTGCAATGTTTCCTTCTGTTGTTCATTACAAACTTAGACACTCTTCTTTCCGTTCGAGTATCCAGAAGCCGTTGACGACCACAAGAAACCCAATTTTTTGGCTAACAGTTCATTTGTTAAACATTTTCATTGCAGCTGCTTTCCTTTTTCCTTTGTTTATACCTCTCTCGTTCCCTGGCAAAAACAGTGTGATATCATAGTTCCTTTATTTAGAAACGTCAGATGGTCATAATATTTTGGCCACTCAATGTATATCTACGAACATTAATTATATGCCTATTTAAAATTAGAAATAATTGTGTAACAAAGTTTTAAAATAAATAATTCCTTTATTATTTTTGGTGATATATTGAATTTATATCACAAAATGTTTTGAAATATAATCCTTTTATGCCCAATAATAAAAAAAATCGCGTTTACTTGTGAACATTTAACATTATCGCCCCTTGCTTTAAGCGCCAGGCTCTTAAGATAATAGTTTCTGATATAGGATCCAAATAAAGAAAAAAAAATTGCAAAATAAATAGAAACATTCGCCAGAAAAGAACGCAAAATAAGATAAAAGTAAACGTGATGCGAGGCCGAACAGAAAAATCAAGAAAAAAGAATCCTACACAGAAGAAACGAAAAGACATTTTTCGAAAGTCTAAAGACAAAAGCATGGTCCTAAATTGAATTATGGAGACCCCTGCCATGAGCCTCAGTTAGACCAAATGGAAGCTGGAAATCGCACAGCCAACGCAAATCAGGTCGAATTCGTACTTCTCAAAGTATTGTCCGTAAAAAAGAAAGAAATAAAAGTTGTGGTGAACTGTAGAAAGTCTTCTACTGTAGGGATGGAGCAACACAACAAATAATAGCGTTGGAAGTATTTGCTGGCTTTCTTCCTAAGCTGAAAATGCTAAAAATAGGATTGTTGTTACAGACAATTTAGACTAGAAACAAAGATATTTAACAAATAACGGAAGCGATAATATTTAAAGCCATCTAAGGAAAATATTCGGAGAATTTGTATTCCCATTTCAGTGAATTTTTTAACTAGGAATTTATAAAAGTTTATCTTTTATTATGTGTAATATATTTATGTCTATCTTATCTATTTTATTTAAATCTATCCTGGGAGACGAATGGTTAACGTTCGTACTGCAAGATTAAAATTGTCCGTACACGTTCTTCAATTACTTTAAAAGTATGGACTATGTAAATTCCTTAATATTCTTATCTGTTAATGAAATGTACTTGTCTAAAATAAAAAGTTAGTAAATTAGAACGTTCATTACTTTTTAAAAAGATTGTTATTAAAAGTCAAAGACATGGAAGTATACAATATCCATTTCTCTATACCAGCATTATTTTATATACTTATTATAGAACATGGGGTGGTCCAGCGGTAAAGTATTCGGCACATACTAGGTGTGTTGCGAGTTCGAATATTGTCTTGTAAAGTGTAGCGAGCTAATAAGATGGTTGTTACTTTCTTTCGTCATCACCCGCAAAACATATCAAGGACTAGTCACGTTAAATCCGTCGTGATCTAATGTCCTCAGAACTCTGCTTTGTTGCTTGGGGTGCCATTTCAGGTGTTGTAATCGTCATATGACCATGGTTACAAACTACGACGCTATTTTACCGGGTTTTTCCTTCGAGATATGGGCCTCCTTGGCCGAGCGGTTAAAGGAGTCAGCTGGGAATACGAAGGTTCCCGGTTCAATGCCAGGCGATGGACTTGACAAAGAAAAGTAAAAAGTAGTGATATTGTGATCGGAGGGTTGCCAGCTTCGCTACAAAATACTAGAAAAATTGTCCAGAACATCCGCAAAAATTAACGGCGTGTATACTGGACTGGTGCACGATAAATCTGATGGGGTCCAAAGTCCCGACGTCTATTGAAGGCTTGGGTACCAGTTCAGGTGTTTCTTCGTCATCTTACCATGGTTAAAAAATACGAGGCATCGTTCCCGGGTCTTTCCTTCGAGATAGGCCCCGAACCGTCGCCAATAGCCCACTGTTTAGCTCTAGTGCGACGTTAATTAATAAAACCAAACCAAAACCAAACCTTCGAGATATATTCCGAGCCCTCTCCAATTGCCCAGTGTGCATCTCCAGTGCGACATGAATTCAACCAATCATAACTTGTTATATGCATCCAAGTAACATATGATTATTCATTTTATGTTATTTTTTATAATATATGGATTTTTCAAAACCAAATCAAACAGTTAAATTAAAATAACCTGCATTATGGAAATAAAAAAGTTAAGTAATGTTCAGAACCTTACAACATTTTATTGATTTAATTCGGTTGATGTGTATACTTTAAAATAAGCAATAACATTATTGACTACACTTGTTAGAATATAAAGTGGAATACCATATAGATATAAGTCAATATTATTTGTCTCCGGGTGTTCTTTCTTTATGTACCAACCCTCATTTCTCAATATATTGCAATATCTACAAAAAGAGAGAAAGTAGGATAACACTTTAGCATTATTCGATATACCATTGGATTTTCGAAACACTTTATCAGGTTTCAGATAATTCAAAGGAAATCCAAAGAGTGGAAAGACTCAAATGCCGAAAAATACAGATCGTAGAACTGCTTCGTTATTTTTGGCATGACTTATTTCTTCGGAAATAGTTGTTTAGGTTTACTTTTGATTTTATTAGCTTATTTTTAAAGTAAGATTTACTCTTAAATTGATATTCTTAATGCAAATGAATAATTTAAATAAATAATTTTTAAATAACTTAATTTAAATAAATAATTTTTAAATAACTTAATTTAAATAAATAATTTTTAAATAACTTAATTTAAATAAATAATTTTTAAATAACTTAATTTAAATAAATAATTTTTAAATAACTTAATTTAAATAAATAATTTTTAAATAACTTAATTTAAATAAATAATTTTTAAATAACTTAATTTAAATAAATAATTTTTAAATAACTTAATTTAAATAAATAATTTTTAAATAACTTAATTTAAATAAATAATTTTTAAATAACTTAATTTAAATAAATATTTTTTAAATAACTTAATTTAAATAAATAATTTTTAAATAACTTAATTTAAATAAATAATTTTTAAATAACTTAATTTAAATAAATAATTTTTAAATAACTTAATTTAAATAAATAATTTTTAAATAACTTAATTTAAATAAATAATTTTTAAATAACTTAATTTAAATAAATAATTTTTAAATAACTTAATTTAAATAAATAATTTTTAAATAACTTAATTTAAATAAATAATTTTTAAATAACTTCATTTAAATATAAAACAAATTTTTTTAAATGACATTTAAAAAGTTAATGGTTTTTAAAATTTTATGATTAATATGTTATTATAAAATATTATACAGAAACGAAAATTTTATAAATGCTAACTAGCTGAAATTAAATCAACTGGTAATTAAATTACATCTAACATTTGTTTTATTCATTAGTTTGGTAGAAAAGAGTAGGCATTTCAATAATAAATGTTTTCTTACTATTTGAATAAGAATAATTTAAAGATTCTACCTCTTTTTTAAATGTTAAGTAAGTTAACACGGACAAATAAACATTGATTTAAAAGGTAAAGGTTAAAGGTAAAAAATAAATCAAGGTAAAAAAAACAGGGTAAAAACTAAGCAAGGTAAAAAAACTAATCAAGGTAAAAAAAAACATTGGCACCGAAATTGCTATTTAACATTAACCTATAAAGACATTTCTTTCATTTTTATATATTTACTTAATCAATTATAGGTTTATTCTGCTCCCTACATTCCAATCCCATGCCAATATAGTGATAAGTTAAGTTTGAA
This sequence comes from Troglohyphantes excavatus, assembly GCA_963932185.1. NCBI lineage: Eukaryota > Metazoa > Arthropoda > Arachnida > Araneae > Linyphiidae > Troglohyphantes > Troglohyphantes excavatus. The sequence continues at coordinate 37,005,530 of OZ010676.1, forward strand.
ATTTATAATAAAAAATCTGTTTATTTTCACACATTAAATACCATTACATACACCTTAACTAAAAACTTCAATCCATAAATTTCTTATTTTTATATTCTCTGATGCTCGAAACCAGAAAGATAGGAGACCTTAATGCTAGTTCACAGGATTGTCTTCCCTATGACTTATGGATCAATGCCCTCCGCAGAAGGCATCCACATATTAGCGGTTTAGTTAATTGCTTTTGATATAGCTGCCCATGACACATCGCTGCCACAAGAGTAATTAATAATGTCCTCTCAACCAGACAATGTACTGGGGAAGTATTAACTGGCCAATGTAATTTTTTAATAGACTACGTTATAGGTTTTAGACTCATGAGAGTCTTTTAAAATGGAACCAAAAATATGAAATAGGATTAATCGAATTTTTGATATGTAGTTCTTATAGTACGGAGGGAAATTAACAATGTACTTAACTTTTAGTGTTATTTTATATATATTGACTGTTTAATGGAATACCTAACCAATTTGTTAAATAAGTCTTATTTTTTACTTTGCTTGTTCACTTAGGGCATTGTGTAGAATGTCCACACACATTAAAAATAGGTACTAAAAAATAAGTAAAATGTACTCATTTTTTATTACATTCGATATTTATGATAACTCCGAATACATAAGTTTGAATTTTGAAATGTCATGTACTCAAAAATGAGTAAAAATGAATAAAAATAAGAAGTATCTCGCCAAGATAGGCTGTCTTCATAAATCATTTTCAATAAATACTAATGATTAGAACCAAAACTTACTGGGAATCGAACTCATAACCTGTGGCACCGCAGTCTAATGCTTTATCCATTGTATTACCAGGGAGATGTGAAGAAGTTATAAACAGAAGAGATGTTAAGAAGATGATCCAAAAGAATGTGAAGTAAAATAATTGAGTTGTAATAACATTGTTGTTTCATTCAATTGTCAGTTTCAATTGCCATTTTCCATTCAAGTAATCGACATCAAATAATGTGGAAAGCCATTTTCTTAACAACTATTTTAAGTTTGCCAGGTCGCTTTGTTAAGATGGCTTGAACAGAAGCTAAGATTAGCAATATTAAACCATACTGGTCATTTTTGAGAAAGTACGATTACTTAAATTTGAGTACGTCATCGCTCATTTATGATACAATTGTACTCAAAGAAAATGAGTAGATTCAGGTACTCATTTTTAAGTACGTTTTTTTACGGTGTAGGCACTCTATAAAATACCTGATTTTAAATTTGACTTGCATCATAAACAAACAGTTAAAATGAAACCGAGGATTTTTTTTTAATTTTAAAATGTAATACATGCTTATGTTTATTACTAAACTTTAATCACTTAGCCTCATTATAGCATTCAATTAACTTAAATTGACAGTATTTATAACATAAATTATCTAAAGTATATATTAATTGGCATTTCATCCGTATACCGTCCTAATCCATTTCAATTATACAATAATTCATTCAATGTCTAAAATCTTAATGTATTTATTTTCTTATCCTCAACAAATAAATAATGCTATCTTTTTTAGATTTGTTATTGGATCCTTCGACCTATTGATTATATAGCAATTTAATATCATTATCTTAGAATAATAAAAATTAAAATATTCTTTTCGTTCACTTTCATAACATTCCTTCGATGGAAATCATCATTTGAAATTGATATAATCATTCTTGAATAATACTGTATGCCCAATGTAATGGAGAAATTCCGTTTTTAATCTAGTTCCATGCAAAGATAAATTGAAATGATAAATCAACAGCAGAGAAAATGTAAAGCATTTTTGTGTTTGGCATATTCTTCTTTAAAAGATAAACTTGCCAAGTTTATTTCCTTCATGTCACAATTTATCAGACAAAATCATCATACAAATAAGCATTTGCATTGTACATTGTTTTACTAATTTAATAGTATCTGTTAAAATGAAATGGTAGTGTGTATTTTATTTTATTAGGTATTTTAGAAATATCGTAATTTATTGGTAATATTTGGGAATTTTTAGATTAAATTCTTTCTTCGAATCGAAATTATATTAAACTTTATCAACTAATCTATTTTAAACCAATAAAAGAGATTATTGAAAGCGTCTATCTTATTACTATTATAAAACAAGTGTCTTCCAAAACTTTAAAAAAATGTATCCATGTCTATGATGATTTAAAACAAGAATTTGCAATGAAAGAAAAAATGTGTATAATGAAAAATGGTTATTTTTACTTATTAAATATGTACTAAAAGAATATTGCACATTTTAATACAGTTTCCATCATATTAATATTACCCTATAACTTATTATTTTATTTTATTTGAAATTTCGTGATGAAAATTCAAATAACCGAATAAGAAAATATGATGGTACCCGTATTATTTATTCGTTATTAAGGATATAATATAATTAGTTTAGCTTGAATGGAATGTTATTGTAACCAGAAAAAACTTCATAGAGTCTCACAAGAAGTAGTTCATATAATAATATGTTATTTATTTTATTCTCTTTATTTTATTGAACTCGATCGTCGTTGCATCAGCAAAACTTACAATTGAATTTAAACACTCCTTACATATTTCATTTCTTCTTGAAACTGGCGCTATAATTACATAATAATTTTAAGAATGGTTTGATATTTAATCATATTAGTTATTCGTTAATTATATAATCTAATAAATCAACAAAATTAAATGTATATTGAAAATTTAGACAACAGAAAGAATTATCCAAGCAATTCTCAGAAAAAAAGTCAGCATAAAACCTTCATCAAAATTGTTAAATTAAAGGTTTTTTGAAGGTTTTATAAAGGACATTGAAACAAAAAACTGCAGTTTTTTTTAAGTTTTTAAATTTCCTGAATAAAACCTTTAAAATATCTGCATTTTCTTTTCATGATTAAAAACTGAAGGTTTTGCAGGTTTTTATGAAGGTCTTTTACAGTTTTTACGAATGATATTGAATCAAAAACCTTTAATTTTATAGATCTTCAAAAAAAACTGAAGTTTTCCTGCATAAAACCTTCAATTTTAATATTTTGATGAAGGTTTTATGCTGACTTTTTTTGCTGGGTTACCTTTAACACATGTGCAATGGAAATACGTCTTACTAATAAGTCATTACATCTTATTAAAATACGCGTTTTTACAAACGGTTACGCAGATCATAGCGATAATTAATAGTATGAATGCATACATTTTACGTAAATTAAGAACTAATAATTAAAAAATCTTACTGAATGTTGTTAAATACAAATAAAAATAAGATTACTATTTTAATTATGCCCAACAAATCTACTGTTTAAAAGATCATTGTATGAAATATTTCATATTATGTATATCATTAAAATATATAATTAAAAATAATATGAGTGGACACCGTCAGGACTCGAATCCTCGACCCACCTAAGTCTTGCGCGCTATCGACTAATCCACAAATGGCCCGATTCAATATATCTTTGAATGTTAATTTATGTAATATTTCTAAAATTGTTAAAATGATTTAAAAACTAAATGGAATTTTATAACTCCTAACCACAGATGCACATCTTGCCTTTTAAACACAGAGGAAGTGTACGTGTTTTGCGATTTACATACACTTTATTTGGTTATTATAAATTTATAATTTATTGCATATAAAACTGTATACCTTACACAAATCTTAATCTATTTCCAGGATTTTTACCAGCTACATCAGGATCAGTTCGAGGGAACTATGGTCTAATGGATCAAGTAGCAGCCCTACATTGGGTACAGGGGAACATTGGCGAGTTTGGCGGAGATAAGAAAAATGTTACCATTATAGGTCAAGGGCATGGAGCGGCTTTCGTCAATTTGCTTATGATATCTCCTATGTCTAAAGGTATGGAAATTACTTTTAAGTGTATTTAAAATAGCTTGAGATTTGTTTAAATAATAATAATATATATATAATTTTTTTTTAATTATAAAGTTAAAGTATTAGGACACTGGTTTCCAACTTTTAAATGCCTAAGGACCAGAGAGTTGTAATATTAAATAGAGAGCACCTTCAATACCAGACTCTCATAAGGCCTCGGTGTCAACATTGAAAAGAAAAACCCACATCACGTGGTTATAGCGCTGCCACATTTGGCTTTCAGACATCTGCAGGAGTTTCAAATTTCTCGCACTTTCTTCTTTTTTGGTGATAAGGAGTTCTGTCCGTATTCAACTTTTTAACATATATGTACGTATTTACTTATTTTCAAACAATATGCGATAAATATTTCCTCTTCATTAACGAAACAAAAATATTTTATTTGTGTTCAATACTCGAAGAAACGAAACGCTTTATATTTCTCAAGTTTTATTGTTCATATTTTCTTATTGAAGTATACAAAATAACAATTGAAAGAACTTCGCTTATGGTAAATTTTTTACATAAAAACGTAATACAATTATTTCAAAACTACAAAGTAAGAAAAATCTCCTTAATATATCTGTTAAACTCCCTTAAATTGTGCCACACGTTCAAACAAAACTATATTTAAATACAAAATTAAACACAAAACCATATTACAATACTTCGATCTCGTTTAGTAAGTCGCCAAGGCCTGCCAAGTAATATTGGCGCATGAATGAATTGGCATTTCCACATATCACGTGGTTTCAATGATGGACACACGGAAATCAGCATTTTTATTCCTCTATTTGTGTCATTACTCTATGCTAAGGACCACCAACTTAAAAGTTAAACTAAGCACGAACCACTATTTTTTAAGAATACGATAATTAAATATCGTATTTTTACAAATACGATAAGATTAAGTCGCCGTGAAATACTCTTTGAATAAAATACAAATGCATCCTTATCAAGTATATTTTATATTACTACAATCAAGCATATGAAAGTTGAAAAATGGGGCTCCAATATACATAATTGTGTTTCTTTTAAATAAATACATGTATGTTTTATATGTAGAGGCTTGTGGGAAAAGAATACACATTATAAATGAATTAAAAATATATCAAAAAACATTTTGGAGATTAGACAATAACTCCTCCACGGACCACTTCAGGCTCTCTCACGGATCACGGATTGGATCACGGGTTGGATCGTGAGTTCGATCTGTAATGTCTTCCGTTCACTTGATCACTAGTTTTCCACTGTCCCCAAAGGATTGCGCCAGTAATCTCAACGAAATCAACGAGTTTTTTTGTGTCAGTGTGTCGATCTTCATCTTCAAAAAGCTCTTTTTTTTGGAAGGGTGTGTGTGTGTGGAAGTTTTGTTAGGGATGCATGTGTTAAATTTGTGTAATAGAGTGTTTCCCATGATTTTAATTACTGCCAGTTAACAAAACTCAGGCTTTTTAATTTCATTCGAACATCCCCTGAGGAGCCCCAGTTGCTCAGTTGGTAAGGCGTTCAGCTACTAATCAGAGGATTGATGGTTCGAATCCGTGAAATGGACTTGACATAGAAAAGTAAGAAAATAGTTATCTTGCGATCGGAGGGTTGCCAGCATCGCTACAAAAATACTAGAAAGTCGTCCAGAATATCCAACAAATTATACTGGCGTGTATACGGGACTGGTGCACGATAAATCTGATCGGGGTCTAAAGTCCCGACGTCTATTGAAGGCGTTGGGTGCCAGTTCAGGTGTTTCCTCGTCATCTGACCATGGTTCTAAAATAACGAGGTGTATGTATGAATGTGTGTGTGAATGTGTATGTGTTCCCGGGTCTTTCGAGATTGACACCGAACCGTCGCCAATAGCCCACTGTGCAGCTCTAGTGCGACGTTGATTAACAAAACAAACAAACAAACATCCCCTGAAGTCAACTGCATACCACGTTTTATCGAGAAAAACAAAAGCACCAAGTTTGTGTAAGTTAAATATGTTGTATTCTTCCCAAGTATTTATTACTTCTATTTCTTAAAATTATTGTACTTATCACCATTTTAGCAATATGACAAATCCCTTGGGTGGCGTGGCAGAATGTATACTGCATTTATAGATCAAAAGTATCTCTCAAAGGTCTCAAAGATATCTCTCTCAATAATATTTACCTAAATCGACAGTTTTCATTTAAAGTTAATTATTTTTAATTAAATAATTTATTAAGCACCGTATCATCGTCCTTTTATTTACGTTGAAGATCTGTGAATATAAGCATAAATCAATTAGTAATTAAGATAAAACGATTCAACAAAAGATTCGATGACTACGCTCTATTGCATTCCTATTTCACGGATTTCGAACTCTAAAATTAAGTGTTTTCAAACAATCTTTGATCTAACTCAATATGATTGCTTGAGAGATACTTTCAAAAAAATTATTTCCCAGTTTAATTGTAAATCAATGTTATTCCAGTATCGAACTCAGTGGTTGGTTTAACCGAATCTTTAACTGTAAAATGTACCATATGTATTGTTATCAAAGAGTTAAAACCTGTAAGACAAATATCAAAAAATAATTTGTCAATAATGGATCTGAAATCTTAATGTATTTTGATTAATGTATTTGAAGTTCTAATGTATTTCGAAACAATATAAATAATTACCGTAAACACGGGTCTTCGGAAATTTAAACGTATGAATGAATGTGTGTGAATGTGTATGTGTGCCCGTGTCTTTCCTTCGAGATTGATCCCGAACCGTCGCCAATAGCCCACTGTGCAGCTCTAGTGCGACGTTAATTAACAAAACCAAACCAAACCTAATTAATTTGTATTTCAAATATAATTTATACCCATACTTTTTGATTAATCCATGTACATAAAAAAGCGTTTCTTTTCGACTGCCTCTTGTTATAGAACGATTTTGATATTTTTCTTAGAAATAAAATGTCTGGTCTGATTAAGTATATGGACACAAAAACAAGAAAAGTCACAATTTTTTATTTGACAAAACTACATTTTATTAACACATTAGACATTTTATTGCCACATAATTTTAATATAAAATTTTATTTTAAAATATTTCGATCGCGGGTTATTCAAACACTGTTTAAACAGGATTTTTTTTCTTTCACGAAATTTAAGAATAAATCCAATTTGTTTTGTTTGTTTAATGTGGAGTTACCAGTGTATTTTTTGTTATAGTTTTATTACTTTTTGTAGGGAATCAACAAATAAACTTTTACTTTGATTATTTTGTATAAAAAGAGTAAAGATAGATATTAAAAATTGGCTTTTAAAAAAAGTCAGAAAACATTTTGCTGATTAGACAATATGGACCACTTGAGGACCACTTCAGACTATCTCACGCACCACGGGTTGGGAACCACTGATCTTGAGAAAAAAAACAATATTTGTGAATTAAAAAAATTTTAAATGTAAAAAAAATTATTAATAATAATATTTTTTTTTATGTTAGCATCACAATGTAGGTATATTTAGGTAATGTTAGTGAGTATATTATAAATTTCTATGTATTGAAAAAAGTTACTTTTAAAATTTATTTTTTACTTATATTTAAAACCGGCGGCATAACAGAAGTTTTCAAATAAAAAAATTTATTTAAAAAATCATGTTGATTGATTTTCCTAGATAAATGAATGCTGCATAAATTATTACTATTCTGTATTTTATGATTTAAACAAGAATTGTACATCCAACAAAACAACAACAAATAATAATTTAAATATGATAAATAGATAATTGTAGACGAACTGAAAATGTAATAAATATTTATACATGTCGACGTGATGACCTGCTTATATTATTTGTATGTTAAAGCGTATATACTGTAATTTTTTCTCTTAATGTGTTGATGCGGTAATCACAAACATAATAATAGTGAATATCTATATTAAGAATAATAAGTACAATTAATATATCGATCAACTAGACTATATGCTGTTTAATTGTCGAAATCAGTGGTTCTCAAACTTTATGTGGCCTCGGACCTCCGAGTTGAAAGTAAGACGTGCCGCGAACCCCAAGAAAAAAGTTATACATTGCGAGGAACACCCCTTTCTATTAACAACAGAAAACCATCCAGAAACAAAATATATATGTAATTCAGGTATTAAATACTATACGTTTCAATAAAGTTATTAATACAAAAATATATTTATTTAATTTTTTTAATTAGATAAAATAGCTTTTTAAATTACTGGAATCATGTTTATTTATTTAATTTCAACTAATAATGATGTCATTTGAAATTGCATCATTTCACCAACTTCTATATACTTGGGTATACTTTTAAAAATGAATTAAAAATACATTTTTAAAGCTGCAAGTGGAAGGATCCTTTTTAATTTTTTCATTTCAAAAGTACATGTTTAATAAATGCAATATATTAGCAGATCCGCAATAGCTACATCAAAAAGAAAAATTGTACTTTTTTCGACAAAATATGAAACTTTATTCATATTTGGTTAAAATCTATAGGGATTAAGGTAACGAAAAAAAAGAATAAAAATGGGTACTAACGCACATAATATTATTTATTTTATAGTAAAAAGCTGTGATTCCCCGGATTGTTTTAGCATAAAAAACATTATATAAAAAAGTTATTGTTTAAAAGTTCCACGAACCACTTCGGACTCTCGGACCACTTGTTGGAAACCACTGGTCTAGAATAATTAAATATAGTACTTTTCTTTTAAATTTTAAATGATAATTTACGAGATACTTGAAATTTAAGTTTGTTTTTTATTTGCTTGCATTACTCGTATTCTGATAAATGTATTAGAGTAACTCAAATAAATTGGAGCATTTCTTACTTTCTTTCCAGGACTTTTCCAGCGGGCAATCATGCAGAGCGGTTCAGCATTGAGCCCCTGGGCCCTAGCCCACGATGCCCTGACTTACGGCCGCCAGGTATGCGGAACCCTCAACTGTCCCGTTACAGAAAGCGAGCCCATGCTAGACTGCATGCGACAGCGTCCACTGGCAGACATCATGAAAGTCCAAATCATGGTTCCGGAACACCTCTCAGCATTTGGCCCGACCGTGGATGGGATTGTCGTCCCAGTGGATCCCCTAATCCCAATGCAAGAGAAAGAAAGTCTATTTGCGCAATATGATCTTATGTTTGGAGTAACGAGAGCTGAGAATTTCTACCACCTATCCGCAAATGAAGAAAAGCTGGGCATCGATGCTGATAAAAGAGACAGGATACTGCGCACTTTGGTCCGAAATCTTTTCAACTACCACATGCAGGAGATCTTTTTGACCATTGTGAACGAGTATACAGATTGGACAAGGCCTGTGCAGCATCCCGTAAGCATTCTTGATGCGACGTTAGAAGCTCTAGGAGACGGTTTGACTGTGGCACCTCTTATTAGAACTGGCAGTTACCACTCAAAGACTCGATCGAAGACCTACATGTATGTGTTTGGGTATCAAACCGAGAATGGGGACTATCCGCAGCGGCACGGTGCTATTCATGGTGAAGATTTGGCCTACTTGTTTGGAGCTCCAATGGTCGCGACTCTGTCACACTTCCCGAGAAATTATACTAAGGGCGAAACGTCTCTATCGGAAGCAGTTATGTCATACTGGATAAACTTTGCAAAGTCTGGGTGAGTATTTCAAATACATTATATAGTATATATAGAAAACATCTCATCAAATTGCAAGCCATTACAAAAACATTTCAGTAGTTTTGAGTTAATACAAAATGCAATATACCAATGACTATTTTTACTTCTGTTTACTGTTAATTTTCAGACTATTAATTTAGATATCAGCAAAACTAAAATCGGTATTAAAGATTCGTAAACGTTCTGAAAATAAAAGTTGGAACAAAATGCGGGTTTTGTGAAGATTTATGAAAGTTTTAGTAAGGTTTTTATAAAGGTTTCATGATAATTTTTTTTGATGGGATTGAAAGTAAGGAAGGAAAAATTCTTATCCTATATAGAAAACATCTCGTCAAACATCAAATTGCAAGCCATTACAAAAGCATTTCAGTAGTTTTGCGTTATACAAAATGCAATATACTAATGACTATTTTTACTTCTGTTTACAGTTAATTTTCAGGCTATTAATTTAGATATCAGCAAAACTCAAATCGGTATTAAAGATTCATAAACGTTCTGAAAATAAAAGTTGGAACAAAATGCGAGTTTTGTGAAGATTTTATTAAGGTTTTATGAAGGTTTTTAGAAATATTTCATGATGATATTTTGTGGTTCGATTTAAAGGAAGGATGGTAAACATCTAATAATTCTCGTATTTTGAATTGTGAGGCATGTTAAATTTATGAAGTCATGCTACTTTTGTAAAAAAATAATTTTATAAGTCAAAAACGTAATTTGGTTATTGCGCATGAAGAGAACAAGGAATAAAAGCACATTTCCAAATAAAATGATTCTTTGATGAAACAAGTTTTTATTGTTAACAAAGCGCCTTCTTCCGCAGAATAGCAAAACCTTTCCCGTAATTTCACTTGACATAACTTCTTTATTCTCAAGATGAATGAATTATTTTAATCATTCCTTTGGATGTTACAAGAATAACATTTTTGACATAAGAATATCATTTCTGATAAAAGCTTGCAATTGCCCTAGTACCCTTCAAATCGAATAATTCAAATTTAAAAACAAATGACATTTGTATTAAAATATTTAACCCTCTGACGGAGTTGAACGATTTAAGTCGTCCAAGAATTTATAGTTTTCTGGCAATACACGTAAACTTTAAATTCACAAAAATATTTTATGTTGAAATATTTTTCAAATCAAAAAGGAAGCAAAATAAGTCAGCATAAAACCTACATCAAAATTTTGAAATTGAAATTTTTATACAGGAAAACTGCATTTTTTTTGAAGATCTATGAAATTAAAGGTTTTTGTTTCAATATGCTGTACAAAAAACGTAATAAAAAATCCTGCAAAAAACTTAAATTTTTAATTATGAAGGGAATATGCAGATATTTTAAAAGTTTTATGCAGAAAAATTAAAAACTAAAAAAAAAACCTGCAGTTCTTTATGAAACCTTCAAAAAACCTTCAATTTGACAATTTTGATGGATGTTTTATGCTGACTACTTTTGCTGGGGTGTTTCTTTCAAGCTATATCTATTAAAATGACAAAAATTTAAAAAAAATACATATAATATACTCTCACCGGAAATATAAAGTAAACTAGTTTTAGGGAAAGCATATTTACAATTTTGCTCTTTTTCTATCCGCTTAGAGGGATAAGGCAAATATTTTCAATAAAAAAATAAGATTTTTATTACTAGTATTTCTGTAATACAAAGTTAAATCCATTAAATATATGTGACAATCTCCCTTTCAATCTGAAAATGCACAATCTGTCGCTTTGTTTTCATTTTGGTATTTTAAATCCATGTTTAGTTTCTTTAGGGAATTTCCGCTCTCCTTACCAGATGAATGCAACATCACATCGGTTAGGATGACGGGCGATTGTGCAAGCATTTAAAATGGGAGCAGAGGGTTTATTTGATACACTACGGAATCATTACAAAGAGGCGATCAATCAATGTCAACTTGAGGGAAGAATAGAAAATAGAAATGACTGTAAATAGGATACAGTATTGATTTTTTAATTTAATACTAAGTATTTAAAATAAACTTAGAATATAAAAGGATACATATAGTTGCACTGTGCGATGGTATTAAAAGAGACGAAATAGAACATAAAAATATAATGTATTTTAAGGTAACTATTTAACTATAACTATTTCATTCAACGAGATTTTAAAGTAATTAGCGTATTTCGATGATTTGTTATATTCTTAAAATATTTAACATAATTAAAAAATATTTTGATTTAAAAATATTTTGATTTAAAAATATTTTGATTTAAAAATATTTTGATTTAAAAACATTTTGATTTAAAAATATTTTGATTTAAAAATATTTTGATTTAAAAATATTTTGATTTAAAAATATTTTGATTTAAAAATATTTTGATTTAAAAATATTTTGATTTAAAAATATTTTGATTTAAACATTTTGATATTTTGATTTAAAAATATTTTGATATTTTGATTTAAAAATATTTTGATATTTTGATTTAAAAATATTTTGATATTTTGATTTAAAAATATTTTGATATTTTGATTTAAAAATATTTTGATATTTTGATTTAAAAATATTTTGATATTTTGATTTAAAAATATTTTGATATTTTGATTTAAAAATATTTTGATATTTTGATTTAAAAATATTTTGATATTTTGATTTAAAAATATTTTGATATTTTGATTTAAAAATATTTTGATATTTTGATTTAAAAATATTTTGATATTTTGATTTAAAAATATTTTGATATTTTGATTTAAAAATATTTTGATATTTTGATTTAAAAATATTTTGATATTTTGATTTAAAAATATTTTGATATTTTGCTTTAAAAATATTTTGATATTTTGATTTAAAAATATTTTGATATTTTGATTTAAAAATATTTTGATATTTTGATTTAAAAATGAATAATTTTCAAAATGTAACTTTTTTTAAATAAATTTATTTTTTCTAAATATTAATTTTTAAACCAATTACATTTTCCGTTGGATGTCGCTATATTGTTGTCAATATTGCGAACATCATTCAGATTACTTATATACTACATTAGAACCGCGCGATGGCTTTGTATCGGAATATTACCGATCTCGTAATCAGAGTGTTGCGATATACGTCAATTGCCAGACATTTCGTCTGTAGGGGAAGCTGATTCAAGTTCAATACTGTTTAGAAATTGTCTGCAAGATACACCATGAAGCGTCACTAATAGCCCATTGGGCAGTTCTAGTGCGATAAATATTTAACCATTCTTTCAAGCAAAATTCTAGTAGTTCTGAAGTACTATTTTTGGTAACATAATTCTAAAAGGGTGTATGCATGCAAGTTTATGTGTGTATACATTCATAAGTAGAGATTAAAATGAAATAAACTATTTATAGTACCCGGCATTGTCCGGGCTTAACGCAGAGTATGAGCCAATTTCTTCACTGTGGCAATTAGTAATGGATTTTAGAAAGAAGTCATTTCGTTTTTTAAGGGGTGTTTTTTTTAAATCTCATGTAGACCTTCCTTTTGTTTTAAAGGTCAAGTTGGCAAAATTTCATTAAGCTAGGAATAAAAAAACTAATTTTTTTATTAAAAAAACAAACACAGAGACAATCTTTATATATATATATATATAAATTTTACACTTTTTATATAAATTTTACACTTTTTATATAAATTTTACACTTTTTATGTAAATTTTACTTTTTTCATATAAATTTTACACTTTTTATATAAATTTTACACTTTTTATATAAATTTTACACTTTTTATATAAATTTTACACTTTTTATATAAATTTTACACTTTTTATATAAATTTTACACTTCAAATATATATTTAATTAAAATTATATCTAGTTACGGAAATGAACACTTTAAATGTAATACGAAATTCTAATCGATAAATATCTTCCATCCGATAGTCAGCAATAAATTATTTCACTCGATAACCTCAAAAAAATATACAAAAATCGTAATTTAAACTTCCATCAACCTGTCTGCCACCGATGATACCCAAGAAAAACATCAAGTTTCAACTTTAAAATGAAGCTTACACAGCAAAAGACAAGAAAGATAACATTCGTTGCAACAAAACGGGCGCGCCAAAGTAAACATACTAAGTATTTGTTTTCCCTTCCAATCAATGGATCTTGACCTACTTTAAATTTTTTGCGGATTTCTAAGCAAATGATAAATTGCCCCTCTCCCACAAAGCGGACTGAAACAAAGTTAAGACGGTAAATAGGGGCGTTGATAATATGTCGCCCTGACGCTAGCCACTTAGAAAGGGGGGTCTCTTTTCTGAAACGTCAGCTTTTGAAGTCTTAAAGAGTCTTTTGTCTACTCGCTCTCGTGATCTACTAAATCATTTAAGCGGTGGAGATTATGGCATCTGTGTCATTTGAGATTGGCTGCATCAAAACAGCTTAATTGATAAACAGCCGCTTGTTAAGGAAAGTGAATGTTTGTTTAACTTTAGTAAAATATAAGTTTTCAGATGGTTGTGGTTAAAAATTTTATAATGGAATTCTAGACTTTAGGGTGCATTGGATATTTAAAAATTTGGAAAATCCATTATTAAAAAATATGTACAAGTTTTGGTTTAGTTTATTGTGTGCTAGATCCTCTTAGGAAATATATATATATTTTTTATTTTATATAAATATATAAATTTTATTTATTTATTTTATATAAATATATAAATTTTATTTATTTATTTTATATAAATATATAAATTTTATTTATTTATTTTATATAAATATATAAATTTTATTTATTTATTTTATATAAATATATAAATTTTATTTATTTATTTTATATAAATATATAAATTTAATTTATTTATTTTATAAAACTTTTTTTTATTGAATTATATATTTTCTTGCATTTAAATTGATGTAAAATATAAAAAAAAGATATTTTAAAAATTGATTGTAAAAATTTAGTGAAGGTGTATCTCCTCTAAGTATTTTAATATTTTATACTTATCAAATCCCGACTATTTATTTTAGTCTATCTGAATCATATTGAACGCAATATCACCGACTACAACTCTTTATAGAGACATTCCAACAAAACAATACTTTAAATGGAAATTAACAAATACCATAATTTATGATTGTCATCAAAATTCAATCCATTCTCTATTTATTTAAGTAAAATAAATACATATTAAAATTAGATCGAACATCACAAAAAAAAGTTGAATTTAAGTTCTTACTTTTCATTTTCAGATCATGTGGGATTACGAAAAATTAAATTATATGTATCATTATCCCTTAAGTTCGTTAAGGTTTAGATACGTAAGCCAAATAAAACGTCCAATATTCACTTAATGGCTTACCTTGAAACAATTGTTTCATATTTCAACACAATTTTTTAACAGATAGATTTTTTTGAACACTTTAAAAAAAACTATTTTTATTCTTTTAAAAACTTTTTTTATCGCAAGTTCAGGATTTTTCTTGCCATTTTCTTTTTTCTTAGTAAGTTTGATGGCCAGCGATGCGATAAAGCAGTTTCTAGATTTAGTCTTATATTCTAGGTTTTTTTTTCTTACGTTCGGAAGGATTACAAAATAGAGATTTTTAGGGATAATACCGTATATATTTACTGATATATAACTTAAAAAATAAGTCATGGTAATAACATTCAACAATGGTCATCATAGTTAAACTTTGTAATCACAGATAAGTGAATCTGTAATCACAGCCAAGTAGTCTGATTTCACAGTCAAAAATAGTTCTAAAGCTTAAAAAATTAAAATTAAATTTTAAAGTATTAAATTTTAAAATCATATATTTTCATTAACTTTAATATATAGTTTAAAACTCTGATTAAAATTTGAACTCAGCAGTTATTGAAAAAAAAATGCATTTCCATAAAAACACACACACGCACGCACGTACGTACACACACACACAAAGTAGAGTAATTACATGGAATTATAAATTTTACAAACAATATGCACGCAATATATATAACTCTTTAAAATTGGACTAATTTTACGTTAGAATGCGTTTTTAATATATTTGAGATTACAGACGTATTATTTGTATAACGTAGAAGCGAATTATTAACAAAGGAGAAGAACGAACTTATTTTTTCTTCTTTTGAATGATTATTTTTCTATCAAAAGTAATACTTACAAAGTAAATGTTTAAATTTTATACATTAAACACATAAAGTGTAAGTTTATTGAATACTTTTGACATTTATACAATTGAACATTTAGAAACCAGAAGAGCTACAGAGAGTTCTTGTTATATTACTAGACACTTTCAATATAGATTGTCTCCAAAATTCAAATAGGAATACCTTCGTTTCGATATTAAATAGCTTTTCAATGAACTGGGACAATCAGAGGTCTTCCATTATTTAAAATCTTTGAAGTGCATGTAGATAAATGTCTAAGTATTTAGCAATGTCTCTCCAATCGATAAATTGAGCGAATTCTAAACTCTGCAGATAGTTTAATTACACGGTTAATGTACTGAATTGATGATACAGACGCCTCACTGAAATCAATTTACACTTCAGAAAGGGATACTTTAAACCTGTGTCTCTAATTCTATTGCTATATGTTATTCTCAACAACAATAGAAGTTCTATATATGGTAAGTAAAATGTAGTAAATATGTTTTTTATTGTATGTATTCAATGTAATTTATTATAATAAATATTCAAATGTTTTTAAAAGTGTCAGAAAATGACGAGAATTTAAAAAGCAATTAAATTACCTTCTTAAACATTACGTTTTGATAAACCGGAATAACTTTCATTTGTTCAAAGTAATTATGATTTTTTTTAGAGTTTTTAATGATTGATATGGATATATGCATGAGGTAAAATAATTGTTTAATATGGATTGATCATATCATAAAAATTGTCAAATATTGAAATTTTATTGATTTTTAAATTTTTTTATTTGTTTTAGGATCGTAATTACGTTTCGAATTATCTTCAAACTGCTCAATTCATGCCAGTTATTGATAAATATGTTTTGAAAAGTTATCATAGGAGAATAGATAAATGTCCTTTGTAGATTTTAAAAGGAAATTAACAATTATTCATTTGCCTGCATAAAAAATGTAGTAGGTTTAAAAAACTTACATTATCACATTTAAAAAATGTTTTCATTGTTAGTTGCCAAACTAAAGGAATTGCGCTCATTCTTACTCTAGTAATTTATCCAATAACGGTTACACATGTGCGTTTTGTGTAAACATCGCAATGAATCGTAATAATCATTGCATATCAACACTTCTTAATTGCTATACAGGGTGTTTCATAATTCTCTTCGGATTCGGAAAGGCTATAGTTAAAAAAATATGAATAATACCGCAGAAAACGTGTCATAACACAATAGAAAATCTCTTCATATTTTGAAGAAGGTTTTCAGGTTTCCACACCTTTGGCAACACAGCATATACCAGTTTTAACATATATTAACTTGTCATGACCAATGTTATCAACGGCATTTCGCATTTTGTTATATATTTTATGTTCACTATTTTGTTAGTTTACCGAATACTATATATGTGGCCATATAGTTATAATTTAAAACTTGAAGTGAATCTGCGTATCTGATATGAAATGTATTATATATTCATTGTAGTTATTTTAAATATATTCGTCCCAAACCCCAAAGGGAATCCTAAAAAATCCTGTACTCCAGCTGTACGTTCTATATCCCTCTCTAAAATCTTCATTATACTGGCATGTACTATGTATTGACGTTAAGATAACTTACATCCCAATAGGGGTCAGAAAATTATTAAAATGAATTATTAATATTAGTATTTTATTCTTTTCGAGGCCCCCAACACTAAAAAAAACTATCAACATAAATATTCGCTTACATTACGCTGCGAGTTCGAATGCAGACCAACCAAGAAAACACACACATATGTGGCCTAGCAATTATTATTTCCCCTCGAAATTGCAACATCTTGTATTCCTCACACGACATCTTAAATGCTGGCAGTGGCAAAGAAAATCGAATTTCACTGGCTGAAAATGATTAAGAGAATGAAATTCTCGAATCATCAAACTGTACGTGCGTGAGGGGAATTCCCCGTAATCGCCATTTTCTTTTGTTTGGACAAAGAAACGTTCTCGGAAGGCCGCCAGCCGCCATTACGAAAATAAAGTTTCCCAGGGAAGACTTTGCGGGCCGTTTCTTTCCGTTCCCTTTTAGTGCCATGCATTAAGCCATCAAGCGAGCGATCAAAACGAAAGGCCCCCCCAAAATCAGAATTTCTAATGAGCCTGTTTTGGGGTTGGGAGGGGGGTGGGCGATTGTGATGGGTGAATTCAAAATTTTAATACTAGACGCTTGGACTTTGAATGCTCTCGTGTCTTGAGCAAGGGCATTCGTGCAATGTCGATGCACGCAATAATTAATGGAAGCAGTACAGAACGAGAAATTCCAAACATCTAAGTAGACACCGGAGAATACATATGAAATCCCTGGGTTTAAGCCTTCAGTCAAGTCTTTGACGAGATTTGACCTGGGCGGCTGAACATGGATATTGGGGGCGTCGTTAAATGACAAACGGAAAAGTTCTAGTACAAAATTGAAAGATCGTTATATATAATGAAACAATGCAATGATAGTTCCAAATAAAAATAAAAGTATTGTATAATTGAACGATTAAAAATATTTTTTTTTAAAAATTAGATGTTGTAATGGGAGAAAAATTAATCAAAGAGTAGCAATGCAAATAATATCAATACCAAATTCAAAAATTGCATTAAAAATTAAAAATCAGTAACACAAAAATATCCAGTCATAAAGATTTATTTATACCAAAAATGTTTTTGGACAAATGGTGATAATTCAAGTATGCAACAGATTCATTTACAGAAAACGCCGTTTAATATTGCGCGACCTGGGTATAGGTATAGCAAAATTTCTAACATATCCAGGTAAATTTCATCATTTATAATATTTCGTAGAAGAAAAAAGAGTCAGTTATCTATTTGACAGGCCCAATTACGCATTCATCTATATGATTCTGGGAATAACAATTTAGCATATCAAAAATTTAAAAACCGTATTAGTAATACGTAAAATAGACAATCAGCCACTGTTCATTGTTTGTGTGTTTTACATAAATTTGTAACTTCTAATAATTCTAGGATACTATGCATCTTTGACACAAAATATATTTCAACATTTTATGCGCTATTAAAAACTTCATATTCTTTATTAGTGTTAATAATATTAATATTTCCATGTACTATTTACCAGTTTCAGGAAGTTCAGCAATTCATACAGGTACCATACACATTTCAATATCATAGAAAATTTTCAAGTAATCCCTATGAAATATCATTGCCTCGATTCTATTGCCTGCGATGTTGCCCATGCCAATGATATTGAAATTAAAAAAAGTATCAGAAAATTTATTAAAATAGTATAAATGGAATAATATAAGTAAAAAATAATAAGATTCGATTTCAACGGGGACAAAGATTACATTTAATAACAAGCAAAATAAAAGCAAAAAAAAAAAAAGTCGTAGTAACTATATACATGTGTACCATTTTTTCAAGTTGCACCTTTTTTGTCCTTTGTTACTACATGGATTGATGTTTTTGGACATTACCGCATTGTTCCAGCCTTACTCCCACGGGCATTCCGGTAACGACACACATAATGGGGAATGCGAACCGAGTCCAAATTGCTCTCATTTTTATCATACATCAATTGTACAGATAAATAAAATCACTTAATATTAGGGACATTGGAGAGTTCATGAATAAATAACTGCAATTTGCCTGACAGGGAGATAAACAATTTATTAAATTGCTCAATATATTTTATAATAAATTGCCCAATAAAAAGTGTAATTTAATTTCTCAAAATGCAGCTAGCAACAGAGATAAATTACCCACGGAAGCTAAAAAAAATCAATTTAAACAACACATACAAAGGCCATACTGCTACTTAGGATCAAAATCTGTGAAATTAGTAATAAATATAATTTAAAAAAAATTAATAAGTTAAATGTGCTAAAAAGTTACAAATAAAGTAATATTTTAAGCGTGGGGTGCTAAATACTATACAATTCTAAAGCATTTTCTAAAATAATTTACATATTTTGGTAGCATTTATATAAAAACAAGTGTTTCTTTATATAACTTTTTGCACATATTCAGAATAGCAGTTCTTGACTAAATGAATGACTAAAAATATTTTGTTCAAGTCTTTGCACTTAATTTCATACTCATATTTAACTAAACTTTTAAATTTTTAACTAGAACTAAATAATATCTTTTATTTATTATAATTGTGCCATTACAACAATAAATAACTAGTTGTTTGGTCCAGCAAACCCGCAGGGGGGGGGGGGGGTAATTTAATGCCCCCCGTCAGGGATAGATACCACGATATATTGCTTTGAAGTACTGCGCGTTACCGGTAAAGATACAAAGGTCAGTTTTAGCAAATCTTATAAATATATTTTAAAGATATTTCTTCACACAACATTATTTTAAAAGCATTTTTAAACAAACCCTTCACATTTATGAGATAAACATACGATTCGTCACTTCTCCGGGAATATTTCTGTATTTTGATACCTCACTAGATAATATTTATCATGTGTAAGAAGCGTAAAAAGAATCTATATTATAAAAATAAATTATAAAGTATTCCCCAAGTCACAATTTGTCGACAGAAAATTAGTTTGCTTAACCGTTTTAAAATATAATTTTAGTATACTATAATAAGCCTCTATATATTTTTAAATAAAGATTATACATATAGCATTACATCCTCTTAACATTGTATATTGACAAATATACAATGCTAAAATTACTGGTTTCTTCGCAAGATTACGCGTTGTACTTACAGTCAAAATACAATGAATAACCTCTAATGTCGATATTTAGGGAAATGCGAATTCTTATATCTTGGATAAAAAAGGTGCATCTAAATGACTATCCTTTGTCACGCATTCCGAAGAAACTTCCTAAAGAAGATTAGACTACCGACATTAAATGAACAATATTTTAGGAGATACAACTGTACCTAGAGCAGTTTTGTGCATACATCGCATTAGTACCCTGGTGATATTGTGGGATCTTCATGGTAAGCATAAGTTAATAAAGTTAGCATTAAAATTCAAAACGGAGAAAAAATCATTTTTATAAATCAGAATTCCACCATTATAAGAGCCCCACAATTAAATTTTATGGACACTTTCATATAGTTTAAAATGATTTTCCTAAAATAATGTTTTTATGTAGTATATAATATTTTTTTGTTTGCTTTAAATGCAATATTTACGTAAATAAAACGTATATATACTTATAATTTTAAATCATTACTCTTTAATTTGTTAATGTTTTAGAAAATTTTAGGTGATATGCGTTTGGTTTTAATTAGATTGAGAATTGTTTTAAAACAGTGATAAAATTTTAAAAATAGAAATTTAATTATATTTTAAACTCTTAGTTTTTAATTTTTTTTTTATTATTATTTTACATTTTTAATTTTTCAACAATTTTTTATTTTAACTACAATATTGTGTTCTAGGGACTGCGAAATTTTAATAAATAATAATTATTTAGCTAAGTAAATTTTTAAAATATCCGAATTAAAATTTTTTCTTAGGCCGAATTAATATCTTTGTATAGATTACGTAATTGTTACAAAATAAACTACAGTTAAATTGTTTCAAATTATAATTAACAAAAAAATTATATATGATGATTAATACTTTTCAAAATATAAAATCTCTTATAGAAATCAAAAAATTTCGCTTTAATAAAACATATATTTATTACACAAAAAATAATTAGTATATCAATATAAATAAACAATATAAACGTTTCTAAAATAAATAATATGTTTTACAACATTTACCATTTAGAACAAAATTACAAAACTTTTTTATTTTATAAAAATGTTATTACATACACATACAAATTCATTTACAAAATTCATAATTAATTTTTTTACCAAATCATTAAAGAAATAATATTAATATAATAATTTTTTTTAAAAAAATATTTCATCGAATAACATTTCAGATTTTTTTTATTTACGGTCTGCAGGTTTACAAGAATCAACAGTTTATGGCATTTCAATTTCAAAAAATTCTACTGGGACAAATCATAGTATCATAAATATATAGCATGACTTTTTTTATATTTAAAAAGTTTTTTTTAATAGCAAAAAGAAGCGTGATAAACTGTCTTAACTTCTAAAAAGATAAATTCTGAAATCCAATGGCCACTACTTGTTTTTCGGCCGTAAGCCGCGCGCTTCATTTTCGCAGTATCCTTCCTCGAAGAATCCAACATCCAATACCCAATGGGTCCACAAGCTAAAAAATAGTAGAAAAAAGCAAAAACTTTCTTTGAAGTCAACCTTTTGGTAAGATTTATTTTCTTTAAGAATGTTTGGTGGGAAATCTTGGTGTTATTCGCGATATTTTTAGAAGCAGCGTCTTTGCTATGAAGGAATACTTGCTCGATATTGTCACGGTATGTCATTTACCGTGGGCCTCAAGGGAGGGTATATCGATATATGAGCCCCCCCCCCTGTTTATTTGCTTATTTATTTTCCTGGAGATAGTTGGATGATGTAACTATTTCTTTTCACAAACAAGTAAAAACAACAATGGGAAGTTGGCGGGATAGCATTTCCAATAAAGAGAGAAATTATAGATATTTTTGAGGTTTCGGATTCTGATATATATCTATAAAAGTAAAGATGAAGGATATAACTTATATATTGCAAAAATGTTTTTTAATAAATATAAAAATATTATAGTATGGCTACTAAACAAAAGTATTTTTAAAGATAAACTTAAATCTCAAACGTAAAAATATTAATTAAATAATAATGTCAAATAAAAAATAATAATTTAAAAGTACTTGCTTTTATTTACCAAATTGTGATATCTCATTAGTTTAGAGATCTATATAGTTCTAAATATTTAAAAATCAAACAATATTTTTTGTGTTTTTTATTTAGTTTACCAATATATTAGTTTGTTATTAGATTACCTAGCTAGTTATCAGTTTAGTTATTAGACTGCCAAATTTATTGTTGTGTAATTATTATTATTAATTTACCAAATTTTGTATATATATATATATATATATATATATTATAAAAAGTCATTATTATAAAATCAACTTTCATATGAAAGTGTATTTTTACAGAATTTTAAATTAATAAGTATTTTGCGATCTGTGCGATTTAAAACAAAATACAACATGTATTAAAGAAAAATGTTTTTTTATTTTATCACTATTCATAAGACAATTACTACAGATTTAACTAAATCATTCACAAACAACAAGCAATTTCTATGGGGTCTTTGAAGCATAAATGTTAGAAATCACTGATCTACTGTATTTTGTAGCGTCCGGTTTCCGTACAAGATTCAGGAAACTCGCATAAAGTTCCCAAAGCTTGCTAAAGTAGCTGCGATAAGTTTGCAGTCTTAGTGCGTTAATGCAGCTTATAATCTGCCAGGCGTAGCTCATAACCATGCCTTAGGGGGCTGATGTTATTATGCATGAAATTACAATTTCAGCCAATTACTTTGTTATCACTTGCTTCGCCATACTTGGGCGAAGCAAGTTTCGGGAACAAGAATTTTATTTTAACTTTTCATGGATCTAATTTTTACGGACCATTTCGTCCGTGCAATTTATTTAAGTATGCTTTAGTGTTTGTACTAAGCGTATGCAATAATAATTCAATCTTACGGTCAATTATTGCATCTAGAATGGAAGTAAATGAGTTATATCTCGCATTTTCGTTCAAATTGTCTGGATTTTTATAAATGTTTTGCGAATTGCAGTGACCATAATTGACCATAAGATTGAATGTTTGATAAAAATTGAAACTCTTAGAATTTATTTATTTAAGTAATAATAATATTCCTAATATTAATGCTACTCAAGGGAAAATAAGTGGATTACATTACTTTTTCAAAAATAAACTTAATTATTTAAAATTTAAATAAATATTTTATCTGAATACAAAATTGATTAATTTTCTTTTTATTGTTGGAAAGTATTCTATAATATTTAAAGAAGTACTTTCTTAAGAATGTTTCTTATTGAATATTTAAAAATATACGGGCTGTGCCTCTATATAGCGTGCCTTTTTTTCATGGAATTTTTAATTAATAAGTATTTCGCGATGTGTGCGACTTAAAACTAAACTAATTTCTCTTTTCAAATAAACTAAATAAACCTTAAAATTATTTATTTAGTACACGAGTAAATATTAGCACATCCAAAATGTAATATTTATATTAGCAGCGCACTCGCGAAAATGTTGCTTATAGTTTTGATTAAAATTAAATGTACAAACATTTGCATAATCTTTCATTTAAAATGAATAACTAACCCAGCTGTTGTGATTTCTCGTCTGGATATCCCTAAAAATATAAAATACTTACTGGTTATATGTTTTCAAATTTATTAAAAATAAAAATAATAATTTTTTGAATTTTGCAAGTTTAAATCTCTTATTGTTATTTTATTCACAATAAAAAATTTATTAAATACGTTATTTTATTACATCATGTTAATTTTATATAATTATTTGCAAAAATTTAATACTACTATTTTGTATGTTGTTCCATTTTCGCCTAATGAAAAATACCGAAAAATGTTTCCAACAACAAAATGTTACATTAAGAAACAACTATGCATGGAAAAGGCATCCTACAGTTAGAGAGTCCAAACTATTCCGAATTCCCTTTAAATTTTAGCAGAATATTTTAAAGAAAATACTTTACAGTTCATAAAATATATATGCTTCCAAAAGATAAAGAGTGGCCATAAAATTGCTTTCCCTATTTGGAGGCATATGTAGATAAAACTAATAAAGGGGCTTGCACCAAACATTATATAGAAAATCGAAAAACATGAGGGAGAAGAGTTTCAAGGAAAACTATTTAGTGCAAAAGGGCGCCGATAGGGGATAATTTGGCTCTGGAGGTGCCCAAAACAGGCGGACAATTACATCAAACATTAAGAAAATAGTTCTTATGGTGTAAGAGACATATACATAACTAATTACAGCAAGATATATAGCGTTTATAACAATATTTAAAATTATTGTTAAAAAATATTAAATTTACTTAATGTAAAATATAAACTTATTGGAGAAAATATTCATAATGTCAATCAAATTCCGTTCATGTTTTATTAACAGTTACCTCTATGTAGGTAATCATCCTGTATAATAAAACAAAAATACTGTAATATTGCTATCAAACAGTTTCTCTATATTATGTAACAAATTATATCAACTCATTAGAAAATAATTTAGAAGTAGACTTTATTGAAAATCGATTAGAATTAAAACAGGTCAAATCAAAACAGAAGTCACTTAAAAAAATATTAGAAATTGTTTTATAATAAAACACTCAACTTGTTCTTTATAAATGTATTTTGGTTATATTTATTGAAAAAAATGCCTAAAACCATCAAATTAAGTTCACTGATATGAAAATAAGTAAATATTTAAAAAAAAATTAAATGAAATAATCTAATGTTTTCTGACGTCTTCTCCATTCAGCGACCAAAATTTCCCTTACGGCATGTAAACATCTCAACCAGTTCCCAAGTAGTAACACTTACCTCTTTTTTAATATTCGTCATCTGGCAAACTTTACTGTGAAGTGAGTATACTATGGTTGCCACTTGAAAGATCCAATACAATAACATGACCTTGGTGATTGTTTTAGTTTAACAATTTGTAGATCAGCTATCACAAGAAAGATTTCGAGATCATATCAGCGCGCATCGTTTTAACACCTTCTACATTTTGAAACTGGATTTTATATTACTATTGGATGTGTCCCAATTTGAACAAAAATTCCGCAATTGCAATTCATCAATTCGCAAATGTCCTTTTTATTATGTGAAAATAATGATTCACCCTTGTTTACATTACAAAGTACTTTTTTTGTTCTAATTACTGTTTTTTTTCCTTGCAGCGATCCGAATATTACGCCTCACCAGGAATTGGAGAGTTTAGCTTCAGACAGATCTCGAGGGCGATTTGAAAAGTTTGCATGGTCCGAATATGAGACGGTCCACCAGAAGTATTTATTAATAGGTATGTCTATGTAATATATATTTTTTCTATTGCTTAATTTGAAAATATTTGGCATTAAATCATGCGTTTTGCAGATAAATGTTATGTTTTTAAACAACAAGTTAATTTTAATACTTTAACTTTATTGTTTAACTCGACTCATTTAACGTTTAACATCAAAGTTATTTAACTCATTTTAAAATGGTTTTAGAAATATTCGTCTTTCAGTATGAAAAGACAAATTTTCGAATAACGTCTTTAATCTTTTCACGTGGGCTAAGTTAAAGAAAAGTTGGCCTGGATGTAGGCTAATTCCTAAACGGGGTGAGAAAATGTCGAGGTGTGTAACTGTCTGGCGGACGGATCTTTAACAATTCTTCCTTAAAGAAGATAGATTCTCAGATAGGGGAAGGGTCATTAGAGGGATTGAAGAACTAGAAATATAAGCTGAAGGCGATCTGTAGAAACCATTAGTCTAGCGTCATACGTTCGAAACCCTGTAATGTACCTGTTCTGCTGCAAACAGCATACTTCTAATCTCACATGATTTAAAAATTATCCCCCTTCCCTACGTGGTCAAAATTGTCCCAAGCCCATTGCTAGACCTGTAAAATGTGTGGAACAGATTCTTGCCAAGCCCACGCGTAAAGGTTGCCCTTTTAATGCACACATTTTTTTTTCCTTCTCTGAAAATATAACATGCAAAAAAAATATATTCCACAGTTAAATTCCCTTATGCCAAAAGGAGTTAGCTTTCAGGAAGCATAGTAAAATCACGCAACAAATAAAACAATTTATTTTAACGTTGATTCAGAACGTTTGTTTTATGAACGATTGGGTAGTCTAACAAACGTTAGTAGGGACTTCAATTCAGAAGTTCAGATTTTCAATAGTTTGGGTATCATAAAAAAAGCGATTGAACGGCACAAACTTAGTTGAAGTTTTAAAGGGATTTAAACTGTTCTTTGAAAATATTATAATATTTTTAATAATCTTATCACGGGGAAACTCCACAAATATCGTCTTAAAATTTAAATTATCTTTTATAATACTAATTTTCTAATAATAACAAAATATTTCAATTTTATAAAATATCAAACGAAGAACTGTAGTTTTTATATTTACCTAAGTTTATGTATATTTTACGTGAGTAGATCTGCTTAAACAAATAGAAGACAGTCTGCCAAAATAAATATATCTTTCTTAGGTAAAGGAAAGTGTTTTAATTATGTCATTGAAAAGCATATTAGGTAAATAGAGAATGTATTTTGCAAATATAGAAGTGGATTTATTTTAATAATATAACTTCTACCTTGTATAGCAATTTATTGTATAAAATTTAAATCTTTATTCTGAGACTGAATGAATTTGCAATATTCACACATAATAAAAATAATTATTAATTTTATTTTAAAATGTTGTTAAAAGAGTATTAGTTTGAAACAAAATATTGAAAGAAATAGCTAAAAATAAAAGCAAGCAAAAAATTATAGTTATAATAAAAAAAAAATTAATGATAAACGACATTTATGGTTTAAAAATAATTGCATTGCAAAACATTTTTGATTTAAGTGGATATTGATAGCCATTTTTAAAAATGTCTTTAATTTTTTTTAGTAAAATTGTATTAAAAAATAATATTGCATTCATACAAAAGGACAATATCTAGAGAAAACTAAAATATTTTGTAATCATACTCTCTAGTTTTTTCCTTACGCAGTCAGGTGTTTTCTTTTTGAACAATCATTTTTGTTTTTTAGTTTTGAGTGTAAATGTTAAAAAAAAAAAAAACATGTTTATTTAATCCTTTTTGGCTAAACATTAATTCGAAAAAGTACTTAATTACTTTTATTTTATTGAAAATCCCCAAAGTATACAAGCAAAAAATTACAGTTAGTTAAAAAAAAAATATTAAGTCGTTTTTTATTAGATTTATATATTTATTTTCTTGCAGTAATTATATATTTTTGAAATATTTATCTTTTGCGTTAATCAAAATGAGGACATTACCTTTTATCTACCATAGTATATATAGGGCGTTTCTGTTTCTAATTCTAATTAAACTAACGCTTTTCAAAGGCATTTCAGATTATGGAGCTCGGTCTAACAACCGAAATAGCACTAAACTTGGTAGAGAACTAATAACGACACTGAGATTTTGATTTCGCGAGAGAAAATAAAAATAGTTCGAAATGTCACCGATAGGGAGGAATGTGGTGCTGTGTCAAGTAAAAAAAGCTACAAAACAGGCAAATGAATTAAAAACGGGGAAATAAACGAAATTGCATTTAAACACCACACTTTAATCAGCACTATCACTTCTCTGGCAAAGACATTAAACACCTTCAATGTAACAACCTTTCTTGTGAATAACTTCTTGTCCACTGTGAACAGCATTCTCTTAAGCCGAACGTAACATATTACAAGGATTGTTCATTAAAGTCGATGGTGTGTAGTTCTTTTAGGTACTCAAGTTCATTACCCCGACAAGATAGAACTTGGACCTCAAATAAAATCACTGTGATGAACATTTCTTGTGATTTCTTACATTCGGCACAAAATAGCGGTGTTGTCTACGAAAAAAGGTGATCACATTGCAGGAAGCGAATGCCCTCGCCATTTAAGTGATAAGTGTTGATTAAACATAAATTAGTCATAACATTCTGAAGCATCTAGATAATATTTATTTCACTATGTAAAAGTAACAAATGGTTGTAAAACCAGATAATTAAAGAAATCAGTTTCAAAAACACAGATAGATCTAGACGCGCGGAGGCTATACACACTAATCGCAGTACAGTTGCAAAACCAGATGGATCATATAGCTTGGTTACAAAATCACATAAATGCAAAAGGAAAAAAAACATATTAAAATAATACTTATACATAACTAAAGTTTGGTTATCTAATACCAATTTGTAAAAATGAGGATACAGTTTTTCCATAAAAATTGCAATTAAAAAAATATTTTTGTTTCCCTTGAAAATGTTGTCTAAAGTAATATGTCTGGTTTTGAAACGTGAAGGCTCGTATGTATCCTCTTTGTATATCGAAAGAGTATTAAAATGGCACCATTGTTAAAATATAATAGTTTATATTATTTGCCAAAAGCTGAAATGACAATTTATATTATAATACTCATCAATACATACTGTACGTTACGGTTTGCCAATATCCCTCACTTTAACATATGACGTAGTAGTCGTTACTGTCAGGTTGTAAAACCTAGAGCATGTAACTTATACAAGTTTCTACATATTCTAGCATGTATACGTCAAGGTACATATTCACGTTCAGCTATGTATTTTATTTAATAATCCCTATTTTTTCTTATTACAATAACCTGTTATTCCAGGGATGAAACCCAAAGTCCGGGACCACTATCGAGCTCACCGTCTGTCATTTTGGCTAAATCTGATTCCCCAACTCCACCGTCCTGGCTCAACATCCATAGTACCCCAACACCACCTTTTGGATGACCACAACAACCCCCTCACGTACGACGGCGTTGTCAGACCAGTAGCCGACGGACAGAACGACTCAGCATCCATGGGCCCATTCAGGGGCGGTCTTCAGTCCATTTCAACCACAATACCAACAACTACGGACATTCCGTTCAACCTCACGACCCTCGGCACTTCGACAAGCACTGAAGACCCCTTGAAAGCGCAGGTGAAGCCGGATGACACGGTCAACGCAAGTGCTGCCACGAATGGGACTGCGCGCTCCCTTCTTTTCCCAGACAGCACATATTCGACGGCTTTGAGTGTTACAATCGCTGTCGGGGTATCGCTGCTCATTCTGAATATCCTTATATTCGCTGGTGTCTATTACCAGCGGGATAAGAATCGAATGGAAATGCTCCAAAAAAGGAAATACAAGGTATATACTATCGAAACAGATTTGTAAATTTTTGAGATCCATGTTTTTAATTCATAGTTAACGGTTGACGGTTACTGCGCCTTGCGGTTTTTCTTTGATAAATGTCGGTTAATTTCCTGCGAAGGCGTTATTTCGGTGGGTTAACATTAACCCCTTCGCCTACTATATATTTTGAAACTCGTGGTAAGAAAATCGAATCTCAAGGGAGACAACCGTGGGACGTCGATCGGGATGGAACTGAAAATTATGTGCTAGATGGATAGGGTTCAAAGTAAACAAGTCGAGACATGTCTCGAAGAGTGACATACTTTGCTCTTGATTTTGACATGCGGTATTATAACCTAAATCGTAGGTCAAGGGGTTAAAATGTAACTCAGTGGTAGAATTAGTAATTGTGCGAACCGCGATACCGTTAATTACGAATTTGCTGAATGTCGATATATGTGTTTTAATTTCTATGCGGTACAGTAAAGCAACGTTTATACATTTTTAATTCCATTTATCCCATAAGTTTTGCACATTTTTTTTGTATTTTTTGTCATTTAAAATTTTCTTTAATCATGAATATTTTGATAGTTTCCATTTTTTACATAAAAAAAATTCCCCAAGAAAATTTTTAAATATAAAAGAAAATCATTTAATGTCTATATTAGACGTGGAATTTGACTTCGCAGAAGTCAACATAATAACCAACGGATAATAACTTTTTTTACTAAGTTAACTTCAACATATGATAATTTTGAATAACTTTTATATAACTATATAACAACTTTTATTATTTATATAACTAGATAGCAAATTTCAATTATTCATATATTTTATTTTTAGCTAATTTATGTATTACTAAGTAGTTATTACTATTTGAAGTAGTAAAATAGACCATGATTCAGAAATTAGTGCATTGGAATACACTTTTCTACGGCATTTTCTTTATTTACACGTCCATACAAAATCAAAAGATATCTAAACGATGCTTCACTGTATAGAATGCTTCCAAATTTCATGATTCCATATATATTTTTCATAAATATTTTATTTTTATTTGATAAAGTTTATCTGGATTATAATATATAATTTTATTTAATTTATTTAGTACATATATGTTGACGAAATAAATATAATATACATCAACATATGTATCAACTGTAATCATTGGAACTGAAAAAATAAAATAATATTTAATCAGTTCTGAATGTAGGAGTCAAATTTTTGAATGGGATAAAACCTTGCATAAGAGACACAAACTATCATAATTTCCTAAATTAATTTGTTCATTGGTGCTGTTGATTGTCAATAATAATACTCGTAAGATTGTCGATAATCATCCTCGCAAGACATTCAATAATCATCCTCGTAAGATATCCGATAATCATCCTCATAGGCATTTCGATAATTATCCATTCGTACTCGTAGACAAAATAATTGTTTATTATCACTATTGACTACTGAAAAAAATCTTGCTTATAGATTTAATATTTAAAAATATCTCCATAAAAACTTAAGTCTAGGAAACAATGCTAGAAAGGTGCATTTGTTGTGATACAGCATAGGTAACACTTAGCATAATATTGATATTAAAATGGAAACAAATCTACTTCAATCGTGAACAGGGTATAATATATTCTATTACATTTTATTATATAAATTATTTGTATAAAGATATAATTAATAATAATTGTTTATAATTTATTTAAAGTATTGTAATATATTAAGATCCTTTGTTGTAAAATTACGGATAGCCACTCATATATATATTTTAAATTTCATGTCTGCTTAGAGGCACTGAAGTAATCCATCTTGGAAAAAATAGAGAGTAATGTATCATAAACAATCATAGCTTTCGTAATAAAATTATCACCAATTTCGGAAAATGAACACAAGTAAAAAAACAATTTTCTAGACCAAGGTTTTCTAGAATTGTGCATATATTAGAAAAAAACTAATATATGCACAACTACTAGATATGTACAATTACAAAAATATGACTGAATTCACGAATACATAATGGAGGATACATTATAAACAAGGCTTAATATTATTTACAAATATAAAGAAAAAGCTTTCAACAGTCAACTGAAAAGAGTTTTTCAAAGAATGCTTTTTTAAATTACATGTATACAAACTATAATAAGTATAATTTATGTCCTTAACTTTAAAAGGACTTATATTGAAGATTTAAAATACATACACGTTTTCACAATATTTATAAGATAAATTATTACGCTTTTAAACATAGATGGATTGAAAACGATTGAAAGAATATTAAAATGGCATTGAAATATAATATTTTATATTATTTACCAAAAGCTAAAATGACAATTTATATTATGATACTCATCAATACATATTGTACGTTACGGTTTGCCAATATCCCTCACTCTAACATATGACGTAGTAGTCGTTACTGTCAGGTTGTGAAACCTAGAGCATGTAACTTATACAAGTTTCTACATATTCTAGCATGTATACGTCAAGGTACATATTCACGTTCAGATATGTCTATTACAATATTGATGATATTAACGGATTTATATTATGTGTCAATGCAGTATACACAATGCAACTAAAATATGATAAATGAAACCAGTTAAATGTCAGTCATTAAAGAAACATTTTTGGGTTAACCCTCTCATAGAGTTGAACGACTTAAATCGTTAAGGGTTTCCAGTTTTTCTCTCAATGCATATTAACTTTAAATTCATAAACATATTCGATGTTGAAATATTTTTTTTAATGCTAAGCATTATGGAGTTTATTTGAAGCTATATATATATATATATATATATATATATATATATATATATATATATATATATATATATATATATATATATATATATATATATATATATATATATAAAATTAATAAAAATTAATAATAAAATTAAATTAATAAAAAAATAATAATAAATTAAATTAATAAAAAATAATAATAAAATTAAATTAATAAAAATTAATAATAAAAATTAATAATAAAAATTAATAATAAAATTAAATTAATAAAAAAATAATAATAAATTAAATTAATAAAAAATAATAATAAAATTAAATTAATAAAAATTAATAATAAAAATTAATAATAAAAATTAATAATAAAAACTAATAATAAAAATTAATAATGAAAATTAGTAATAAAATAAAATTAATAAAAATTAATAATAAAATAAAATTAAATATAAGGAAACGATTTTTCAGAGAAAACAACTTTACAAGGGTTAAAATTAAAAACATAACAAACTTTTTTTATTGTGAAAATATAATTACAATATACTTTAGAATAGCTATTATTTTGTTTTTTAAACTTGCTTGATCATTGTTATTTACAAAAATAAATTATTTATTATTTGAGCTTAAAATTTCGCACAGAGTGTAACCCATGTTTTGGACAACCAAAATGTTCAAACTACTAACAAAAATGTGCCTACTTTTGACGTTAAAATATTTATAAATTTTATTATTAATATGGGAAGCTATAGTAAAACAACAATCTTTAATTATATATTTTTGATTGAACCAATTTTTTTACTCAATTAAAATACACACGTAATATAATAAAATAAATTTAATGTAACAGCAAATAATTTAAAATTTTATATAATGTTTTATTATTAAGATTTTTAAGAAACAACATTAATTACTTGAAATGGAATTAAAATATAAATATTTAATATTAAATGCTTAACTCATAAAATAGTCATGCAAATCCAAAAATTAATTTGTCGATCAAGTTTTTCAAAAAATACTCCTTAAAAATTAAACGTTTGAATAGCTTGATATTTGTTTTGATATCATTGAGCATAAATAATGTACATGCGACTCAAAAATTTAATCTAAGCATTATTTTCCTTTTTAGTTTTCGATACGTGCATTTAAATGAATAATTTATATTCATTTAATTTTACAGTCACTGTGAAAGCAACGAAAAGGCTTAATTATGTAAGAATTGGGATAGTTTAAGTGAATGAAAAAGACTTCTCATTAATTTTTTACTTGTAAGTTTCATTTAGAAGCTTGAAATATTTTGATTAAGCAAAATAACAATAAGCAATGCGTTTCCATTATTTAAATATTATTTTATTTGGGATGAACTTAATACAAATTTTCATTGTTAATTATTTATTGTAATCGGGAAGAATAATAACAGACTTTTAACATGCTTGAAGATTTAATTAGATAAGTTTTGCAAATATTTATTTTGTTGAAGTGGTGCTTATTTTAAGTATCGACATCAACTTTAATATTTATACTACATGGATAGTTAATATATTTACCATTTTTAAACAGCAAAGGCTATTCCATAGTAGTATAAGAGAAATGTAATTTACTTTCAAAATATCTAAATAACATTAGGACTTAAATAATATTGTTATTTGAAACTTCTCGCAGCAAGTTTTAACATTTTAATAAAAAAATATAGTATATAGTATTCTAATAAGTTATATATGTTATTATATCTCTTCCATAAAATGTACAGCTAATAAATGATTATTTAAATCACTCGTATAAAACAAAAAAATAAATAATAAACATACAATACACACATTCACATCAAAAGGGCAAGTACTATTTTTTAAAATACAATGGGGATTTACGTTTAAAGAAACAACAATTAAGTACAGTTTTGAATTTATCATATGTCAAATAGTTTGCTCTAATGAAATAAAACTGTTATTTTAAATTGTATTATATTTATAAATATAGATCGTCATTTAAAGAGTTTAAAGATTATTTGAACGGATTATTTTGTGAATTGGTATATTTAGTGTTATTTTTCATTTTAAAGATTGAGTAAAAATTTAAGTTTTACGATACAGTCAAGCATGAAACAAAGTATAGGAATTGCGAAATAAAATATTTTTGTCGTAAGTTTAATTTTCTGAAAATGAATGCGATTCTGATAAATTTTAGATAGTGAAATTATTCCGTATAACAAATATACCCGTAGTCTTTATCAACAAATTAATATGAATTTTTAAAACTTGCAACTTAATATTTATATATATTGTATTAAATTAATTCTACAATAATTGTTTTAAAAATAAAGAAAGATAATATTTAGGCTTGTTTTAAATTTTAAGTAAATATCTCTAACATTTTTTGAACTACATAAATCCGTTAATTACTATTTTTATTATTATTTTCAGATAGTAGAATAAAATTTATGTTCATTTATAAGTTAATTGAAATGGTGATCCATTGCAAATAAAATTATTAAAAAAATGTAAAAAACTAAAAATATAAATAGAGAATTTACCATATAAATATGCTCTTTTTGGTAACATATTTGATAATATTAATTATTTGATACATCAAATATAAGTAACACATGTCAAGAATTTATATTTAATATACATTACTATACGAAAAAAAATGTTGACAAGTTTCTGGGATTTTCAAGTGTCCTCGAAAAAAGTCCTTTTTTGAATAGGCAAACAGATACCAGCACTACAGTGACACAGACCTGTTTATCACAACCAAAGAATGAATTGCTTTAACTTGTTGTTTTTAATATAATTGTTATAAGCATAAAGTTATAATCACTAAAGTGATCAATAAATTTATCTTATATCCCCTTTCGAAAATGAAGAGATATTACGTGATTTCTAAATTTATAAACTACTTTTGTTGCATAATATATTGCAGACAATAGAAACAGATTGAAGCTTGTAAAAAAAGGAACAATTGTTAATTTAATTATTTTTTTACGAAATCTAGACTGCTCTCAAAATACAAGCCCTATTGTTTCGGATAAAATTATGTTTTGATCATGTAAAGTTTAAATTGTCAATAAGACTATGATGAGATAAATATGTGATATCTTCAAAAAGCAGAAAAAAATTGACATCTATAAAGATCTTGACTTCGAAACGCTTCAACGCAAGATCAATTCTTATGTATATCCAAGGATAGTGAAGACTATCTATATATATATAAGGTGTGCTCGTTCTCGCGGTGTCTGACGGAAGGCGGGGAAAGCAACTATTTGACGTCATAGTGACGCCTACCTTCGCCTTCTGTGGGCGTGTCTAATGCTCTCGATTGTGAGGTGCTGCCATCTATTCGTTTTTTTGTGAACTATTAAAAAGTGATAAGCTAACTTTATTTTGTTACTTTTACTGCATTTTATGAGTTAAAATTATATTTTAAGAATTGCATTTAGTATGTAAAAATTGCAAAAGATTTGCTAATAAATTAAGCGTATTAAAATAATATTAGCTGCCACGATAGCATGTCCATGGTTTTTGAAAGAGTAAAATGGGGGTCGGAACCATCACGTCAATGCATTTGTATTGGACATATTAAATGAGTTAGAATTTCATTCAAGTAAAATACGGGGACATAACAAAACAAGGACGGATTAGTAGTGAAGCCGTCTGAACACAATTATTTACAGATATTTACATTACTTTGCTAATCAAAAATTAAATCACCAGTTGTTACCCAACCGGGGATCGAACCTAAGTAGCAATGCTTGAAACACACAGCCAATGAGAATGACCAAAAACCGATAGTAAGGCGGAGCAAAAATGACGTCAAATAGTAGCTTTCCTTGCCCACTTTCAAAAAGCGAAAAACGAGCACACCTTCTATATATAGTCTTCACTATCCTTGATGTATATCTGATTATTTAATATACAGTAGTTCTGAGAAGTGTGTCAAGTTTCCCCCTGTTAACTGATCCTTACTATATAAAAATAACTTGCCAATATTTACTTATTCTTATATTTGCACATAACAATGGCAACATGAGGATTTTACTCGTTAGCTGCAAATAATGATTCCTACTTTGAGGTATTTGATAAAAGCTAAGATGGAAATGTTGAATTCCTCACATAGAAGTCCACTTCATGCAAAAGTACGGCTATCTGGGCTTTTGTGCAGCAGAAGTACTTTCTTCTGACCTTCACGTTTGATTTCTTGCAAATTCTACAAGTTTTTGCCAAGTTATTTGTGCCTTTTTTTCTTTTTCCATCGGGGATTCATGCCAGTCCTACAGCTAGAAGTTTTACGGTAGACATGCTTTTGGCATTAACTTTAGATACAATTTTTAAAAAAACATGTAAGTACTAAGTTATTAACTTATATTATTGAAAATACAGTGTAAAATTTATTGACCTTGGCTAAAAGAAATGTTTTGCTCTAAAATTACGAACAGGTAAGTATTGACTTATTTGTAATTTTTGATTTTTATTCTGTTGTTATGTATGCATTCATTGAAGTTATATTTTAATATTATTTCGTAATAATCTGAAAGAAGGTACTAAATTCCATGAGAAGAAAATGGTACTATCCTAAAACTTTCGTGTAGGGTATTTAAATAGATCATTTCATTACGGTACAAGTACATAAACTTTTGAGTTTATAACTTACCATAAGGCAACACAAACATTTAAGAATTTTGATAATAAATCGAATGTACACAACAAAAAACTTCTGTATTAATTTTCTCTACTACTTAAATGAAACTTAAATTAAAATTATTTAAAAAATTATATTTAAATATATTATAAATAAGTTATTTTTCTTAATTTTGGTCAAACTTCTGCAATATGTTGAATACAGTGATGACGTTGTATCATAATTTATATTAATGCACAGATCAAGATTGCTTTGAATTTTCGAATTATTATTAGTTTAGTAGAATCGTTACTTAATCAACTCTAAAGATTAGGGAAAAACCTTTGTTTAAAAAATTACTCGAAACTGATATCCCTTCAACTCTGAATATAAATACACTTTAATCACTAGACTTGAAAACTTATCAAATCATTTTAATCGAACCCCCCCCCCCCCCCCCATCGCTCTCAAAGTCAAAACTTAAATTACTTAACTGAGATAGCCCCGGGGCTTAAGGGAAATAAAGGGCAACTAAATCAACTTTTGTTCTACACTTCTAATTTCCCCAGATGGAATTGGGACTTAACTTGCCACTTATAGGAGAGTCTGGAAAGACTTTCACTGATCTGTGAGGGAGATGGCGATGATTCGATCAGGTCAATGTGTGCGGAATTCTGTGGATCCTAAGGGTTTGTTTTCGCTTAATTCCGCACACTCAGTGGAGTGCTTACTCCAGGGCATTTTAGGGACCGTGTTATTGTTTATGCGTTGAATACGTTCGAAGGGGGGGGGGGGTATTTTTCTAAGTCACATTACGAAAGCAAAGAACGGAGTGACCTACCATCCGAAGTAAGTTGGAGGAGTCTGGTAGGTTTGTGTTTTTATTCCCCACTTGAAAGTGAAGTAATTGAAAGTTTTATTGGTTCAATTTGCTGGGACAGAGACATTGCTAAATAGTTGATTTCATTTATATCTATTAACCATATTTTAGTTTTTATAATTAACCTTTCAATGTACACATTGTAATTATTTTGTAAATTAATAGTGTGTAGTAGTAAATTATCTTAAAGACCAATATTTTTTTTTATATTTGACTACCAAATTGGCCCCTATGACATTATAGGTGGTTAATAATATAGTATCACAAGAAATGCCGTCCAGTTAAGAATCATTTGGTTTAAACCAACTTTATATGGCATTTTCTGGTTTAGGTATTCTGAGACCCACCATATATTGAAGGATTAAAAATATAGATGAGCCTTATTGCCAATGTTTGTATATTGCCAATTATATCACACTAATTAAATTTCAGGATAATGTTGTCATTTTTTCAATTAATTATAATCTACCAATATTTTTAGTAAAACAATTGTATATTACCAATTTCTGTCCTACTAATTAAATTGTAGGATAATATTGTAATTGTTTCAAATAATTCTAATCTACCAATAATTTTAGTAAAACCATTTTGAATATTGCCAATTATATCCTACTAATTAAATTTTAAAATAATGTTTTCATTGCTTAAATCCTTATCAACCAATAATTTTAGTAAAACAAATTTATATATTACCAATTATATCCTACGAATTAAATATCAGGATAATGTTTCCATTGTTTAAATTAATTCTAATCTACCAATATTTTTAGCAAATCAAGTTGGAATTGTTAAATAATATCAGGCACTATTGTTAAGTTGTTTACAAATAAGCTGTTGAATTTTTTACAAATACAATTTTTTTTGTAATCAAGAACGAAACTTATAAGTAATGCATTTAGTACATGCATTGATGTTGCTGAGAATTTATATTTACACCTTTGAGTGTAACTAAAGATATAACTGCTTTTCAAGATTTTGAGAATTATTATTCTCGCATTAATTGTCTTTATGGATAAGACTATGAAACATTCTAAATGTAAGTATTAAAACAGCTTTTTATTTATTTGTTATTTAAGCATAAAAGTAATATAATATTTATGTTATAGAGTTTACATATATGTATCTAAAGTTTTTTGTATTAATTTTAATACACAAGAATATTTCATGTTAAAATTTTCCGTTTGTTCATATTTTGTAATAGGTTTACATTAACACTTGTATTTCTTTGAATGTCTGGTCCTAAATTTGAATTAGATTATTATGTTCCTTACCCGATCAGTAAAATTCAAAATACATAAACATTTTTCAAAATACATAAGCAACGATACTAATTATAACACAATTATTACTTGAATTGAGTTATTTTAATATTGTGGTTTTATTTTAATATGTATGAAAAGTTGTGTATCTATCCAAATAAATAGGTGATTTCTGTAAAAAAAATAAAGAATGTCTTTAAAGTGATAAAAAAAATACCTTAACCCTTAAATTACATTTGAATTAAATAATTTCATATTGTAATCTAATTTAAAATGAAATCCTATTTATAAACTTTTTTTCTTAGCGTAACATATCGTTTGAAAGAGTACTTATTTTATGACCTGGAAAATATAATCAAAATTTCGAATGTGATATTTTATAAAAATACAAAATATTTTTTTTATCATAAAAACGTTGTAAATGTATGTTATTGATGTAAAAAAATTAACTAAATTAATATTTTGCAAGTTTGTAGTATAATTCTCTTTACTACATAAAATTATAGCAAACCTACAATCTTGAGTTGCTGTACAAAAATCTTTTATATATATTTCCGTGTTGACATAAAATTGTAATACAAACAAAATAATAACATTTTGTTAATAATTTCATTATAAACATTTAAGTTATATTGTTATTTTTTGATATTACTAGTTAATATTTAAATCTTTTTTTAAAATATCACCCGTGTAATTAAAGACAATTTAATTAATATAAGTATAGTTAATTTGCAGCCAAACACAGTTTTACAATAATTGGCATTCAACAACCATGTATAAATAAAAAAAATCCATCTGGATTGCATCCTCTGAATCCTAATTAAATCTCTGAGAGTGTTGATTAATCCATTGTTTACTGCACTAACAGAAATTAAAATATTTAACATAAATTACACGAAAATCAGTTGAGTGCATTTTTATTCTACTTATACACAAATCCGATTAGAGCCCCGAGTTAATGCATCACTCTCTTAAACGACGAATTGTGAAGCTATCAGTAGTAATTACCTTTCTTTATTCGAAATCTTTAGAGAAGCATAAACAACAAATATAATCTCTTCTAGGGTAATGTTTTAGGCTAATGACAAGAGAAAAGCATTGCGAAGAATGCTGCTCTAAAAGCTTTCTAAAATGGCGAAAAAGACCCTTAGTTTATTAACGCTACTTTATTAAGAAGGCTTTTTAACACATAAGTGGTTGGATACTTAAAAATATATTTTTGTTTAAGCGGTAATGTCTTACCGTAAAAAAAAATTGCGCTAGAAAAATTAAAGTAAAGTATTGTTTACAAAACTAAGCAGTGGAGACTTTGGTTAAAATCGAATATGCATTGCAAATATTTAAATAACATTTACTATAAAATACAGTGTTTTAAACTTGTAGCAGTTAATAAAACAAAATGTAAATTGGTAACATTTTAATTTTCCCCATTTGTTTTGTTACCACTATCGACCCCCCCCCCCCATAATTGTCGAATAGCATTCATAACTTTAGCATTAATAAATGAAAACATGAAAAATCAACAAATCTTATGTTTAAAATTAAACAAAACATTATATTCCGAGGATCTATTTTGAAAACTTAATATTTAGTTAACATAATTAAATAATGTTTTACTTGAAGGCATCCTAAATTGCATAAATCTTTGTTTTCTAAATAGTACATATCTAATATTCTTCTACTGTTATTATAATGTACAAATTAAAAAATACTTTATATGCTTAATTAAAATTAAAAACACAAATATGTATTAATTTAAGTGATGAGTAATTTAACCGAATCACATTAAAATTTTATAAATATTTGAAGAATTCTTACATAAATATACAACAGTTCCTTGTTATACAAATATTTTTAAACTCTAAAATATTCAAATGTAAAATTTTAATTAATGTATTAAAATATATGCCATGGAATTGGTTACTTTATTGTAATATCATTAAATATTTATTCTATAAAACGCGAAAAACCTTAAAAATAATTCAAATATTTATTTGCATCGGAACAACAATTTCATTTTAAAATATTTTCTGTTCATTAGAAAAATATATAAGATGGAAAATGTGATAAATTTAATTTTGTTAAATATTTATAGCTTATATTATGTATTTTTATGAGTTATAGACCATTAAATTTGTAACACAACAATATTTAATATAGAACCATAAACCATTTTTAAATTCAAGTTTGTTGATATATTTGTAAATTACTTTAATTAATACGTATAAACACCACCTATAGTTTTTTCAAATTACTATATCAATTAGCCGAATCAAAAGATGTAATAAAAACTTCTCAGGATATCCATTCCATTCATAAAAAAATACATTATTTCTGAAACGTTATCAAAATATTTATCACAATTTCTTATATATCCTTTTTGCATTATTCGATAGTTATTACAAAATGATGAACTTTAACCAAAAATGAAAACTTTTTCAATACATTCAAATATCTTGAAGTTCCACGTACTCAAAAAGGAAGATATTTCATTTACAGATCTTAAAGTGAAAAATAAAATTTTAGACATAACACGACATTTCTTCTTGGCAATTACATTTTTATTATTTTTAAGGATTCATGAAGATACAATACAAAAATATCTATCAATAAGCTGGTATAATTTGTGCATTGTTTAAAATCAGATTTTTCTAAAATTTTGTTTTAATTTGTAGGAGGGCAACATGTACGGAACGGACGGTGAAGAACCCGGAGACGAAGAGTCATTTCATCATCAATCCCATGGAGACAGTGATAAAGAAAATAGTATTGATAGAGACAAGTACAATCTTTGGGAATTTGAAGTAAGTAGAGTACAGTAATTAGCCATGATAATTACGTAAGCCAGTACTTAACAGACTGTAGACCCTAAGTAGTGACCGCTTGTTCTTTGATATACATCTATATAATATTGTAATTAATGGTAACTGTTTGCTTTGGTTTACAAAGGACAATAATATACGAAAAAGTAATTTCGTGCAAATTAATTAAAAAAAAAAAAAATTAAAAGTTTTAAATCTATTTGAAATTAAATTTTTGATATTTATTTTAGTCTAAACTTATATACGTAAACTCTACAGAGTTCAAAATACAAGTTTAAAATTAGTGTAACTAAACTATTGTTATTGAAGACGTAGGTTCAAGAACCAGACACCTCCACTTTTTTATGATTTCCACTTATTCCTATAAATAAAAATTCTCTATGGATTGGTGCAAGAACCAGACATCACAAAGCAATGACTATAGAGATCTAAGGGAAAATAGCTGTACTGGTGTCTCATATAGTGCGAGAAACATACAGTGTTTTTTGTATAACTAGAGCTGTCTGGTTCTTACACCCACGTTTTCAAATGTTTCCAACTACTAAAGTAATACCTCTTTCAAATGATGTGCCTTGTCAACCTATGACGTTTGTATCCCAAAGTTTAATATGAAGTTGTGCTTGCATAATACACTTTCGAATAAAATATATAATAAATATAATTAAATAGTGCCTTGGAAAATAAAAGAGCCGATGTTCAAAATCTCGATTTTGAGTTATACCCACCAAGTATTTGCCATTTTCATAGTACGCTATTAGAATTTGCCTTTTTGAAAAGAACATGTATAAAGTGATTCAAAAGTAACTGAAAAATAATTTAATTCAATAATTTGAAAAGTATAAGCAGTAGGTATCAATGCAGTATTCACAGACATGGGATTATTTAAATATAAAAAATATTGCCTGAATAGTTACATTTATTATAGACAGGTGGCGCTGTAGTCGTGTTCGATCTTCTGCCTGTTGCTATTTAGGTCGTCATTGGCCATGTTGAAAGAAGGTATTCCCATCATATAACATAAATTACAAATGAAAACCTCTTTGATGTTGTGCAGAGTGTACCACATCTCACAGCTATGCCGCGCGTCACGTTTAACATTTGTTATCCTAGGTACGTTGCAAAATCTATTGTGCCTACACAATGGAAGCGCCCGCCGCCTATCGTTAAAAAATGTAACTATTCTACAATATGTGTCCTGTTATTACAAATCTCATGTAAAATTATCTCATATCTGTGAAAACCGAATCATCGTCCAAACAGAAATCTATACTTTTATAATAAGTAAATTTCTACTTTTTCAGTGACCTTTGGATCACCTTGTACTTACTTAGAATATAATTAATCTTTTATTTCGTTATTTTAATTTTACTTAATAATTTGCAGTAATAACTGAAAATCGATTACTATTCTATAATATTTGTCCTGTTATTACAAATCTCATGTAAAAATATCTGATATCTGTGAAAACCGAATCACCGTCCAAACAGAAATCTATACTTTTATAATAAGTAAATTTCTACTTTTTCTACAGTGACTTTTAAATCACCCTGTACTTACTTAGAATATAATTAACCTTTTATTTCGTTATTTTAATTTTACTTAATAATTTGCAGTAATAACTGAAAATCGATGACTATTCTACAATATTTGTCCTGTTATTACAAATCTCATGTAATAATATCTGATATCTGTGAAAACCAAATAATCGTCCATACAGAAATCTATACTTTTAA
Source organism: Troglohyphantes excavatus (assembly GCA_963932185.1). Lineage (NCBI taxonomy): Eukaryota > Metazoa > Arthropoda > Arachnida > Araneae > Linyphiidae > Troglohyphantes > Troglohyphantes excavatus. Next base: position 37,048,994 of record OZ010676.1, read on the forward strand.
AATAAGTAAATTTCTACTTTTTCAGTGACTTTTGGATCACCTTGTACTTACTTAGAATATAATTAAACTTTTATTTCGTTATTTTAATTTTACTTAATAATTTGCAGTAATAACTGAAAATCGATGACTATTTTACAATATTTGCCCTGTTATTACAAACAAGCGCGGATCCAGGTGGGGGGTAAAGGGGAAATTACCCCCCCCCCCTAACATCTAAGATTATATTTTCAAAAGTCGCCTTAGGCAATGAAAAATTTCAAACTAAGGGAGTTAAATTTGGTGTTCATGATAAAAATATACTGTATTACCCCCCTAACAATAATCTCTGGATCCGCCCTTGATTACAAATCTCATTTAAAAATATCTGATATCTGTGAAAACCGAATCACCGTCCAAACACAAATCTATACTTTTATAATAAGTAAATTTCTTCTTTTTCAGTGACTTTTAAATCACCTTGTACTTACTTAGAATATAATTAACCTTTTATTTCGTTATTTTAATTTTACTTAATAATTTTCATTAATAACTCAAAATCGATGACTTTGGACCTAATCCATTTGTTTTAGTCACAGAATTAAAGATAAATAATAACAACCAATACAATCTCCTCGTCCTGTACTTTTCCAGGTTCGACGCGGTGGCGAGCGCGAAACAATCGTGATCCCCCGAGACAGCAAACCAAGCTCAGCCGGTGCATCTACCCCAATAGCCATCCTACCCCCGACCCTCCCACCTGACTACACGCACCATCACCACCAGATCATCCACCCCACCCAGCACGGAGTCCGCATGCTGCCCCCCAAGGTGCCCCCCAAACCTGTCATGGTCCCACCTGCTGCTACAGATAACACGATGCCCGAGGCCCAACCGTTGCTGCCCCACTGTGGCATCCAGAAGCCAAATCCCGGTGCAGCTTCGCAGGCCACCCAGGATATGCCCGTGTGAAGTGAATAGTGAAGCAGGGGCAGGGGTTGAGAGTCTGAATCTCGGATTGTCGATTGTTTGTATATTCCTTCATATTACATTTAAAGAGTATATAATGTACTCCACCAAACAAAGGCTGTTGTCTTTTGGTGGAAGATATGTATGGAATGTTTTGATGAGGGAAGGGGTGTTTCTGTGGGATGGATTTGATGGTTTGTGTTGATGTTGTCTCATGCGAAATTTGTTTTTCTGTTTTCGTGAGCGTTGGTGTTTTTTGTATATTGAAGCGAGAAATGTTTTACGGAAGAGCGAGATAATATATGTGGACTTGTGGAAGAAAGGGAGTTTAAATACAATATTATGGCCCTAAGGGATTTCAATTAAGAGTTTCGCCAATGATATAAATATGAAATGATCATTAATAAATGAAATAAAAATAAGGATTTGATAACGTAACAAATTAAGTATTTTTGCATTAGATATTGGGCACTGAAATATATCTTAATTGAAAAGTAATAGTTTATACACGAGTTCCCCAATTCCAAAACGTCTCTTGTTCACTTTGGAGAACAAGTCCATCTCATTGTTAAACCACATTTTTTCGTATTACATTGTATTTCTACACCTGTAATTAAGCAAAGTATGTTGTTTAATGTGTAAAATAACATAATTTGCTTAATTTGAGGCGAATAAATAAAATGTAATACGAAAAAATGTGATTTAGAAATGTAATGGGCTCGTTCTCTAAAGTTGACAAGATACACTTTAGTATTGGGCGACTCATGTGCGATTCTAAACTTTTATATTTTATTTTAACATTTTATATTTGTCAATATTGTTGTCATACATAATATTTATAATATATATAATGTCTTTTTAGAACGCGTCCAAAGTTTTTTAATCAGTAAACTATTTTTAAACAAAAACTATATTATAAGAGAACATTTATTAAATAATGAAATACGTTCAATATGTTACGACTTAGACATTTATTTTAGTTAGTTTTGGTGTTAAGTACACAAAGAAAAAAACTTGATACGTATCGTCCGTCCGGAACATTGAACAAAATTAATAGCATGAGTAGGAAATTTTAATAAATCAATAGGCTAAAACTTTACCTTTCAAGTATATTCTTTTTAATTTTCAAAGTTATATTATATTTTGCATCAAATGAAATCTATCGATGTGAGACTTAAAACTATAATAAACGTTATTAAAACTGTGGTTAATAGTAATATAATGTATTATAAAATATATTCTCGTAAATAGATAAATGCGTGGCATCTCTGTCCAAATTACAAGTTAAATATATTAACGCTATTGACACCCTCTAATATAGTTTTAAATATATTGTTGAGATTTTACGAATGTTTAATTATGTTTTAATGTTGTCAAAAGCGTACATTGTAAAAAAATAAAGCCGTTTTAAACATAAAACTATATCTATATTTGAAATAGAGAACTTAAATTTTAAATTAGATAATTATTTTTTTGATTGTTTCATTACAATTCTAAAAAATGTAAACAGATTTTTTATAAATTTGTGGAAAAAAATATATAAGTTACGATTTCACGATGCCAGATTTTCCCACTTTATGCAAATTTATTATTAATAAAGACTATATCTCAACTTTGTTGAAAATAGACCCTTCTCAATACCCTCTGAGATTTTATTTCTGTTCACCACTCTTCACATATTGATAAAAGCTCTTTTCATTTTACCATTTTTTTTTTAAAGTGGTGAGCAATATTCAAATCCATCAATATCGAGAGTATTTTTGTTTCTATCAAGGTGGAGATAAAAGCGTTTTATTGTTTAAAAGGCATATTTTAGGTCTCTGAACAGACTGTTTATGTCGTTTTTCATGGGCCATAATACTGTCTTCCTTTTTTTCCTTATGTCTCAGGTCTTCCCAATGAAATGTCCGTAGTCGTTCTTTCTTTGCCGTTATAAAATGCTGTCTCAAGATATGAGCTGCAAGAGCTAACATTCTTTTTTACCACGAAATATGAATGAAGATATTGCGCATTTTTATGAATGTACTTATTTGATTTGACTTTGTGTACTGTCTATTGTACAATGTTCTTTTGTATTGGCCTCATTGGTGATGCATTGTTGTCGCATATATACTTTCAATGTGAACAAAATGTGACTCTGTTCTTAGTGGATCTCTGCTAGAGATATGCTTTGTTTCTTGTTCTAACTTACGCAAGCACTTTAAACAAATGTTGTGGAAATCTAACGCTGTTCTTGACAAAAATATTGGTGTTGCGTTAGATGTTTAAAAAATGGTGGAATTTGTTCTAGATTTATTATTTTACAGGAAATAAAATGTTTGACCACATGTACAAAAGTTGTTATGTTTTTTTTTACTCTGAAAGCCCTTGTTAATTATTACACTTAAAACCTCTAAGCGGTAAGGACGTCTATATTTGTCCTTGGATCTACAGCTTTTACAGCAGCACACACAATTTAAAATTCATAAAAATATATTATATTTTGAAATATTTTTTCAATTTAAAGAATTGGGATATTTAAGAAAGCTATTACTATTAAAACACTTAATATTAAAATAAATTGTAAAGTACATGTAAAGGTGAACATATTTGCATGCGAACAACCTTACAAGTTTGATATTTTCCTCGCCGCTTAGAGGGTTAATATTTTATTACGTTACTACAAATTTCATGTTACACAAATTACTCTTGTAAAGAGATGATATTGCTAAAATTGGCATAAAGTATAAGATAAATATGATATACAGGGTGATCACAAATTATTGGACGATGCTCATTGTTTTTCTGTTTAATTACGCATAATAAATCATGATTTTTGCTATAGTTTAACTAATTTGTTTGTTGCAACTAAATTTAAGCGACTTGTCTAAAATAGAATTGATGTATTTGTTCAAAACTAACATTTTATTAAGTCAATACAGCTAAATGTGATGTCACCCAATGATTTAGGACCACCCTGTGTTCCAAATTTCACAAAGAAAACATGCCAGACGATAAATGAAAAATACCATCCTTGTGAAGATAAATTTAAAAAAAACAATTATACGTACTTTTGTAAAACATTAATATACATTTTAAGAAATATCATTTTATAATAGATAAAAGAAGATTAAACAGGAATAATTATTTTTGTACTTTAATTATTTACATTAAACTGAAATATGGAAACAAATATTATTTCAATATATATGCAAGTTCCGTAAATGTTCTATATACGAGTAAGGTAGATGAAATTTTAATACATATAAAAATTAAATTAATAACTATCATAGTTCATATTTTTTTTAATATATTTAAAAAAAAATACGTATAAATGTTCATACGATTTTAGGAAACAATAATATTGAGTTTAATATAATTTATTTTTCAAAAAAAAATAATATTATTTAGATAATGAAAGTATATGGATTGCCACATTTCTTGTCCAATATGGAATCCCTTTTCCATGCTATATTTCTTAATTTGCATAATGAACATTCCAAACTAACTTCAATTGCAAAGCTACTTCTCACGCTTCAACACTACACACAAGACATATTTTTGCTTGGAAGAATCACCGACAAAATCCGCTTTAAATCACAGTTTTACTACTTAATTGAAAACAAATGCAGAAAGACGGTTGTTTTGCGCAGTAATTATGTTTTACGAATACTTCTTAAGAGAATAACTTTTTTTTCTGTTTAAAAAAAAACTGGATGCAAAGCAAATGAAAGCAAAGGTTTATGAAAAAAAATCTGTTCACTCTTTATTTCAAAAGAAAGGAAAGCCCACTTTGAAAAGGTCATACTTATATTACAATTTTAATTTTCGTGGAATTGTATTTTTTATTTAATAACAGAAATACAAACCTCTTTCAGATTAGGATTAAATTTTGTATTTATTTAATAAATGTATTGTTTAAATATTAGGCATAATAGCATATGACTAAATTAAGCACAAAAAAAAGTATACATTTTTTTTATTTTTGCATTTATATAATGAATAAAAAATTAATTAAAGACCTAAATTCGTAAAATGTAAAAAAGTTATTAATATGTGTCATTTATTTAAGACTATTTGGGAAACACACAATATCGGGAAACACTCTATAATGCTATTAGTAAAAACACGAATTTTTTCATTTAAGTTAGTATAATAGAAAAACCTCGAAATCAGATTTGTGTTAGTAAAAAATATATTGGTCATTATTTGAAAACTCTTATTCCGTGATACTTTTATTAAGACTTACTATATCCATCGGGATATATATTTGGTGTGTAAGACAAAATATTAAATAAATTTAACAAATATGTGTTACAAGTTAAATTATTAAAAAAAAAATTACCAAATTAATAAGGCTACAAACAAACTTGTTAATTAAATATGAATATATTAGTTTCAAAAAGGGATGATGTTAATAAATTCTTTAAATGTAAAATAGTTTAGGATTTAATTTTAACTAATTAATGATACTTGAATAAAAAGTCAAAAATGAATTATATATTGTATACATGTTTTTAATTTGTAATTAATAGAATTAAATATAAGTATATGCTTTCTTATACTAAAACCTATTACCCTAAAAATATAGTACATTAAATAGTTTATCTACTTGAATAAATTGCAAATCGTTTTAGTAGTTGATTTTACATTTACAAAAAGACTTATTTCCAAATTATATATAAAAAAATATATTATTAGTATTTTTAAAAAAATTAGTGTACATAAACTTAAAATTTCAAAATATGTAAAATATTTATTTTTCTAATAAAGTGGACATATATTACTCACAAAAGTATTTTTTTAATTTATGAAAATCAAAAAATGAAATTTTGAAATAAAAATATTCAAACGCAGATATAAGTTGCACATGCCCTTAAAGCATTTTAGTAAATGTATCAACATTTTACAACTAAAATCACACAATTCGAAAATGAATTTACTCAATATAAAACTGCACTTCATGCAATTTTCATTTTTAATGTAAATGCAATTTGAAATAAAACTTTAAACGTATAAAACACATTATAATACAAAGAGCAATGTTCTTAACAATATGAAATTGCTTATAAAAATATGTATAATGGTATAAAACCAGTTGTATTATTTATATTTGTCCTTAAATAGTTTTTGTTATGTAGTTTAGCTGAGAAACTTATAAAGTAAAGAATCGACTTGTTTTTTAAATATATTTTATGTTGTGGAACGTTGTTGTTATGCTGAACTAAAATCAGATCTTAATATTCATATTGCAGTTTCACACAGTCCTCGTTACAATTCATAACAACATCATGATCATCTGATAAATGCAAACTTATTGGTATCCATAATCAATTAAAATAAATTTAAAAAGTATCCATAATCAATTAAAATAAATTAAAAAAGTATCCATAATCAATTAAAATAAATTTAAAAAGTATCCAAAATCAATTAAAATAAATTTAAAAATTATCCCAGCAAAAAAAGTCAGCATAAAACCTCTACAAAATTTTTTAAATTAAAGGTTTTATGCAGGAAAACTGCAGTTTTTTTGAAGATCTATGAAATTAAAGGTTTTTGTTCCAATATCCTTCATAAAAACTGTAAAAAACCTTCATAAAAACCTTCAATTTTTAATCATGAAGGGAAAATGCAGATATTTTAAAGGTTTATGCAGGAAAATTAAAAACTTCAAAAAAACTGCAGTTTTTTGTTTCAATATCCTTTATAAAACCTTCAAAAAACATTCAATTTGGCAATTTTGATGAAGGTTTTATGCTTACTTTTTTTTTGCTGGGATCCATAATCAATTAAAATAAATTTCAAAAGTAAAAAATGATTATATAAATACAATTAACACCTTAACCGAATATCATTACCTTCAAATACTAATCTTCCATCGGTATCTAATATCATAATTTTTTATTATTTTTGAGAATTGGTGATTAAAATATGAAATTTTCAACTAAAAAAGTAAACAATCAAATATATGAATAAAATAAGTTTACAGGTTAATCGTAAAAATGCATAACATATTAACAAACCTACATAAGTACTAGGTAATTCAAATAAAGCAATGTAAATTATATGTACTAATACTTAAAAAAATTAAATTCTTTTAAATTTGAAAAAAAAGTAAAAATATATAAATTAAAAAATATAAGGATTTAAATACTTGTATCACATCACGTATAGTAAAATAAATTGTAATTGATTTTAAATTAATAAAAGTATTTCTAAACTATATTTACATGCAAAATTGTGCGTAGTGTTATCAAACCAAAATAAACCATCGAATATTTTTTTTAAACAAAACTATGCATATTTATATAAAACAAATTTATGTATATTCGTAGAAAACAGAATAATTATAAGTAAACTTTTATGTGCGTACAAAAGTTCATGCAAATGAGAATAAATATATGTAATGTTTATTAAAAGCATATTCTTCAGCATAAACATTTCTATATTCATATAAATTCTATGCACACCAAAGTAATTACGAATTAATGAGGATATTAGAATTTCCTTTTGCGACTAAGGGAAAACAAGAATATATATAAAAATAATTATAAGTATAATTAACATTACAATAGAAATAGCAAAACTTATGTAATGATGGAATTTGCATTTATTTTATTGCTTTTTTCAAAATTATATATATGACTTTTTTTTTAATATTATATTATTTAGGAATAATGATTGGACATATTTAATTTAGGTAATATTTTTTCTTTTCTTTTAATGGCTAAGCAGTGAATCTTCAATAAAAACGCAAATAAATAAAGGTTTGCGTTGTGTATATATCAAAATATATAAGCTGTGAATACTTTTAAATTAAGATAAAAAAAAATTGTTAATTGACTTACTGACCGAAAGAGTTTTTTCCTATTATAAGAGTTAAAAGTACTTTCCTAAACAGTATTTTTAGGAATTTAATTGTTTAGTTAATTGTAGGAAAAACATATACATGTTCACTCAAATAAAAATCCGATAATATAATTACAATTTTTTAACAAAATATTCCAACTTTGAGCTTTAAATATTTGATGAAAATCGACTAGATAAATATATTTATTTAATTAAAAAAATTACTACACATTACTAATAAGAGTTTAAAAGTTTGATGCAAGATAAAACTGTTCTATTTTTAACTTCAATTCCAATCAACTTACATTTAAAAGAGCATTAATTTTCATTATTAAATTTTATATATAAATAGTGGAATTCCGCAAATACAAGTTCAAATATTGATTCATTGTTTATCATATATACAGGGTCCCTAATACAATTAAAAACCTATTATAATATTAATTAAAAAGCGTATCAGAGTGATGTTCGTAAAAATTGCTTCTAACCATGAAATGTTGTGTTTAAGCAAATAAAACATTTTGTTCCAAACTTCGCCAGTGGATGTCGCTTTTCCTTCAATTATGAGAAAAACACATTAAAACGAACACGTAGATTGAGATGGTGTAACGTTTGGATGTGGTTCGAGCACAAAGAGCAGACACATTGAAATAAAGCAGTATATTGCACAGAATAATTACATTGTGACTGCTTGTGACATAATAAATTATCTGCAACCGATTATCTTAAACTTTTGCTGCTTTTTTGAAGGTTCACGATTATCTAAGGGGAAAGTTTGAAATTTTTTTTTTTTATTTGCCACAACCAAAATTTTCCTCATGGGTAAAAGCTTACATATAATACAAGCATGTAAAAAGCATTTTAGTCAAACCTAAGTTTTTATTAAATTTTAATAAAATTTTTCAAATTTGTCCAGAAATTTATCAAATCAGGTATAGTCATGATTAATGACTGCTATTTACGGTGCCCATGATTTTTAAGTCGTCCGCAAAGATGCTAACTCTACTTGCAACGTTCTTACTAATATCATCAATAAAAATAATGAACAACAATGGCCCCAATACAGAAACCTGTGGAACTCCGGTTCTACCCATCGAGAGTATTTTCCCTTAATTAGTACTCTTTGCTTTCTACCTGTTAGCCAGTTTCTTATCCATTCAAGAATATTGCCCCAAATCCCAATCCCCCAAAGTTAAAATATTAACTTTGCGATAAATGTTTAATTGATTTTTTTTTCATATTCTGATTATTACTCTATTCTGATATATCTTCTATTTTATCAGTTAACAGGACTTCACTGCGTAAGATTTTTATATAACCATATATGAAGTACGGTAACATAATACACGCAAATATATAAATGCATTCTAATCCACATAAAGAAATGACCACGTTATCTTTTAGCTGAGTAAATAAAAGCTTACCTAAAAAAATGAAATCCTCATGATACCCTCAGTTAGACACCAGTAATTGCCTCAGAGTCGTCTCTCTCATTAGTAAACCCCTTTCTAATTCTCCTAATAGAGCTGTTTTAGCCATAATAGATTTTGCCCTTCTCTCGACCCTAATTTAAAGACCCAGGAAGACAGATGC
>OZ010676.1:37063359-37100859 GCA_963932185.1 Troglohyphantes excavatus
TCAGATATAAGTATGTAGTTGGTGTTAAGTTTAGATGCACAGTATGGGAAAATTTAAATTCTGAAATAAAAGTTTGATATCGAGAGGCAATCGATTCGTTGTTATATAAATTCATCTGTAGTTTTACTTAAGCTTCTTAAGCTGAAACAAAATCTGAAATGTTCGGCTTTAAAAACAGATATCCCAAATTTTTTTTAAAAAATGTAAGCCACTACCTTCTTATTGAAAATCTTGAAGTTGTAGGAAAAAGTTGTGATATTAGTTTATACATCCAATTGATCTTCTAGGGACCTATATACAGCGATTGGTGGTCGTCTAAATATACGTAAAAGCGCAAAAAGTTTTTTTTATTAAACGATTGGTAATCATGGCATGAAGAATTCTAGCGGTGCAGTTGATTTGGAAATTAAATACATATTTTGTTATAAGTAATTTTCTATGCTTAATTGACCATTGAGCAATAGTACTCGTTTTGTAATTTGCCAATGAATATTTTATTTACCCATTGACTAATTATTAAACTAATGCTTTTTATAAAATATGAATCGAAACAAAAATATAAATATTCTACATTACAAAAATAAATTGTTATTTTTATTTTTAGTAATGAAAAGAAAACATGCAAATCGAATACATATTTTAATAGTTTTTATGAAAATATGAACACAAAACACTAAAAAATATTAATTGGAATTTATAAATATATGATACGATAAAAAAAATATTGTGAAAGTTACTTAAGTTACCATCGTTTTCTTTAATAACAAAAAATAATAAAAAAGTACACTGGAAATGAATGATGAATAAATAATGTGGCTAATTACTAGTTATATACAATTATTATTTATTAAAAACATTTAAAAAATATATATCATTAAATTTAATAATTACCGTAAATTTATCAGCCCATACTAGCAACTTTGTACATAATATGTCTTTGTACTTGCTGAGCTTATGGTTAGGTTATTTCCTTTTATGACGATTCCAAAGCAGATTTAATAATCAAATATTTAAAAACATAAGTTGTAATTTTAAATGTAATAAATATCTTTTAAATTATCAAAAAACTATTAAATTGTAGAAATCTGTAGAAATATAAGTTTATTTCTAACCACCTTTATAAAAAATAAAATATATATTAAAAATTTACAATTTAATACATTTTTATACACTGTAACATTGGTAAAAAAAATGTGAAAAAGTTAGTTAAAAATAGATCGCTTTGAAGTAGGTTTTTATTCGCCAAGAAAAGAAAATATGTTCAAAATATGTTCATATAAATTCTATAAACCAATCAAAATAAAATGACGTTGTTTACTGAAATTAATATTTTTTTAAAAATAATAATAATAGTAATATTTGTTAGTGTTTTGTGTTCATATTTTCATAAAAACTATTATAATATATATTCGATTTGCATATTTCCTTTTTATATCTAAAAATAAAAAATTTTAATGTAGAATATTTATATTTTTGTTCCAAATCATTTTTTATAAAAGTTATTTAGTTTAACAATCTAATCTAACTTTCAAATATTAAATTTAACTTTTAACAAAACGATTTAGCACGAAATTCTCAAGTACCATTGCATACGGTTTCAAAAGCAAACAAGTTACCAGCAACATTCACACGTCACAGGGAACACAATCTCTGCTATGGAAGACATGTCGATCTCTAACCTTCCAGCTGTGATGTTCTTAACTGATCGACTGCTGTTATCGACGATTCCTCTCAGTGTTTGGAAGAATCAGAGCTTCTTTCTCTTGCTCTTTTAATCTTTTGAAGACCTTTCTTATCTTCGCAGTTGCTTCTGCCTTTGGGAATTGAAGGAGAAGAATCCCATTTCTTTTGTTTAGACGTTAAGGAAATTAAATAGAGTGGCTGGTGATTCTAGTAATTATGTAGAACGAACTCTTTGTTGTTTGCTTGAAAACTGTAAAATACCATAGTCTTGTATGCTCTGTGTAATAGTGTATATTTTCGGTTTCCAACAAATACAGTTCTAAATTATGTATAACTCTAATATCTGTTTCCAATAGTACAATTTTAACATGTATTTTTTAACATCTGATTAATGCTAATATTTGTTTCATTAATATTCCATTTGAATTCTTGAGCCAAGGTAACTAGGTACTGTTTCCAAATATTTTAGTTATTTGAATATAAAAGTATTCTTACTTGTTCTTCAAACTTTTATACCATTGTTAGTAAGATACATGTAATAAATTAAGTATATGAATGTTGTCCTACGAATGTTGGTTGACCTACATGAGTTATATAACATATACGTTATTTTATATTTCTTATCCCTAGTCTGGCCATTAGAATTTTAAAAATAGGGAAAATCTTATAATGTATGTACAAAATGATGGTATTATTACTAAAGTAAATTGAACAGGCATATTGTTTTGAACATCCAGTAAAATTAACATAACTTAAAAACAAGAAAATTAGTAATTTAATTAAATTTATTAAAATTGTAAGTCATGTTTTGACGACAACATTATAACATAGAATTGTATTTTTAGAAGTACAGCTTCCTATTTTATAAATATCTGGATTTATGCTTTATATGAAATAAAGCATAAATCCGGATATTAAATCCAGATATGATATATTAGGAAAATTTTAAAAGACTTCTGAGGTGAAATTTATAATACAAATCAACGATGTATTCAAATAAAAAAAACAAAAATCCAGATTTAAACAATAAAATATATCATATAGTTTTATATATATCTTGCACTAATTTGTAATATATATGTACACTAATAAATTAAGCTTAATTTTTTAATTAAAATTTCAGTTATGTAAAAAAACATCATTTATTTTTTCTATATAGGGGCGACATAAATACTTTAAAAAAAATTTAATAAATGAAAAAATAAAGCCAAATAAAAAAAAATTATATATATTTTTTTGTTATAAATTATTTTAATGATTTTATCAAAATAACAGAACAACATTACAACATTTATTTATTTCTAATAAACTCAAAATAAGAAACTAATTTATTTTTCATTTATTTCTGGATACATGATTCTGAACATTTCTAAAAACATTCCTAGAAACTATGAAATTTTATCGCCTTAAATATAGTATTTGTCAGGAGAAAATTCATTTGTTAAAAGAGTGATTTTAGGTAATATTTTTACAATAAAACTAAATACTTAATATGGATTATTACACTTAAAAAATATTGAATTTGTAAATAAATATTTTCAGTTAAACATTGATTCGTCCTTGATAAATTACTTTTCCAATTCTCTTATTATAATATTATCTAAATAACTGATATACATATACAAAAATGTACTTATATATGAAAATGCCAAAGTATTACATAAAATTGGCTACTATATTTTCAATTTTGGTAAAAAGTAATTGCGCTTGAAAAAGTTTCCAAATAAGTATATTTTATGTCAAGATAATTTATTGAAAGTTGTAATATGTTCCATATCCTCATTTGTCTTTAATTTATTATCGATAACACAAACAGGTAAATCTAAATCACTTCCTGATTCACACTGTTTGAACTTACAAATCGCAGAAGAAATCAAACAAGCTGCCCGGAAAGATATTGTAAAATATCATCAACAGTGATCGATACATTGCCCCGTCGTGCGAACTTCTGAAGGTTTAGTATTAATCAAGTCCAGTTCCAAAAGGGCTGAAAATATCGGGATATCTTAGCTTCCGCATCGATACTGTGCTTGAATCGATCTTTTGCTTCAAGGAAAAGATAGAGCAACATAAGGAAACCGATAACAGTTTCACAAGATGCTCTCTCTTATGGATCACTCGAGTTTAATACTTGGGATTTTCAAATTCTTTCTACCTGATGAAATCCGAATGATGATATTTTAAGGGGTAGTTTTTGTATGAGCAGACAAGTATTTTGGTTTGTAATTGGTATTAACGTCAGCAAAATATAGATAAAAGTATGTTGAATATGAATTAAACAGTCGATGATTTAAAAACAACTATGTATGTTTATGATTTAATATAAAAATAGATTATAAAATAGATAGAATCTTATAGATTATTTTAGCACAATAGTTGTAACAAAATATATAAATATGCCAAAGTTGGTTGGGGTATACATTTAGTTTGTTTTTGTGATGGTTATATAATTTCTTTCCAATGTGCGGTTAGAAAAGGGCAAAATTGTAAAGTTCTTTTCTTTGAAAACAATATATTTAATAGTACATTTATATTATATAAACACAAATTTTAATTTTTTATTATTTTTAAAGATATAGCTTCAAAGAAACACCCCAACGTTTTAGATTTGAAAATATATTTAAACTTCGAATATTTTTGAGAATTTAAAGTGTATGTGTATTGCTTGAAAAACTGAAAACTCATGGACTACGTAAGTCATTCAGTTCCGTCAGAGGGTTCAAGTTAATTTTAACATAAGCAGGGGATTTTATATTTCCGATTTTATATCTTCACTGCACAAATATTTGTTTTCTTAAAAATAATGGTGTACACGCAAAATACCTTCTGAAAAAATCATTCAAATTATATTTTTAACCAACTTTATTATTATGACCACCGACAGAGGTTTGTGTTGTGTCTATAGAAGGGTAGTACATTAGGCAGCAAAATAAATAACTCATTTGAACGTTTTTTTTAGACATTTTATATAAGGTTGAATTTTTTTATGTAGCTGTATTCATGTAACTATTTTATGTAGCTAAATAGTTTTATTAAGCATTTATATCCAATAACTTTATTTGACAAAGTAAACAAAGTGCTGTAACTGACATAACTTGTTACAGTGTGGTGTCTCGTGAAACCAAGTTATCTCAATATTATTATGTCTTAAGATTCGGTGTCTGAAATCAACAGAAGGTTTTAAAGAATTTGAGGATCAGATCAAACGCTATGTGAGGTTGGTTTTGTTTTAACATAACCAAACTTATAATTATCAACTTTAAAATAAACATTCTGGTTTGGGCCACGTAAGACCCACTATGCAGGGAGGAATAAACTACATATTATTAATCTGTTTCTTTATATAGCACATTGTTAAAAATAGGTATTCAAAAATAAGTAAAATGTACTCATTGTTGAATATTTTCTATGCTTATCATGGCTTCGAATACATAAGTTTTAATTTTGATAAATATGTGTACTTAAAAATGATTACAATGGGTAAAAATGAATAAAAAGAAATGATGTCAGCCTACATAGGCTGCCTTTATAAATCACTTTAAATAAATATCGACAATTACAACCAAGACTTACCGGGAATCGAAACCAGATCTGCAAACAACGCTGTTCAGAGTCTTATCCGTTAATCCACCTGGACGACGTGAAGAAGTTATAAACAGAAGTAATGTTAAAAAGACGTGCCAAAAGAATGGTAAGTCAGATAATTGAATCGTAATAACTCAGTTTTCATTTAAGCAATCAACATGAAATAATGTGGAAAACCATCTTCTGAACAACTATTTTAAGTTTGTCAGGTCTCTTTGTTAACATGGCTTGAACAGAAGCTGAGATTAGCAATATTAAATCATACTGCTCATTTTTGCGAAAATACAATTGATTACTTAAATTTGAGTACGTTATTGCCCACTTACGATGCAATTGAAACTCAAAGAAAAACGAGTACGTTCATGTACTCATTTTTAAACACCTTTTTTTACAGTGCATGATGTATTACTCCGGATCTTTACGAAACCATAAAATATGCACCATATTTCAATTTCACAGAAAATATTCAATTTATATTCAAACGAAACCGTCACATCTTAACGTGTCCAACGAAACTCGAAACAGTTTGCCCAACGCAAATCGCCACGAAACATAAATTACAGGTTACAACACAAAAGCTTTCGATAGCGTCCAACACTCGAAGATAATAGCTGCAGAGTTGAAGATAAATGGCTTCGTGACCAACGGAATCCGTTGATCGATTTTAGAAAAACACTTGTAATAGAAAACTGCTCTAAGTGCAGTTTCAGCCAGGATTGACATCCTAATCAGAGATGGGGAAAGATAGATGATGGTTGGATGCTCCCGCCAATGGTGTTTGCCAAGGGTCAAACCCGGTGTCTCTTCGACAGAAGTGCCAAGAGTCACTTACCAAATCTATTTATATAAAATCCGTTTTAAAAGTATGTGCAAGGATGTGACATGAAATAAGTATTAGTAATGTTTTTTAAGTAGAATTTCAGACTTTTTATGTAGTTTTTGCCCACTTCTTTGATACATGTGTTTGTGTTTATGAATGCTAGCAGCCCTAATTATATGAATAATAGCTATATTTCATAATTATGCATAAGAAAAGAGATTGGGAGATAGAGAATTTTTATATCATATTTATATATAATTTTTATATTATATTTATATATAATTTTTATATTATATTTATATATAATTTTTATATTATATTTATATATATTTTTTATATTATATTTATATATAATTTTTATATTATATTTATATATAATTTTTATATTATATTTATTTATAATTTTTATATTATATTTATATATAATTTTTATATTATATTTATATTATGCACATTAAAAATAAAATTTTATTCAAAATTAATTGACAAGATATTTAACCCACTGACGCTCCAGCAATTTTAGCAATTGTAAAGTTTTTTTTCACTTTTTGGAAGTTTAATTATTATTTTCTGAGTATAATCTTCCATGTTATTTTTTAAATTTTTAAAAAATTGTAAAGATATATCTTGCAACTTGTGCCTACAATTTTTTAATTAAATAAAATATTATAAAATGAAGTATTTTTTATGAATGTAATTTTAGCAATTGTAAAGTTTTTTTTCACTTTTTGGAAGTTTAATTATTATTTTCTGAGTATAATCTTCCATGTTATTTTTTAAATTTTTAAAAAATTGTAAAGATATATCTTGCAACTTGTGCCTACAATTTTTTAATTAAATAAAATATTATAAAATGAAGTATTTTTTATGAATGTAAAAGTTGAGTGCGCTGCTGGAAAAACTGGAGGTCCTTGGGCGTGATATTACGTCCATGAACATCAAGTGTAAAAAAAAGCCAGATTTACTATCGCATTTTACTGAAAATATTATTGGGGAAAATATTTGAAGTTATTGCAGCAGTTTAATTGTTGTTCCATTTTCATTATTTAATATTTTGTTTTAAGAATTTTGAAGTTTTTCCAAAGTGAAATATGAATTTCAAATAAATTTATTATTAATTATATTGTGCCTAAAACCTTTAAATTTAAGAAAATTATTATAAAAAGGAGTATTTTTATGAATTTAAAAGTTGAGTGCGCTTCTAGAAAAACTGGAGATCCTTGAACTTGATATTACGTCCATTAGCGTCTGAAGCTAACAAAGCAAGGTTTACTATCGCATTTTATTCAGAATATTATTGGGGAAAATATATGAAGTTTGCAGCAGTTTAATTGTTGTTCCGTTTTCATTATTTAGTATTTTGTCTTAAGAATTTTTAAGTTTTTCCAAAGTGAAATATGTATTTCAAATAAATTTATATTTAAAAAAATGTTAATTGAATAAAACTCACCATTTTAATTTAAAAGTATTTTCAGAAATCGATCTTTCAAACAACTTGATATAAATAGTATTGTATTATATTGTAATAATGTAGTAAGTGGGGTTTTAACTTTCGAAAGTTTTATAAAAAAAGGTTTAAATCTTTGAAAGGTTACTTCAGGTAGTTTGGAATTATTTATAATCATTCTAATGCAAAAAATGACAAAAATGATTTTTTAGTCATTAGAATGATTAAAACGGCAGTCGGGATTTAAATTTTTTTAAGTATTATTTAAAAATATATATAAAATATAGCCAAACCCAGCAAAAAAAGTCAGCATAAAACCTTCATTAAAAACCTGCATAAAACCTTCATAAAACCCTCATAAAAACTGCAGTTATTTGTTTCAATGTCCTTCAAAAAACCTTCATAAAAACTGCAGTTTTTTCGCAGGTTTTATAAAGGTTTAATGCAGGTTTCCTGGTAAAGAAAATTAAAGGGAAATTGAAGGTTTTTGTCTGCATAAAAACTGCAGTTTTCTTGCAGGTTTTTTGAAGGACATTGAAACAAAAAACTGCAGTTTTTATGAAGGTTTTATAAAGGTTTTATGCAGGTTTCGTGGTAAAGAAAATTAAAGGGAAATTAAAAGTTTTTGTCTGCATAAAAACTGCAGTTTTCATGCAGGTGTTTTGAAGGACATTGAAACAAAAAACTGCAGTTTTTATGAAGGTTTTATAAAGGTTTTATGCAGGTTTTCCGTGAACGAAAATTAAAGGTTTTTGTCTGCATAAAAACTGCAGTTTTCATGCAGTTTTTTTGAAAGAAACAATTTTTCTATTTTAAACAAATCAAAATTTAGTCTATTTAACATTTTATGTTGTATTTCAATATTTTTGCACTAAAGAATTTTAAACAAAAAGAATAATTTTTTTCTCTAATCTAATATTCAAAAAGCTGTAGAAAATATTTCTACTCTATACATATAAATGCCAAAAAATAATCATTAGCTTAAAAACTTTATTAAAACTTTTTTTTTAATATCTTTATAATTTCATAAGGTGTATTTTATTGCTAACGAGTTATTACCAAAATTGTAATTAACTTTAAAACTATATCTAAGAATTGAAACTACATTACTTAGAAATCAGGTGTTTAATATTTAAAAATCTTTTGAATTATGAAATAATTTCTAATGATTTTTTTATAAATTACTGAAATTCTTCAATCTAGCCACAATGTAGGTGAAGTTGTAAGCATTCGTAACGCACATGTGAGCAAAGTACAATATGGAAATATTAAATAAAAATAATGTTTAATTTTTTAACATGTATTGTTCAATTTATATTTATTGCTATTGAAATCATCATGATGATTGCTTGAAGCATCTGAAACTTGACCAAACTAATGTTCAAGCATGATGAAGTTTTATAACAACTAATTGTTCAAATTGACTGATAATTTAAATTGAATTCGGAGCACTTCTGAATTGTTTTCATCTAGCCATATATTTTGTTAATAAGTGCTCCAACAATTTACTTAAGCCAAACTTGCAAAAGAAAGACCGATACAAGAAAAAAATAATAACTTGTCATACACTTGCAGTATTAATAGTACTATACTTTTCAATAATAACATTTAATTTCAAAACCTATTTAGAACAGTTTTATTTTAAAATCAATTTATCAATGGTCAATTTATCAATTATTTTGATGTTATCTATCAATTTTTATGATATCATTTACTAAAAACGCACGTTTTAGGATAAAAAAAGTAATAATGTCCTATTGCTTTACAGGTTTGATCAAGATATTGAATACCATTTACTTTTTGTATTCCTGGTTAATACAGTGAAATATATTCCGTTAACATATATCTACACAAAAATATAAGTATTTAGAAAAACCTTGCAATAAATTTTTTCTACTAACATACGCATAACTCTTTTACATTTCGAAAAAATGTGTAAAGTTCGTTTAAACCCTGAAACATGAAAATTTAAAAAATTGTTTTGTATACAGTTTTGCATTTGCAAATACTAAATTACAACTTAAAACAATTACATAATTTTATAACATATTTATAAAAAATAAAAGAATACATAAGTTTGGAATTCAACTTTTATTGTATAAAAATCCATTTACAATCTAAAGATAAGCACACAGTTATTAAAATAAATAATAAAAACTACCAAATGTCCAAAGAATTAAGAAACTTTGCTACAAAAGATAACAACATTTTACATGAAAATCCAACTTTGGAAACCGCACCTTTTTAAACCGTCGAGATCCAACTTTTTTTGTTCTATTCCAATGAAAAATGAGTAAGAAACGAATGACCGCGTTTATTCTAAATTTCACCATTTAACAAAACAGCAGTGAACACTTGCATCTAATTATACAATGGCATCTGGTTTCATAAATGTGTTTGCAATATTGTTCGAAATCAAATAGAAAACATTTTCCGTTCCATTCCATCTGTCAAGCTTGCTAATCATTTGATAAACATTTCGGGTGTTGCCACTCAATCATAACAAAATTATATTGGAACTTCAAAACAGTGTTGAGAGCAAACGATTTCGGACAACCTACATTTTAATTCTTATTATTCTAAACACTCGCTTGTTGTTTTGCTATTAACCATCTGCCATTTACTTGTAATTTGTATAATTAAATTAAAATTTCTTTGCAACCAGACCGACCTACCAGTTGAGAATTAAAATGTGGCAGTGTTATAAAAAAATAACTTTGCTTTCAACGAGCAAAATAAGTGTTCGCGAAAAGGTCAAAATTTTTAAACGTGTGTTGTCTGCAAATATTAAAAAACAGGAATGTGTTGAGTTTGGGTTACATTATATATCAATAGAAATAAGTTGATTGTTTGATATATATATATATATATATATATATATATATATATATATATATATATATATATATATATATATATATATATATATATATTATTTTTGTATTTATATTATTATTTTTATATCACGGATTTTTATTCGGAAAAAAAATTTAAGTAACGAATAGAATAAAAGTTTTCAAATGCAAAAAGTAAAGCTTGTCAATGCTACAGATTTATACAACGCGCTTATTTTGTTGACTAAAACAAAGAATAGTGAAGAATTTTATTCATTAGTTTCAAATGAAATAATTTTTAAACGGGTTTGTTCTACATAAATTATACAAGAGAAATTATTTACTTATTAACAAAAACTTTTTAAATACTTATTAGGTATTATTTATGAGGTATTTTTATAAAATGTAAAAAAAATGTATAAGTTAATTTAGTACCGTATTTCAAGAATAAAAAAAAGGTTGAACTGCTCTAGCTCAAGCTTTTTCCAGCCACATGTGCATAGCAACGATTACTCCAATACCAAAAAGCATAAGAATGTCATTATTCGATTCTTAAATATATTTCAAATGACCCCACAAAGCTAGTTTTGCAATAGCCCTTCATTTAAAAAGACGGCTCTGTTTGGACCACGGCATATTTAATGTGCAACAGTCCCTTAAACACAGCGGTTACTTTTTGCGGACGACACACACAGACCTTCGATTTCGCGGGGCGCATTCTATCCAAATGCCACCCACTCTGGCCCGTAACTATTTTTAAGAAAAAGATAATTCATATGATTATCTCAAAATCAAAAAAAGTAATTGAAATTTCCGTATAGTTAAATACCGATAAACTTAGTTTCATTGTAAAAGTTTTTGGAAGAAAAATCCTATCTATCAATAAAAAAATCGGTTAAAAAATATAATATTTTGTACAAGAATATAGCCAAATCCTAATTTCAAAAAATTTCATTTCAATTTTTTTTTTTTAAAACCATTACTATTCATACCAAAATTTTATTAGAATATTACTACAGTTTGTAAAGTTATTTTATTTGTTTTCATAAAACCTTTAAAAAAACTGCATTTCGCCTTCAACAATTTCAATCCCGAATTTTTCAGTATCAAGTTTTAAAACAACAGCATTTTTTTAACGTTTGTAATTTACAGGCATAAAATTTAAAATTTCACAATTTTATTTAAGGTTTTATTCTGACTTTTTTCTGCTGGGACACACTAATTATTTAACTATTTTATCTACCAATGCAATGTCGGATTTTAATGTGAATGTCGGGATAAATTAAAGGTTAGTAATATTTAAAACAAACGATTAATTTTCATGATATTTTTGTATTTTAAGAAACATAATTATCCTTTTATAGAAAAGAAGGAATTGATGGTTAAACTTTTCAATTAAATTCATACTTTTCTTTCATAACGAGCACATAGTCTCTAAGAGGACCTACTTCCGCATAAATTTAGAAAACAAATAAAATATTGTTGCCAAAATTATTAATTTGAAATTAGGAAAATCTTATTAAGAAATAAACCAACTTTTGTTAAAGTGAGAAAAAAAATCGGATAAAAGGAATCCTCAAATGGGAGCTTTAGAAACCTCCTCTTCCCTTCATTATTGAAACAAAATTTCGCTTTTATAAAACAAACAGGTAAAATAAAGCTTTCAAAAAAAGTTCAAATATCAAAATTCCTAAAATTTACTTTTAAGAAAACCTTTACAAAATTTACACATTACCTGCCAATAATTTCCATGCTAAATTTTTCAACATTAAAAAATAAAAAAAAATTGCAGGTTTTTTGAAGTTTTTAATTTGTCTACATAAAATTTATAAAATAAAACTTAATTTCCCTTCAAGAATTTAGATGCTCAATTTTTCATCATTAGAACTCTTAATAAACAACATTTTAAAAAAAAGTTTTTAACTTTTGTTCAAGCTTTATAAAAGTATGCATAAAACCTTCAATAAAGCTTCACTTTTCCTGTAAGAATATCATTACTAAATTTTTCTACATTAAACCTTCAAAAAAACTGCAGTTTTATTGAAGGTTTAATGTAGAAAAATTTAGTAATGATATTCTTAGAGGAAAATTGAAGTTTTATTGAAGGTTTTATGAAGGTTTTTTGATGGTTTTATTTACCTTCATAAAACCTTTAAAAAAACTGCATTTTACCTTCAACAATTTCGATGCTGAATTTTTCAGCATTAAACCTTAAAAAAAACTGCAGTTTTTTTGAAGTTTTTATTTTACCTGCATAAAACCTTCAATTTAACAATTTTAATGAAGGTTTTATGCTGACTTTTTTTGCTGGGAATATACAATAAATAAAAGTTTTTGTGGATGTTCATTTATATTTATGAGCTCAAACAATATTAAGCATAAAAACCAACATTTCACATGCCCCCTGAAATCTGCTAAAGTAATCTCAAAGCTTTCAAAAGAAAATACAGGTTATGGCTAATGTACAGGATATGGCTACTGTAAGAAACAAAAGTGAATTATTTTAAATATCGATTTCATTAAGCACAAACTTTTTGAAAAATATTCTGAGATAGTATAATAGGATTACGCTTTTCAAAACTTGTAAAGTATCGTTAGCATAATGTTTAAAATACATAAAACAAATCTTATAGATAATCTACTAATTATAATACTTCAAGTTTGATTTATTTTTGATAATTATCACAAAGCAAACTAAAATCATTTGATGAAATATCAAGCATACATTAGAATGAAGGGAAGTGGAATAATTTAAATTATACAATTCTATGATAAATATCGTTCAGTTCAAAAAAAAGTATTTTGCTATTTAGTGTTTACAGGTTATCAATCCCAAAACAACTAATTTGAAGTATACAAGTCTCCAAAGTTGACTTCAAAGGATTAATACATTAAAAAAAGTTTTACTGGTTTGTATTATTTTTTTCGTTTAAGTAATTCATTGGTTAAAAAAATCATTTGCTAGTTAAAAGTCACATATCCGTGTTTAAAGGTTCTATATATACTTAAAGTATACTAATTAAAGTGTACTAATTTTTATTATTATACATGTAGTAGTGTCAATTATTGTCTATTTATATAAACAACTTAAAAGTACGTAAAAAATGGCTTTAAAAAATATCCGATTCATTCAAAAACATTTAAATACCTTAAGAAAGGTATATTTCAATTGCAAATTTATTTTTAAATCAGAGTTATTGAATATTTTATGTGTAATACGTAAATATAAGGTATGACATTTTAAAAATAGTTTCTTTTCAGAATATAAAATAATATACAACCGTGTATTTCTTATGTTTCACTTCTTACCTTCCATTAGCTTAGGAAAATGCAGACATATCACAGAGAATCAAGATGATTCTCTTGAGATCTGCTTCAACTGGTTGCACACTACAGTCAATCATGAGTGGCATCCTTGCGTGCCCTGGGACTGAAGATAACATTAATCTTAGGTTGTCAAAGATGAATTTAAAAGGACGACATTTTCTCAGAAGAGGTTGCTATGATCTCAATTTTGAAACCTAGTAGGGGAGGAGTTTTCTGAAGTATTTTAATTTTGTCGAGTTAATATTGACTACCCCTTTTAATGTGCACATTTGCGATTTAGTTAAAAAATACTAACTTATATCAGGCAGACAGAAATGGTCTTTAAAAATATATGGTTTCATATATATTTTTGGTTAATCTGTTTTATAAAAAGAAGGAAAAGTAGTAATTCTAATAAATATGATCGTACTTTTATTTTAATGAATCGATGGTTTAAATTAATTTATATAAATCGCTATTTATGTGCGGATGATGGTTAAAAATACTTTTTTATTGATATGTAAATTATTATAGTATGCATTTAAAATGTGTGTAATTAATTTATATATAATATTAAACAACTACACAGTTAAGTTTCATCCTTTTATAATCGATAATTTAATAAAATGAAGAAGTCTTTCAAAAATGAAAAAAAAAGTGTAGCTTTGTTAATAATTTATTTCTACTTAAAATATACATCACCTTACAAATATTTCACTTATATACATTTTACCACTACATATAAAAAGTAGATAATAATGATATACAATGTATTTGAATTATTTTTTAACCTTATATTTTGATTATTAGTTTGAAAAATATATATAATAAAGAAGTGTTTAATATCTATATATATTTGTATCAAAAAACATAGACGCATATAACAAAAAACTTCTATACCAAATAAAATATGTTGATTGTAACCAAAAAAAATAACATTAGTTTTGAACATTTAAAAAAGACAAATTAATAATTATGAATAATTTATTATTTTCTTAAATGGGACATTGGTTAGTAAAAGTGCACAAACGTGTTTGAACAGTAACAATAGTTAACATTTGTCTAAATACCTGGACAATTAACAATTGTTAGCAATCATGTTCATATGTTTAATGAACTAAAAAAATAAAATCCTAACATCGAATTAACAAATTAGGCTTAGTATCGAGTTTACAACTTACCATAAAAAAAAAATATTGAATCCGATGAAACGGACGAGGTAATCTCCAAAATTATTGTCAACAAACCATATCATTTTAATGGCATAACAATTAGTGCTTTCACGCCATTTTGTCCAAACTACAACCATTTATAAAACTAAATAAGCACATTGTTATGCTAATAGAAAAGGAACAAAAAAAACACCTAATTTCATTCAAAATCGATATGTTGTCCAACATATTACCACATTTTTAATAATAGCCCCTAGTCTAATCCATTACTAGAAAATAATTCCGAATCGAAAAGAATGAATGGTAAATTCAGGTGCTCGTTTACAAGCCGTTTGGTAATCCTGCTAATTACTGCTAATTAGAGGGCCCTCTAAAAATGAAAAGGTTTTCCCTTCCGTATTTCAACACTGCGGGCGAAATGTAAGTCGCTTTTAATTAGCATTCTCTAGAAAACACACATGAAACTTTTATTTGTCTAATCCCCTTTCAGCATTGTTCTTTTTAGAAATAATGACGGTTTAATTTTTGTACGTGGGGATTTTGTTTTGTAACCGGGTCATAAGGAATCGCTGGGGACTTTACACTTTTATGTGCGTAATTATTTTAGCTATATACGTTAGCATGTTATCGTAATTACGCATTTTAATTGAATTACAAACAAAATGGACAGATAGTGCAATGATGTATGGTTATTATTTTCTAAAGTAGAGATCCGTATTGTTTCTTTGTATATAATAAAACTTCATTTAATTTCGTTGAAATGGCGCAATTTAGCCCAATTGGGTTGCTACAATTGACATTATAATGCAATATGATTCATACCAACGCATTAATAATTTTGTAAAAGCAGATAAAAAAAATCAAAATGGCGTGATTGAGATATTGATAAAATATTTTATAAATTTAAAGATAGTAAAATGCCCTTGATAGCAAAAAAATAAGTTAGAAAAAGAATTGAAATTAAAAAATTAGCAAAATGCCATTTATGGTTTATACTACATTTGACATTGAAATGACCGTAAATATTAAATGCCATTGGAATTTCAGTTCTCTTGGAGATTAAAATGTGCGGTTGAGAAATGAAAATTTATTTTTCAATTTATTATAAATGAAAATATTTACATTCTTTCTTTGAATTGTTATAGCCCCAATAATGACTAAATTATGGTTTTCTATTAAACAAGGCAATATTACTTTCAATAATATCATTATGACAATAATAATAAGAGTAAAACCGCAACAGCATACTTCTAAAAATATTAATTAAATTTGATAAATATGTCGTGAGATAAACTGCGAAGTGCCAAACAATTATAATAATAATAAATAATATAATAATCTAAATAATAAGTAACTAATAAATAAATGAAAATAATATAATACAATAGCCTAAATAATAAATAATTCATAAACAACCTTTAAGATAATTTTTGCCACGAATTGTGCATGACGAATTTCCTTTTGTATATAGATTTTTAAAAAAATATCTTGAAACTGCAAATTATTTTTTAAATTTTGAACGGAAAAAAACACTATAAGTTTACTAGTTTAAAGAAATTCTTAGGCAATGCCTACAAAATGTGAGTTACCGATTTTAAACATATAGTTTTGAAACAAGTTTATTTACTAGTCAATATGCCAATATTATATTTACTGTGTAAAACATCCTCTGAAAACTTCTAAAGTTTCAATATATTAATAGTAATATATATTTAGTTTAATATATATTAGTAAATATAGTTTAATTTTTCTATAAAAAGATCATATTTTGTACAACTTTTAAAGGTTTGCAATATGTTCATCAATCGTGACCCGGCAAACATCAATTCTAAAATAAAGTTCTTCCAATACTTGTCTCAACATGTTACGATCAATGCTATACCAGCATAACAGCACTTGTGATATTCCCTACAAAAATTCTGTTATCTCATTTCTATTCAGTCGTTTGTGTTTTTACTCACTACTATACTTTTATCTTACAATTATTTAATAATAAACTTAAATTGAATTTGTATATGAGGAGGTCCAACGCAAAACAGACTTTATCCAATTTTGTTTTTAAAAAAATCTAGATATCAATTGGATATCGATATTTATGTTGAGGGGCATCAAAAACATCGAACAGAGTCATACAAAGCAATATCTATTAAAACTAAAGGTCTGAAAAAAAAACAGGTTGGAGAAAAACCAATTTTATCCATCCATGAGGCCAACACAAAACCAATTATATCCTAACATGTTTGTCCAAAACCAATTTTATGCAAACAAAAATAGCAAATACTGAACAATTTTTCTTGAGGGATATAGTTGGTTTTGCGCAGTGATATGAAACTTTTTTTTATTTTATTCATTAGATTTTTTAAACCATACCTCTTCCGAATCCCGGAGATAATTATGAAGCACCCAGTATTATGCAAAAAAAAACACAAAAGTTAAGCTATTCCTATAACACAAAAACCATAATCTTTGTAAAATTACAATTAATTTTAAACTTTTATCTACAAATTAAAGCCCATTTTACGATCACACAAATCAGTAACTCCACTTTTCCTTTATGGTTTTCTGAATCCACCCTTCCTTCACCCAAATACCCCATTCATCGAGATTGAGTAGATATAATTGCGGGGGGACAATCCGACACCAAGAATAACTCGGCAAATGGATCTTCAGATGCGGGCCATACCCTTGAACAAAGAAAGGATGTGTACCAATTCCCTCTCCATTTATTTACAAGTCGATTGCACCAGAGCCATGTCTCACTCTCACTTGAATAATGCAGGGCGTTGCAAATCTATCGATATACAGCCGGGCTGTAGAGAGGAATGCAGAGTGCCACAGCCACCTTCTATCGATTGCACAGACAGTGCGCCAATGCAAGTGTTTCAAAAATCCTCGACCAAAATTTTAATCAGCTTTCCATAATAAGCGAAACTGCTCTTTGGCATGCAGGAATCAATGAGAGGTTATGACGTGTCTTAGGGAGTGTTTGCGCAAATGAAGGGGAGGGTTACTAATTGTGGTTGGTTGGATTGATGAAGTGTGACGCCGATTTCATTTTTGCCAATGCATTGAGAATCAATTTGTTAAGCTTGGTTTTCTCTTAATTATGTGTTAAGCTTGGGATATTTTTACTTCAAAGTTTATACATTGCCGTCTGGATTGATAAATCTTTTAAAAAAATCATATTATTTTGCTATGTCTGACATGCCATTTTCTAACTCCTAAATTCCCTGATTTATCCCCAATAAATTTATTAATAATGGATTTTTTAATAATGGATTTATTAATAATGGATTTATTAATAATGGATTTATTAATAATGAATTTATTAATAATGAATTTATTAATAATGAATTTATTAATAATGAATTTATTAATAATGAATTTATTAATAATGACTTTATTAATAATGAATTTATTAATAATGAATTTAATTATAATGAATGTATCAATAATGAATTTATTAATAATGACTTTATTAATTATGAATTTAATTATATTGACTTTATTAATAATGGATTTATTATTAATGAATTTAAGTATAATGAATTTATTAATAATGAATTTATTAATAATGAATTTATTAATAATGAATTTATTAATAATGAATTTATTAATAATGAATTTATTAATAATTAATTTATTAATAATGAATTTATTAATAATGAATTTATTAATAATGAATTTATTAATAATGAATTTATTAATAATGAATTTATTAATAATGAATTTATTAATAATGAATTTATTAATAATGAATTTATTAATAATGAATTTATTAATAATGAATATATTAATAATGAATTTATTAATAATTAATTTAATTAATATGAATTTATTAATAATGATTTTATTAATAACGAATTTATTAATAGTGAATTTATTAATAGTGAATTTATTAATAATGAATTTATTAATTATGAGTTTGTTAATTGTGAATTTATTAATTAAATATTTACTATGTCTTGGCACAGGTGTTTCAGTGGAATAACAAAGCGGAAGTATATTATTCGTACTATATCTAAATCTTTCTTAGTATAAAATTGGTCAAAGTTACACATTGGCACATTTTCAGTACATTTCATAGACTGAGTGGCAAAAATATTAGGACCACCTGACGTTAAGTAAATGAGCTATGACACCTCACTCTTTCCGCCAGTGAGCGACACAGGTATAAAAATTAAGGGAGCGAGACAGGTATAAAAATTATTTCCGTTCATCCGAACATTGTTTTAATCTTTATGAATTAAGAAAACACTTAAGACGCTGTTTAGAGACATACTATAAAATATCTTATAATAAAGTAGTATATATGTATTTTGTTGTCATTGTGGCTCAAAACAAAGCTGAAATAACTTAAGGCTCAGTTAACAGACGCACAATACGAAAACTAGTATGTGTCAAAGTTTTACCACCATATAAATGTTAAAATATGTATAATACTAAAATTGCTTAAAGAAATTGTTTAATTTTTATTTTTGAAATAAATAATTATAATAAACAGATATTAATAACCGAAGTTATTCATAGAATACTGATACCCTATTTTACCATTCAATACTTTGATCGAGACCGCGATGGTTTAGTTGGAAGAGCGGAGGGCTCGTAATAGAAAGATTAAAAGTTCCTTCCTCGTTAGTCAACCGAACATTTGTTATATGGACATTTATATTAAACCTGTCGAAATCCAAGTGTCTCCACATTGGTCATTGGTTGGAAGTTTGGAGAATGGGGTACGACCTAAGGTGTTGTCATCATCATCTGACCGTAGTTCAAAATAAAGTGGCAGTGTTCTCGAGTCTTTCCTTAAGGAAATATTCCTAATTTTAGATAATAGCCCATTTTGTAGTTCCAGTATGACGTTAATTAAATCATATATTAATAAGGGATTTGATAACTTTAAATTATGTTCTTTTTGGTAAGTAGCGCCTAATCGCAACCATCCACAAATAGTAACTATGTCTAACCATTACTGTTTCCTAACTATTACTTTAGACATACTGCTTAATGTTTTATAACATTAAAATAAAGATATTCAGTTCAGACACTGAAACCACAGACTCTTTTTAACACAGATTTCACAGGGCCTTTTAACCTTGTTTTTAAGCCCCCATAAATACCCTCGTTAGCGGAATAAAAGTATTAAAAGAAACAAACGGCTCAATGTCATATCAGATAAAGTGTAACATTGTTGGGAGTATGACATTTATTACCCGATAAGGTGATTTTATTTGACAGAAAAGAAAAACTATCTTATAATTAATAATACATTATAAATTTCGCACAATAATCCGCGATGTTAATCATTGCTCTTTTTGAAACCACTTATAAAGTGCAATTTATCTTTTTGACGAGGTATTCTTTTTAAAGAGATTACTCATGTCGTGATTAATTGGAAATGCTTGTTAAAGCTCTTTTCTGAGACTATTAACTATGCTACAGGGGGTTCTCCAGTAAACAAGAGCTGAAGGCTATTCTTTCAATTAAATTAAGTATGCAATTCAACCACTTCTGTTGATAATTGTTCACCAAAATGCCAAGTGCCTCCTATTATTTTTTTAGCTGATAATCTGTATTGTTTAAAACTTATTTTTTTCCTAAAATTATCTCAAGTCTTTATATCCGTTGTTCTGTGCTGTAATAGGATGAATTCCAATGGTTTCGATTTTATTTACATTTAGCTGGGTTTACGAATGATTTTAAGTCAATTTTTCTTTTAAAGGCTTTATTATTTTGAAGTGATGAGCAACATTTTAAGAGGATGTTGTAGAAAACCATTTTTTTTCTACCAAATTACATATATATATATATATACACTCATGACCTATATTAAAATTAGGTATAATTTAGTATTTTTTTAATATTAATTTTATTTAATACACTACGACTATTTCAAAACTCAATTGATGAAAAGCATTAACAATTTTATTTAGGTAA
The DNA here is from genome assembly GCA_963932185.1 of Troglohyphantes excavatus. Lineage (NCBI taxonomy): Eukaryota > Metazoa > Arthropoda > Arachnida > Araneae > Linyphiidae > Troglohyphantes > Troglohyphantes excavatus. The sequence goes on from OZ010676.1 coordinate 37,084,144, forward strand.
ATAAAATTTAAACACCTACAGTTAAAATGCTGAAATGTTCCGGATCAGATAAAAAAATGTGGTGTAAAAAAGAGTTTAATAAAAAGGTATATGATAATATTTATCTGGGAACCAAGAATCATTTGTGAATTAGAATTTAAATTTGCATTAATGAATTTGTAACGCTATTTTTTCACACAAAAAATAATAAAAGACATATTGTCTTTTTCAATGAATTGTATTACGTTGTAGTAAATTCAAACACAACATAAATACTTTATTTAAATTAACCACTTTTCTACACAAATACATAAATTTAATGGATATAAATTACAAAGTTTAAAATATGCACATGGAATGTGCACATTGAAGATAAATAACAAAAAATATAGCTTACGTAAAGCTATTTCGGCACAATATAAAATGCATTTATAATGCAAAGCACCATTGCAAAAGTAATACAAGCTTTCCTTCAATAAGGCCGCATCCTCCTGTAGCTATTTTACTGCAAACTACAAAGGGCGCATCCACGCTGTTTTTCTGAATGGGAAAAATATCGGTAATCGATGTTCCGAAGCGACTCCATGTCTGTAATCGATGTGTATCATTAATGTCTTTCGTATGTAAGAACTTTTGCTGTCACTCGTTGTTCACATACACACATGGACGGGATTGCGAGTGAGCCTACTTGGGGCGAGTCCATTGCAATCTACACCCCTTTCCACAAGTGAAATTAGCTTGTTTCTCAACAGAAGAGTAAATGTTACATGAATAAATAGGGGTGAATGTAAAGCAATTGGTAGGAAATGCGTGTATGTGATACTTTATTTCATGTATTCCAATAGCTGGTGACTAAATCGTATACCAAGTTAACTTATGGGTAAAGATAAAGTAATTTATATTACTAATAATTAGTAATCAATACATTATACTAAGTAATAATTAGTAATCAATACATTATACTAAGTAATAATTAGTAATCAATACATTATACTAAGTAATAATTAGTAATCAATACATTATACTAAGTAATAATTAGTAATCAATACATTATACTAAGTAATAATTAGTAATCAATACATTATACTAAGTAATAATTAGTAATCAATACATTATACTAAGTAATAATTAGTAATCAATACATTATACTAAGTAATAATTAGTAATCAATACATTATACTAAGTAATAATTAGTAATCAATACATTATACTAAGTAATAATTAGTTTTATTTTATATGTTTCGGACGTTATTATTGAAAAAACTTTTAGCGCAAAGACTCTGACCACGAGTGTTATGGTTATGCGTTGTCTGGAATAACAGATTTACAGAGATAGTTGTTAATTAATAGTATAATAATTTAAATCAGCTAATTTATTGACAACATGTAATTTATTCATGGAAGGTACGTTTTCATTGTTCATATGAAAAGAATTATAATTCCATCATGTCAAAAAATGCGCGAACTTATTTTCTACTTGACAGGGTATTAATTTACAATGAATTAGACATATGATGAAGTTTTCCCTTATAATCACCCGGAGTATTCATCCAAATTGAAACAAAGTATTTGTTCACTTGCATTGTTTCCACTACCAAGACTCAAATCCATTTGAAAACATCCCCTCCCATTTCCCAAAAGCCAAAACGTCAAGAATCGGTAAATGTTTTACCAATGATTTGAATAAATCCCGCACAATTTCATCAAGTGGCCGAATCAATACGACTCCGGCAATTCCCACCTCATCAGAACGAAATTAAAAATCAAATCTAATGCATTTTAGAGTGAGTGAGAGCAAAATAGAGGGCCCTCCTGTCCCCTCCCAAGAGCGTCTAAAGATATTCCTCGGCGTCTAAAGCTATTCCTCGGCGTCTAGCTATTCCTCCCATGACGGTACGCGTCAGAAGACAGTTAACGAGATCCAGTCATGACGTCACAGTCCGATGAAATGAAACTTTAGAAGAGATAATTAGATGTCAGGTGTTGCCGGATACTCCCGGAAGCATGTCAGCGTATGCATTTTCTAAACTTCCTCCCTATGGAAAATATTTCACGTCAGGAAACGAAGTGTCAGGTCCGCGTTTTCTGTTTAAAAGCCTTATTTATTATGGACGCAATACTTCTTTTCTATAAATCGCCCTGAAACAACCGGCACTATCGTGCGGGGGAGGAATGGCTTGTAATTGGATTTCAATTCTTTATAAATTGTATTAATAAGTGGTTGTGAATTATTCAGACGGGTTTAAATTTTCGAATTAGGAGAGCTGAATTGTGAAATGCAATTATTTGAGGTTTAATTTGTGTTGTGTGTTTGCAATCAAAACATCAAGAACACTTTTAAAGTGCTTTGGTTGATAAATAAATGTATTTGCGTCAAATGTTTGCAAAAGTCGAATTGGAATTTAATTTATCATCAAAGATATGAGAGCAATCATCTCTAACTGAATTAATATGATTTTGAATATTAAGATTTAAACTTTTTGAAAAATATGTTAGGAATTATATGTTACAATTGCTTGTCAGCTTATTTTAAAATATGGTATAAAATCAACGCTTACAAATATGTGTTACTAATAGGTAGACATTTTATTTATGCATTCCGCCCACTGACGATAATTGAATATTTCATGCAAACTTGAAAAAACGATGACGAAATTATGAGGAAATACTAAATAAGTGAGCCACCGTCGCTCCTAATAATCCATATATCCTGCATTCGAATCAAAGCCATTGATATGTAAATAAATAGTTTTCTATATAGTTTTATGTCGTATAAAATAACTGTAAACCTTGCACAATTGCCCATTAATTTTTTGTTAAAGGATTCATGTTGATAAACATAAAAATATTTAGCGCCTATAGTATTCTTTTCAATGCGTAGCATGTTATATTTTCATAGAAATGAAATTTTATACTATAAAAAAGTAAATTCACATTTATTTTTATATATAATTCAGAATTAATATTTTTTTTTTTAAACTCTACATCTAAAACACTAAAAAAAAATCTATATTAAAAATATATTAGATTTCCCTTAATTATATCAGTTCACTTTTTTTTTATGAAACAAATACAAGAAATATTCCCGTAGTGAAATTAAATGTTATTTTTTTTATTGTAAAATTTGTATTCCACTTAAAAAAACGTAACTTTAAAAATTAATTAAACTAATATATTTTTTTAATAATACGAAATGTGTAACAAGATATCATTGGTGAAAGCTTGTTACAATTTTTTAATCAAGAAAACTGATGAAACAGTCTAAATTCTCTATAAAATGCATAAAAACTGACGTAATTAAATCTTAAAAATTTTTTACTCAAAAAGTAATTAAAATAAAGTAAATTCACAATTTACTCTTGGTCTCAAACCCGCAAATATTTGATTACATATTTAACGATTAAAGTTTATTTTAATGATAAAGGAAGTTGAAACATTTAACTTATAAAACTATTGTTTGCATTATTACGAGGACAATAAAAAGTGGAAAAAAATAAGTATGACAAATTTATATGAACATGGCATATTTATACTATTGACATTTATTGAATAATATTATTGAAATGTAAAATAAACATTTAGGGATAATATATTTGTAATATTTATTTATATATTTTTTTTATTTAGGGATAATATTTTTGTTTTCACTATTAAGGTTAAGTACACTGGCGAGTAAACTAAAGGAACAACCATAATATTCTATAATCGCTTTTCAAACAGAATCTAGACTCGGCAGTAATTAGATCTCAGCTCTAGTCAATAGAGCTATATAACGATGATATCTGCACCCCTTCAACCAAGAACATTTCGCAGCCTGAGTCAGTTAGGCACAAATCATTGGTTTCCTTGCATACCAATATCTTTTATGCATCCTGTCACTGGCAGTGTACCTGGATATACGAGTTCCTGTATCTGTAGAAAACTCCCTTGTAATATGTGATAAAGTCATTTGTTCATTATTATTTTTTAAAGTCTTTTTGGCCTTGGTCTATGGTGGAGATGCATCAGCAATATTTAAACCATTTCCAAAACTTGAACAGGGCATTTTTGAATTTCACATTGAATTTCATCTAATATTACTAACATTAAACTTATTTTTGTGGTTATCATTTTTATTTTTCACCAGTACAGAACTTCAAGCATTCGTATGCATTCCTTTTAACGCGTGAGAAAAGCCCATCCGCAAAAAATGTATATTCCTATAAATCGAAGCGGAATCATATTATACGAAGTGGTGAGTTTAACCTTAACCTATAACCCTACCAATTTTCATTGAATTTCATCCAATATTATTCACATTAAACTTACTTTTGTGGTTATCATTTTATTTTTTTCCGCCAGTAGATAATTTCAAGCATCCGTATGCACTTCTTTTAACGCATGAGAAAAGCCCATGCGCAAAAAATTGTATTTTCCTATAAATCGAAGTGAAGTCATATTATACCAAGTGGCATCCAATATTACTCCCATATTAAAAAATTGTATATTTCTATAAAGCGAGCGGAATCACATTATACCAAGTGGTGTGAGTTTGACCTTAACCTTTAACCCTACCAATTTTCATTGATTTTTATCCAATATTACTAACATTAAACTTTTTTTTGTGGTTGCTCCTTTAATTTTTTCCGCCAGTGTATTTCTAATATTGACTTGAATATTTGCACACATGTTACGATTAATACACACATATTAAATGCACGTAAAAACCCGTTCCTTATAGGTTAAAAATACGTTAGAACTCTAATGTGCAATGGCAAGTATATATTCATAATTGAAATAAATTGAAACTTCGTCCCCAAATTTTTTTTAACTTTGAAACTCCTTTCCCGGAGATTGACTTTCTTTATCCAAGGGATCTTATAACTGAAGTGAGGGATAAACTGAAGCAAAACGATGGGCTTTCTTTCTAAATCGACTTTCTCCGTAGGTGAATAAAAAGTCTGTAAACGAAAAGACCAAAGCCAAGCGATGTAGTTAATGTGAACAACCTTATTCCAACTCCAGCCAACTCCTAACGTGAGATTAAGGTTAATTGAATGTGCAGAACTGGCTGAAAGGCCTTCCCTGGGGCTTTTACTGAATCAATGCTGGTTGCATGGCACCTGTCGTAAATGCCGAGTAAATATTGGAATTGTCTTAGTAGCAGAAGGAAGCATTTGAATGCGAATTGCGGCTTAGTTATAAATGTTATAAATCAATTACAAACATAATACGCTATTACGAGGGGGGGGGGAGAGATATTACGCAAGTAAAGAAAAGAAAACGAAATAATTGCTTTTGTCCGGCGTTTTTTATACTGAAAAAGTTTTGCTCTTTTTCAATTATTTTCTAAACTGCAATAAAGATCGGTTTATTCGAGATGCTATAGAAATATTATGTTTTTAAAGATAGTTTATTGTTGGCTAAAAATCTCCGCAAGTCCGTCGTTTTAGTTGGGCTTTATATTTGAGAAAGCCCACATAAGTCTGCAGAGATTGACTTTCCCCTGTATTAAAAAAACAAAGAGAAGATCATGGGTCATTTTTTTTATTTGTGGTGTTTCCCCAACATTGTTCGCTATTGATCTTGTAAAAGGATACTTTTTGAAACGTGGGTTATGAGGGTTTTTCCAGCTAATGAACAAAATACAATTTTATTTATTATCGAGCATAGATTGTTACAATTTCTATCTTTTGTCTGTGTAGTGTAGATATAGGGAGCGATCTACAATTATATGGGTAAACAGTATATCTATAAATTTTTAGAATAAGTAAAAAAATAAATTGCACAAACTTAATTCACAAAGAAATATGTAATAGTATTAATGCGGTACGCTTCAAAATCAATCATTATAATAAATATTATATCCGATGAATAAATTTCTATTTTTAGAAATCCGACTAAGTCGTTATTAATATATCTTAATAAAGGTATTTATTTTTTCTAAAATCTTAAAATTTTGTTCAATTTTTTAAAATAGATATTGTTTAATTATTACAATAATATAGGTAATTAGTATATCTTTAAATGCATAGAATGACTAAAAAAATTACACAGTCTTAACTCTCAAAGGACTCTGTAATAAAACTAATACTGTACTATTCAAGGTGAATCATTATAATAAATATTATATCCAATGAATACATTTATATTTTTTCAAAATTGCAACCAAGTCATTAACTAATATATGTTAAAAAGATCTTGCTTCCTAAAATTTTGTTCAATTTTTTAAAATAGATATTGTTTTATTATTACAATAATATAGGTAATTAGTATATCTTTAAATGCATAGAATGACTAAAAAAATTACACAGTCTTAACTCTCAAAGGACTCTGTAATAAAACTAATACTGTACTATTCAAGGTGAATCATTATAATAAATATTATATCCAATGAATACATTTATATTTTTTTAAAATTGCAACCAAGTCATTAACTAATATATGTTAAAAAGATCTTGCTTCCTAAAATTTTGTTCAATTTGTAAAATAGATATTGTTTGTTATTTATATTTTAATGGATAACTTTTGTAGTTTTTTCATAAATTATTTGAAGCAAAATTATTATAAATATTTCACATTATTATTATTATGTACACATTTTACCTCTCTGTGCTTTTGTACTTGAGGAGGTAAATATTCTGTTATTCAAACCCATAATTGATCATTCACATAAAATTATATTCAAAATTGTAGATCAATTAATAAATATTATATTTATGCATTCATTTTATTTAAAACAACACATACGAATATTAAACAAGGTTTTTTAAAGTTCCGATTTCTGTATGAAAAAATGGTACTTCCAAATAATATTACAATATCTTATTGATTTATTACTTTTCCCAATCCAATTTTAACATGAGTCCAGCAAAAAAAGTCAGCATTAAACCTTCATCAACATTTTCAAATTGAAGGCTTTTTGAAGGTTTTATAAAGGATATTGAAACAAAAAACTGTAGTTTATTTAAAGTTTTTAATTTTCCTGCATAAAACCTTTAAAATATTTGCATTTTCCCTTCATGATTAAAAATTGAAGGTTTTTGCAGGTTTTTATGAAGTTTTTTTTTACAGTTTTTATGAAGGACATTAAAACAAAAACCTTTAATTTTATAGATCTTTAAAAAAAAACTGCAGTGTTCCTGAATAAAACCTTCAATTTCAAAATTTTGATGAAGGTTTTATGCTGACTTTTTTGGCTGGGAGTGCATGGTATTCTCAAATATTTCCTACACATAATTCCATCCCAATGTTTTAATTTCTTATTAGTATTTGATATAGAATAATGACAACAAATTTTACCATTTTTAATATTGCCCTGCGCAAATTTTAAAGTCCAGCACTTAAATTATTTCTCTTAAAAGAAAAATCCGCAAGAGTAACAATTAAATGTAGTTCTTTTGGACACCTGTTATTCACTCCATCCAAAGGTCTTTATAATACTCCTTATATACCCATAATTGATCATTCACATCAAATTGTATTCAAAATTTTAGAATAATTAATAAATATTATATTTTATGCATTCATTTTATTTAAAACAACACAGACGAATTTTAAACAAGTGCTTTTTAAATTTCCGATTTGTGTATGAAAAAATAATATTTCCAAATAATATTACAATTTCTTATTAATTTAATACTTTTCCAAATCCAATTTTAACATGAGTGTATGGTACTCTCAGATATTTCCTACAAATAATTCCATCCCAATGTTTTAAATTTCTATTAGTGTTTGATATCTACTCATAACAATTAATTTTACAATTTTTAATAATACCCCGAGCAAATTTTAAAGTAAACTTATTAATTAGTCCTCTTAAATCCACGTCGAGCACTTAAATTGTTTCTCCTAAAAGACAAATCCGCAAGAATAACGATTAAATGTAGTTCTTTTAGAAACCTCTTGTTCACTCCATCCAAAGGTCCTTATAATACTCTCTATATACCCATAATTGACCATTCACATCAAATTATAGTAAACAATTTAGAAAAATTAATAAATATTATATTTTATTTATTCATTTTATTTAAAACAAAACACACGAATTTAAAAAAGTGTTTTTAAAGTTCGGATTTTTGTATGAAAAAATAGTACTTCCACCTAATATTAAATTTTTTTATTAATTTTATATTTTTCCAAATCCAATTTTAACATGAGTGTATGGTGCTCTTAGATATTTCCTACTCATAATTCCATACCATTGGTTTAAATTCTTATTATTATTTGATAGCCACTGATGAAAATAAATTTTACCATTTTTAATAATACCTCGAGAAAAATTTTAAAGTAAACTTATTAATTAGTCCTCTTAAATCCACGTCCAGCACTTAAATTATTTCTCTTAAAAGAAAAATCCGCAAGAATAACGATTAAATGTAGTTCTTTTAGAAACCTCTTGTTCACTCCATCCAAAGGTCCTTACTCTAACAACACTCTTGAGTGTTATTAAAGAACTCTGCTCATGGGAGAAAAAGTAAGTTGGATGCCGTATAAAAAACACTGCGGTCATTTTTCTTATCAAGCTGTTGGGGAGTTGAAGCGAGAATTCAGTGTTTTTGTCAGAACTGTACACATGATGGGGAGGATTCGATGAGATGTTTTCAAGGATTTCAAGAACAATGGATTGGATTTGAAACATTTGAGATTTTTATTTTTTTAATGTATGTTTGTTTAAGTGTGTAATGATGGTCTAAAAGTATGATACAAAAAATTGCATTGTACTTTTTTTTTTATTCATAATGTTATATAATTTGTTTTATAAAATGAATTATGGGTTAAAGGAAAAGACATTGACTGTCCAAATGGATTGATTTTATCAAAAATGTAAAAAAAAAAAAAAAATTCTCGTACATTACGTAGCATTTTGATTGATTTTTTTAAACGTCTAATATCACCGTTTCACAACTTAATACAATTAAAATACTGTCTTGCAGCTAACAAAAAATGTTAAGATCACTATTTCAACAAATATTAGTCCATCGCTTTACACCTTAAGCCTTCATTTATTATAATTGTTAAATACTTTAAATACTATTTGAACAATTTATTATATGTATTTCAATAGCTCAATAGAAAATATACTGCAAGATATTATTAAAAATACAAATATTTTATTTCAAAATACAAGTTTATAATAGAAAAAACTTAAACTTTAGTTATAAGAAATCCTAAATTCTCTATACCATATTACTACTATTTATTGGTAAATGAAAACACTATTTATTGAAGTGTGTATGAGAGCCTTAAAAATTTTATAGTATATATCTCAAAGTTGTTTCACATTGCTTTAAGACACTAACGTATACAAAAAGTTTACTTCATCACGGAAAACTATTGAAAAATAAAATATAAACTTTTTTTATTAACGCAACTCTTTGTTGGTTTTAAAGATACATATTATATGACCAGTTATGCATGTAATAGTATAAATATATGCACGATATTTTCGTAATCAAATGTCCTTTTTTAAATGTTTCTAGCTATTTTGAAAAGGTATAATCTCAAAATAAAAATTGTACACAATACTCTAAAAATTAATGGCTAAGTGTACACGAAATTTTCGGGTAAAAGTTTACGATATTTTTTTAACAATATAAAAAGTTGTTTTATGTTCATCACACTATATACTAAATATTTAAACGAATCAAATTATTAGTTTTAAAACATTCTGACAATGGCAGTGGTTGAAATTAAATGCATCACGTTACCTTTAGAAATGGGCCTAAACTATATTTACTAATTTAAAATTAAGAACTATTTGTTTGAATTGTTAATTAATTTCTTGATACAGATGGTCTTTTGAATGTTCAAATTAAAGGGCTTCATCTAGATGAATTCCTAAATTTCATCATACAAGTTTAGGTTTGTACGGATCGTAATTTGAGAACTATGAATTCAGAAATTTGAAGTTCTAAAAGTGAATTCCGATTCATTTCCGCAAAAGTTCTGTTATTGTTTAGAATTTGTTGGTTCACTGATTTAATTGGCAATATGATATATTTTCGAAATACAAATAACTTTACATTTCAATAACCATTATATTCGTGTAGTACCAAAGCGGACGTAATTAATTTCTATCAGAATACCTGATATATTTAATGTAATGTTGATATTAGTGTATTGTGTTGTGATTCGCGTAAAATTGTTTTTAAACACTTTTACTCTAATTTAAAATATTCATTAATGATATTATCGGTCTATCATTTTTTTAGTTTTGAATTATATTTAGTTTTATAGTTTAGTTTTGAATTATATTTAGTTTTATAGTTTAGTTTTGAATTATATTTAGTTTTATAGTTTAGTTTCTCAAACTAAAAAATGCGCAAAACTGTTTTCAAAATGTTTTTCTCTAAATTAAAATATTCCTTAAAGATATTATAGGTCTATCACCTTTTTAGTTTTTCAATTATATTTAGTTTTATAGTTTAGTTTCTCAAACTAAATTTCAATTCTGTTTTATTCATGGAAATTCGTATTTTTTGTTAGTCGACTATTTTAAACCGTAATTTCAAAATAGTTCAGTATTATCAAAAATGCCAAGCTAAAAATATTCGAAATTTGTTTAAAAAGGGTTTTGATGAGCAATCCACATAAATATTATTTTTTAAAGATACGAGTAATCTCACTAACAGCAAATGTACAGAAATTTCAATTTTTAAGAATATACACCAACTACGATGCAAAGCAAAGTAATAATCGGTATAATAAAATATAAAATGTAGTGCAAGTACTCAAACAGGAACTATTCAAACTCAATCAAGCAAATACATCAGTAACAACTATACAATCCAATTGGAAAATTTACAATTTTTGCACAAGACAAATTATAACTCACAGTCAAACAAACCCATTGTACAGTAAATCTCCTAAATACTAACTGTAAATTATAAAGGCAGAACTAACAGATAAGAAAACTTTTGTTCTTTTACAACATATGAATCTAAGAGGAAATTCAAGAACAACTGTCCTATCAGAGATCTCTCTCTTCTTAATCAAACGAGTGGTGATGAACGCAAGTGCCTTAAGACCGCAATAAATAGGGCGTAAGAGAGGAATCCCTGTTAGAGCAAAGTGTCCAAATAAACCCACTGGGGCGTAAAAAGTGAATCGGAATCCTTATCTTTGCAGAAAAGCCACGCGTGTGTCTTCTTTCTCCGGATAGACACCTACTAATTCCTTTAATGACATAAATTAATGGGACCTGAAAGAAAAGGATCCTATTCATTAGAAATGAGAACGTGTTCAAGAGAAGAATGTATCATTAACCAATTGTTTATTTTAAATAATATATATATATATGCTGGTTACTATATAATTATCGAATGAACAACCCTTTTCCCAACACATTCCTTGTAGCTACTCATAGACGGTACTTCGTTCAAAGAATTATCCCCATAGATGGCAGCACAACCAAAGGCTCGTTTAAAAATTGCTTGGAAACTAATTACTTTTAAACGCATTAAAAACCGTTAATATTCGTGAGTCAACAATACGACTCGCCATTGCTCCGGGAAGTTCCCTTTTTTTACACTTCACATGTTATGATCCGTTGTGTATGACACCTTCAAAAGAGATCTTTACTGCTGATTATATATATATATATATATATATATATATATATATATATATATATATATATATATATATATATATATATATATATATATATATATATATATATATATATATATATATATATATATATATATATATATATATATATATATATATATATATATATATATAAAGTAAGCCATTGAACTATACTATATAGTATACCAATATATAACGAATAGATTATTAAATAATAAAACAAGCATTAAAATTCTTATATGTTAAGTGTCCAGGGGAATAACAATGGGGATAGATTTGAAATGACTGGTGTTTAAAACGAAAAACAAAGTTTAAAGTCTTAGAGATGCGATAATAACGGTCCATTTGAGTGAGTTTTCAGAATAAACAAAACAGAATTTCTTGTCTCCTATACATGTACTTCATTCTGATTTTTTAATGTTTATAATCGTACTTAACGTTTCACAACTTGAAAATACAAAATACTCAAAATGCAAACCTACAGGTAACATAAAGGGTTGAGATTTAACGTTCCCAAAAAAAATTATTATAATTTTTTCCCTGTTCCCTTCATATATGAATATGACCAAAAATTACAAATTATTTTTTCCCAATCAAAGAACATTTATTTTTAATAATAAATTACTGTTCCCACGGTATATTAAACTTTTTTCACAAATCATTAAATCACTTAAACCAAATAAATGAAAAGTGATCAGAAATATTTTTTTGAATATGTTTAAAATATATGCGAAATAATTGCGCAAAATTAATATATTATTGGGACAATACAGCTAAATGTGATAAGCCAAAAATGTGAAACCACCCCATCTATTTCGAACCATAAAAAATCCGTAACCATCACGTAAAAAAGAAAAATAGTGGATCCATTCAAATCAATTACAAATATGGCAACCCAACTATGGCAAACAAGAACAAATAAGAAAGAACTTTATTGCTTTTCTAAGATATGAATCTAAGACGAAATCCAAAAGGCAACCATCCCACCAGGGATCCCCCCATTCTTAATCAAACGAATGGTGACGAATGCAAGTGCCCCAACGACCACAATAAATAGGGCGGCGCAGGCACGGAATCTCTGCCGGGGCAAAGTATCCGAATAAACCCGTTGGGGCGTAAAAAGTGAATCGGGATCCTTATCTTTTGGGAGAAGCCGCGCGCGTGTCCAGTTTCCTCGGATAGACACCAACTAAATCCCCCTAATGACATGAATCGATGGAATCGGGAAGAAAAGCCCCCAATTGATTAGCAGAGAGAACGAGTGGTCAAGAGCAGACTGTGTCATTAGCGGGAAGAGAGTAGGGGAAGAAGGGAAAAAAATAAATCGGGAGCACGATAATAAGGAGTTTTGTGAAAAGACGGTTGTTGCATTCTACGTTAGCAATGCGACTCCTGATCAAATTAGCGGCGCGGGGATAAAATTGGGCCGAAAATTTTTTCCCGGGAAATTCGATAGAGGACCATTGTTAGCAGGGACGTTAATCTGCCATTAGGAACTGTATTTTGGGAAAAGACCACCTAAGAGAGCATTATTTGCGGAACACAAGCATCGCCGACCTTTTCGTTAATCACTGGGCTCGAATCGATCTTTTTAATGATCCCCCGGATTCGATTTTAGGGCTCATTCGTACTTTTCCGGTGGGCAGTGAGGGGGGCTCTTAAAAAAGAATTTAAATCGTTTACCATTTTTAATGCGTTGGGATGGATTTTGTGTCCTGGAAATATCGGGTGGATTTTTATGGTTTTGGGAATTAATGTAATAATTGAACTGGATGTAAAACTTATTCTCACGTATGCGATGATTAGAGTTCCAACACAGAATTTTGCTTTTTTACAGTTTTATGTTAATGTTTATATTGATAAATTAAGTTTTTGACAATTTACTTTGAAATTTATTAATAAATTATTTTTAGTTAAGAAAATGTATAAGCAAAATTATCCATCCATCCCTTTTAACTAATTTTATATGAATTCAATGACTTTTTTTTCTTGTATGCCTTAAAATTTAAATTCAAAATTGTAAACAATATTTCTACTATTTTTTTAATGAAAAGATTTTTTTTTCAATTTAACACATTAACATTCAAAAACAATAGCAAATAATGTATTTAATAAATACTATTTTTTAGAAGAATTTCTATTTTTTAAAAAACTTATCAAGTATTTTGGGAACAAGTTTCTGCTAAACAACATTATAATTAATTGCATGTCGTAATGAATTTTACTGAAATCAGATGAATATTTATTATGTTTGTCTTATTTAATTTAACAACTACATTTTAAGTTTGGCAGATCGCTTTGTTAGGATGGCTTGAACAGAGGCTGATATTAGCAATATTAAATCACACTGCTCATTTTTGAGAAAGTACGGTATTTAAATTTGATAACGATTTCGCTCATTTACGATGTAATTATACTTAAAGAAAAACAAATAAGATCATGTACTCGTTTTTAAGTAATTTTTTTTATGTAAATGTCATTCTTTAAAATGTAAGGAATGAATTAGTCAATACATTTCACACTGGGAAAGTCTAAAGTTAAATAAGAGTTTTTTTTATATAAATATGTTGTTGTCATATAGAATCTTATACTACTTAGTTAATATGCAAGATTTCATAATAATTTTCACTGTGAGTTTCACTCTTTTTCCTTTAAAAAGAGTGTCTTAGGCACGTACTCCCGTTATTTCATTATGCTAATTCAGGAGTCCTTTTTTAATTAAATTCATCCAAACTTTATGAAGAAAAACAGAGAAAACTAGCATTGGGTTTAAAGTTTTTTTGGTTTTTTTTTTTAAAACCTCTCACTAAATTGCAGTCTTGAATTTTTAACGTCTCTCAGCTGATCTTTATTACTTTAGATAAGCCTATTTGTAGGTCGCTAGGGTCTTCTTTTCCCAGACTATATGGCATTCATCGTGTGAGTTACCGCGTTAACTGCATTTTCCAAACGTGTGATGAAATTGATAAAAATAAGTTTTATGCACTACAGGAATTTACCCTACAGTAAAAAGCCTACGTGCGTGCGTTTTTTTTAAATAATTATTTACTTAAAAAATATGATGAAATTACATTCTATATACTTCTTAAATGTATTTACTTCATAATTCTTTCATTTACATTGTAAAAAAGTACTTAAAAATCAGTACCTGAAGATACTCGTTTTTCTTTGAGTACAATTGCATTGTAAATGAGCGATGACGTACTCCAATTTAAGTAACCGTTCTTTTTCAAAAATTAGCAGTGTGATTTAATATTGCTAATCTCAGCTTCTGTTCAAGCCATCTTAATAAAGCGTCCTGACAAACTTAAAATAGTTGTTTAGACGATAATTTCCACATTATTTGAAGTCGATTGCTTAAATGGAAACCGAGTTATTACAACTCAATTATGTTTCTTCCCATTCTTTTGACACAGATTTTTAACATTATTTCTGTTTATAACTGCTTCACGTCGCCCTGATAATACAACGGATAAAGCACTGGACTGCGGTGTCTTATATGGGTTCGATTTCCGGTAAGTCTTGGTTATAATTAATGATATTTATTGAAAATGATTTATGAAGGCAGCCTACGTAGGCAAACAACTGCTCTTTTTATTCATTTTTACTCATTGTACTCAATTATGAGTACATGTCTTTTTCAGGAATGAAACTTTTGCATTCAGAGCTATGATAAGCATCGAATGTACTGAAAAATGAGTACATTTTACTTATTTTTGAGTACCTATTTTTAACAGTGTAGAAATAGTTTTATCAGGAACATGTATCCCGCCATATTATTGGAATCAGAAATTCTGAAGTCTATGAAAATATACCTTAATATTATGTTTCTTAAATATACTGTAAAAGAGTATACAAACAGTATCGTCGTTCTCCAGACTCACAATTTGGAGTATTTGAGGTTTGGGGGGGGGGTGAAGTGGGGTAAGTGCAATTGCATTCATTTATTTTTTTATTTTTTATTTTTTAAACTGTTACTGTAAGAAAATTATTAGAAATACCGAAAAAAAACTTAACACACACCATTTGGGAATATTGAGCTACAAGAACTTGCAATTAGATTTTGCTATCATCTTCCATTGATTTTCTGTATACTTTTTTTTCTTTTTCAATGACCGCTGATTGAACTTGCACTGGAAAATATGGGCATATGCAACTACGGCCCTCAAACCCTCATAGACTGCTCATAAATAAAAATAATTTTATACATTGTTGTATCTTAAATTATACCGATTCTTCCAATTATTGTTTTGTATTTTGATTTCAAATCGTTTGAGAGCTACGAACTTTGTTGAGTAAAATTTAGCAGGAAGTTTTTTTTTTTTTAAAGAATTGTGTTTTAATTTACAATAATAATGTACTTATACATGTTTTGACAATGGTTGACCCATGTTTCCCAAACTGTTTATTTTTTTTTTAATTTTTAAGAACAATTTTGTATTTCCCAGCCTCGGAAGTACTTTACATAAAATTTAAATAAATTAAAAAAAAATTAAAATATCTTTCTGATTAGGTTATTTAACTCAACACACTTCTGAATCAAAACTTAAAATCTTGTTTCTAAGCTAAAAAACACTATTTACTCGAGATAGATTTTTTTATAAAGATTTATTTAAGGTTTTACAATTAGAAAGCAACTAGAAATGTCAAATCTCCCCACCTGCCAATAGCTAAACTCAACACACTTCTGAATCAAAACTTAAAAACTTGTTCCTAGGCTAAAAAAGACTATTTACACGAGACAGATTTTTTTATAAAGATTTATTTAAGGTTTTACAATTAGAAAGCAACTAGAAATGTCAAATCTCCCCGCCTGCCAATAGCTATTTCAGGGATTACTACAATAATATCACCAGCACCAACAGAAATGACAGCCTTGTTATCAAAACAAGTAAAAGTTAAATATGTATTGTTAAAGTCATAACTGCACTGGCGCCACTTGCAAAAATGACGAGGCAAGTGCAACCATAGCTTCCAATGCTAAATCATCTGTTCAATTCTAAAATAAGATGTATGCTTGAAAACTACATATTAACCTTCACATGAATACAAAGGACAAAACAATAAAAAGGTGATAAACATTCGCAAGCGAAATTACATTGAATGCTAAACTGTGAGTTCTTTTTAAAAATAAATCTATTAATATAGAAATTGTGAGACTCT